>JAWZYV010012155.1:0-184780 GCA_038373885.1 Cheiracanthium punctorium | reverse complement strand
CCCCCCCCCCCCCAAGAAAAGTCTTAAATTCTCTCATAACGAAATATTTAATATAATGGGCACCGTTAATAATATTTTTCAAGATACAGTAACTAAAAACTAAAAAAAGGAAAAAACATGAACAAAAATTTTCTGAAATGTGATGAAATAATAATGCATAGTAAGTATATTGTATAGTGTGTAAGGAAAATCAACACTAGGGGTGTCTGTTCTTGGAGAGGATGCCTTGAGCGAGGTCACTTTTAAGGGGTTCTAACGCATATTCACGTTATATTTCGAGAAAACCGCCCAAAAATGTAGGTCGTCAAATCGACACCCGCGGGTAGACAAGAACCTTGGTTCTTCACGCTTCATGCATCTACCAAATTCACTGTGCTATCCACTCGCCCATATGTCAGGACCGTTACAGAATAAAACCTGCCTTAAGTAAATCCTTAACTAAGCATAAACTTATTATTTAAGAAAATATTTCTTGGTCCAGTGAACAAACACTTAGTCCATTTCTATATAATTTTTATTCAACGGAAAATGAAGTAAACAGAAAGTCTTAAACAAAAGTATGTCTTTCTATTTAAGACAAGTTTTATTATATAACAATAAAACTTAATTTCATCTATACCCTATTTACTTTTCGATTAAAATTATTTTTAAATGAAATTTAGTGTAATATGTATTGGCAAATCCAAAATGTTCAGTTAAATACTATTATGTACCTTCATAAATATGTATAAAATCATAAAAAACTCTTATCGTTATTTTAACGTTTAAATCCTACTTTAATAGATACGTGTATCGACTAAACGTATACATTAATTTAGCATTTTAGTCGATATATGTATCGACTTTGATAAATATATCTTTTCAATAACTTGCTTAAAAATATACTGCCTTGTAAATGATGACAGAAAGCATGTATGTAGGTTTAATGAATGTTTGATAAAATAATATTTATTTGACTTCGATGCTCTACTTGTGGTAAACGAAATCTCATTTTGAAATAAATTTGGATCTCCGTACTCTAAGAAAAGAACGCATAAATCAGAGTTTTCTTCCGAAAGAAAACACATTCAACGGAAATCTCTTTTTTCAGTGAAACGGCTTCGATTTAACAATAGCCGTGCGTGACCCCCAAACTTGACCCTGGGTGGACTTTCTTAAGGGACCATCTATAGGATTTTTGTTGCCCAAACAGCATTTTGAGAGGAATGGTAGAATCGGGAAGAAATAAGGGGGGCATGAAGGGGAAAGTGGTTTTTGACAGTTTGGCGGGCTGGCTGCGCGGAGAGTGAGACTAAACCATAGCCAAGGGGGGGGGGAGGTTTAGGGGGTCACAACCCCCCCCCCCCCCAAATGAGAATTTTTTTGCCATACAAAATGTATATTCTTCACTCCCTTAAACACACATATATGCAGATATGTGACTTGCAGTAGTCGTATCCCCCCCCCCATCCCATGAAAAATTTCTTACTACGCCACTGATTCCATGTAAAATGTAGTAAACAATTAATATTGCATTATATTATATACTAAATATAAAAAACAGTATCTCTAAATAAAATATTAAAATTGAATGATTTCAATGTCCACATAAGTATAGCAACAATTGTTTCTTTACTTTGTTTTAATTACTTTCAGAAGGAATATTAATTGTTATTTGAACATTTTGCAAATAATTTTATAAGTATGTAACAGGTAATTATAAAAGGATTTTTTTTTTTAAATCCAAAAAAACCTGGTTTAAACCAAAAAACCCTTTTTTTTTTTTCTTCAAATAAACCATGTTTTTTTCCAACCCTGTTCTAAAATATTGCACTCATTTGCTTTGACCAATTTTCATGAAAAGAATACCCACCAAATTTTTTAAATATGAATTATAAAAATGACTTAATTTAGTAGATTTGTAATGACTGATTGAAACCCTTAATCATATATAAAAGAGAAAAATGAGGGCATTGATAAGATATTAAAAAAAACTGAATCTTTTTTTGATTTTAATTATCTTATATTCCCCAGATCCAATGTTTCTACAGATAATGTATCCTCTTTTTCTGCAAATGCGTTCTTCGATTATATGAATGACTTTCCATTTACACAGAATCATACTGACAAAGATACATTTTTTTTAATACAAGGAACTGTGTGCCAGTGGCGGCTCGTGGGATACAGCAAGTACAGCCGGGCTACACTTGAAATTATCGGCACATACTTTAAAATAATTTATTCTACTAATTTTCCTAAATTCAGATTAGAATTATGGAATTCCTATGATAAATTAAAAAAATCTGAAAAAAAAAAAACCGTATTGTGGCCGGATCGCTCATTCAGAAAAAAAGCACTTTAATCTTCCCGCAATTCAATTAGGAAAATCTTTAGTTCAGCCCAGAGTGCTGATAAGAAAATTGGCAGCACCGTTGCCATGACAACGGTTACGTAAGCATTTCCTCCGGCATAGGCTATAATGGGGGTACGCAGCTAAGACTCAGCTCATTCAAGATTTTGAAAGGTCGGCAGCACTTGTGAATTCGACTCACTGATTGGCTCGAGAAGTGAGGGAGGGGGTAAGGAGAATATATGTTTGGCAAGCTCTGGACTTTATATTGCTGAATTTATCAAGAAGGTAAGCCTGAATAGACGCTTATGAATGGACATTTACCCATCAAAGCAGTATTGTTTTTAAGTAAGCAAGAACTGGCATTTAGAGGACATGGCGAGCAAAAAAATTCTTAAAACATAGAAAAATTTAAAGAGCTTTTAAAATTATTGATATGTGAATTAAAACAACGCCTTTTTATGGGGACATCACTGACGGATTCGCATGTTTAAAAGAAAGGAGGATTGATTTGACTTAAAAAATAGGTAAATTTACTTTTTTTTTCTTTTCTTCTCAAGTTATCGTTACAAAAGAAAATTCTAAGGAAACTTCAAATCAGACATGGATTAATGCAATTTTGAGGATAAGAGCGGCTGGTTGAAATTTATGTCCATTTTATGGAAAAGTAAAATAGGATCTCTTACTTTTTTATGTAATTTCTTTTTTTTTCCTCGGTGAGGGCTTAATCCGCCAGCTTTTGAATTCAATAACAAAGATTTTCCATTCCTGTCAGGAGGAGGGGGGGGGGGGGGCTCATATGCTTCCGGCTGCACTAACAGTTTTGACCACGGGCCGCCACTGCTGTGTGCATGGATACAGAGGAAGATAGAGGAAAATAGAGATGAGCGCTCACTGCCTGATTTAAGGGTCCTCTTCAAACGCTCTATGTTAGAGCTAAAAGATAAACTGCCAATAATCAGGAAATTTTTCACGTTTTGTATATCAATCCCAGTGTCTGAAGCCATCTGTTGTTATGACGTCGAGCAGACATTTCTCCATGCGATGGCGCCATACGTCAGAAGTTGTTTTGTTTTCAGTTCGAGAAGGCGCAGAGACAGTGCGGTGTTGAAGAATGCATGGAGATGTACCTCGAGTTTAAAGCCGACCCTTGTGGTTGTAGCACACACCTAAGACCGCGAATATATTGTAATGTGAATGTACCCCTGTGTTTTTATGGATGTGTTTGTGACAGTGTAATAAATCGTCCTGTTCATCCTATAATTGTGTCCCCATCTGTTTATTGCACGCTACCGTACAGATGAGGAATACATTTGGTGGCAACGGTGGGATTGAACCAGTGCATCGAAAACCAGTGTTTTAAGAAATGATTATTTTTGAATGGGTAAGTGCCAGTTCTAAAACAGTGCCTTTTAATTAATCTAAAACAGTGCTTTTGTATTAAAGTTACCAAGTTTGATTTTGGAGGTCGTTTTTGGAACAGGTTGTGCTTTACTATTTAATTGCTTATTTTAGCGGCTGTATTATCGTTTAAGATAAGTATATGTATTTTGGTTTCGATTAAGGTAAATAGAGTTAATGCTATTTAATTACTTGTTTTAGTGGTTGTATTATCGTTTAAAATAAGTATATTGGTTTTCCTGAAAGCTAAGCAAAGTGTGAGATGAAAACATTTTGAGTTAAGAAAACAATTATTATTTTATTGTGAATATACCATTACGATAATCTTAATTATATGATTCATTAAGAGTTGCTATGTATATAGGAATTACCTTCTGTTTTCATGAAGTGAATCTGATTAGTTTTGAGAACACTTTTAAATAGTTTTATTCTGTGTATTCAGATTTAAGACGGATTTTCATTCTCACACACAAAAAAAAGGTATTTACTGAAAATATGTATTTCAATTAGAAAGTTTTGTTCTCAGAAAATATTATGAAGGTTGTGTTTTGTTAAAAGAATATATTTCTCATACGCAGTTTGATTTTGTTTTGAATTTTGTGTTGAATAATTTTGAGAAAAAAAAATTCTTTATGATTTGATTGCATTATATTGTTTGACTTCATTCGAAAAGAGAAACAGTTTTGGTTTGTTAAGCAGTTTTTGAAGAAAACAATTGTAATCCCCAGGGAATATTATAAGAGTGTTTAATTCTGTTATCATTTTTTTTTAGAAACGGAAATAAACTTCGTAAAGTAATTTGTAGATGGGTGTAGTTTGCTTTTGATTTAAGTAGTATCATTAGTAAAATATTCATAAAGTAAAATTAAATAATTATATTGTACATTGTTCATTTGTTATTGTTTATGTGTTTAATTAGTTTACTAATGTTTATGATTTTGTCGGTATAAGTTATACGATTTTGGGAAATTTAAAGGTGATAAACATTTTCATGGTTGCTATTTAAAGTTTTTTAAAACATTAAGTGGTTTTTTTAGAAAAAGTTTAAAATTGAGTATTTTGTGCATTGTTTATGTAGTAAAATTTTTTGTGGGTCATCTGAAGTTCCAGAAAATTAATTTGGTTAGTTAATGCGAACAACTTTTCCCCAAATTCTATTCGTATCGTTGCTGAGGAATTTCTTAAAGAAATCAAACTATTAAAATGGCCTATCTCGCGAAGGCGCGTAAAGAGGAACAATTGCTCAAGAGTTAGGAGAGGAGGTTACTGATGATCTTAAAATGATCGATTTAAAGAATTTGATATTAAATAGCAAGAACTATGATGAAGAATTTGTAAAAGAATGTGAATTTGATAATAAGTGATAGAATTAAATCTGAAGAAAGGGAAAAGGCTGAACGTGAAGAAAGGGAGCGAATTGAACATGAAGACAAAGAGAGAACTGAACGTAAAGAAGAGAGACTTAAAGAAGAGAAAGATAGACAATTTGCATTAGAAATGAAACGGTTAGAATTGAGTGCTTCTACAGGCGATTCGCATACGATGCGTACCAATTTCTCAAGTGGCAATGAGACGAGTCCTAAAGTAGAATTATTGAAAATTAACCCAAAATTCAATGAAAAGAAAGATGAAATAGGACTCTATCTAATAAATTTTGAGCGTCGTGCAGAAATGGCTAGAGTTTCTAAAGAAGATTGGGTTGCATATTTACTTAGTGTTTTGCCAAGTGAAGTAACGAATATGTTGGTGCGAGAACCCGTAGAAAAGGTTAAAGATTACGACTATGTTAAGGAGTTGATACTGAGGCGGTACAAATTAAATGCTGAAAGGTTGAAACAGTTATTTCATAGGCATCAGAAGACTTTTGAAAAAACATGGCGGAATTATGCTCACGAGTTAAATAGCTATTTCGAAGAATGGACTTCTGAATTAAAGATTACTACGCTTGAACAACTTAAAGAATTAATGGTTACAGAACAGTTGAAGAGACGTGCACCCCAAGAAATAAAAGATCATTTCCTGGAAGACTGGATGAAAATAGTTTCTCCTTTTGACTTGGCAGATAAAATAGACGAATATGAAAATATCAAAGATAGTTTCAAAAGAACCGGATATCGACAATCATCGAAAAACTCAGAATACTCTCGGAAGTTAGATGGAAAATTAAGGATTGAAGACAAGAGGTATAAGAATCAAACGAAATACGAGCCACAAAAGAACAAAGAAAGAGAATTTGAGCAGAGAAAACAGTCACGATGCTACGAGTGTTGTTCTTATAATCACCTTAGACCTCAGTGTCCAAAACTGAAAGAAGTGGTGGCTGCAAACGATATCGCCGACGGAGATGTAGATCACCTGATGGCTCCTTATACCACCTTAGGTAAAGTAAATGGCGCAGAAGTTTCCATACTCCGCGATACTGGAGCCACATTAGATTTGGTTTGCCCTAAGTTAGTGAAACCTCATATGTTTACAGGTTAATATGTGTGGGTGAAATCACCATTGATAGAGACTGCTACGTGTCTACCATTAGCCGAAATAGAATTAGAAGGTAGTTTTGGGCATGTTGTAACGAAAGCAGCAGTACAACTGTATAAATGGGAAGAAAGTAAATATTTGTTAGGAAATAAGACAGCTGCATTGATCGACAGTATGAAGAAAAATAAAGATGTGGAAATCCATATAATAAACGCAGTTCAAACACGTTCTAAGAAGAAAGAAGAATTACGAAAGGAAGAAGAGAAATTGCAAGAAATGTCAAATGAAAGTTCTCAAGAGATCGTTGACTTAACCGAAATCACTGATGAAGAAAAAAGTATATTACCATCACCAGAGCTTTTTGTTGGAACTCCTAATCTTTTGAAGATCATACCTGAAGAATTCAAGTCAGCTCAAGGTAGAAACGCAGAATTAAAGTCTCTAATGGAATTAGCTACAGTTAAGGAAAATAGTAATTTGGGATTAAATAATGAGCTGTCATTTTATAAGAAAGAAGACAAACATGGAACTGAAAGATGACTGCTAGTAGTTCCAGAGTCCTATGTTTCGAATATGGACCAGACATGGAAAAAATCTTACCCCAGGCTCTTTTCGCTCTTCGAACAGTAACTCATGATAGTACCGGATTTTGTCCAGCTGAATTGGTTCACAGAAAAAACTTAAGAACTCCCATCATGCTTCTCTACGAAAAGTTGAAAGGTGAAGAAGAGACAGAAAGTAGAGTAGTTGAATATGTCTTTGAACTTATGAATCGTATGAAGAGATGCCAAGATCTTGCAATTCAGCAAATGGAAAACGTAAAAGAAAAACAAAAACTATGGTATGATCGAAAGGCTACAGAGCGCAAGTTTGAAAAGGGAGACTTAGTACTTGTGGCGGCTCCTTCAAAGCCTAATAAATTGTCCGTTCAGTGGGTAGGTCCTGGACCAATTATCCAACAATTAACTGAAACAAACAATGTTGTTAAATTTCCAGACATAGAAAAAAATCATGTGTATCATATCAATATGCTGAAACCTTATTATCAAAGACCAGAAAATATAAATTTGCTATATACGGAAGAACCAGATGCTGATGAAGAAGAAATGCCATGTTTGCAGCTGAACTCCTGTAAAAATGAAGATTCTGAACTTTTCCAAAACATAGAGTCAAACTCCCGACTTTCTGAAAGTGAACGTGAAACTCTGAGACTTCTAATATCTGAGTATTCTGGCATTTTCTCAAATGAACCAGGATGTACGGACCTTACTAAACATGATATTGAATTGGAATCCAAAAAACCAATTTGTACAAAGCCATACCGGTTGTCGCCTAGACAAAGTGAAATTTTAAAGAAAGAAGTAGAAAAGATGCTGACTCTCGGAATAATTGACGAAGGCGAATCCGACATTTCATCCCCGCTCATCTTAGTTGAAGTTCCCGGGAAAGATCCCTGACCCTGCATTGACTATAGGAAATTGAACAACCTCACTAAAACGCAGTATTTTCCACTACCAAATATAGAGCAACTAGTGGAAAAGGTATCGAATGCAAATTATATAACTATACTGGATTTCACCAGAGGTTATTGGCAAATCCCATTAACGGCACGAGCTCAGCGTTATGCTGCTTTCTGTACCAGCTTTGGTATTTTCAAACCGTTACGGTTACCGTTTGGACTAAAAAATGCTCCATATGATTTCAGCCGGTTGATGGCTGGACTGTTAAAGACTTGCGAAAAATTTTCAGTACCATATCTCGATGATGTCGCCATATTTTCTCCTACGTGGGAAGAGCATATAACGCATTTAAAAATTGTATTCGAAAAGACAGCTAAGTTACATATAAAACCATCAAAATGTCAGCTTGCAAAAGCGACCGTGAAGTACTTAGGTCATGTAGTTGGTCAAGGGCAACGAAGACCAGAGGAAGTTAAGGTCCAAGCCATAAGAGACTTCCCTACTCCTTCTACGAAAACACACATTAGGTCATTTCTAGGACTGGCTGGATATTATCGAAGGTACATTCCTGAATTTATCATGATTTCAGCACCATTGACCGACCTACTAAAGGGAAAAAGTCGCATGTCAGCTATAAGATGGACGGAAGCATGTCAAACTGCTTTCAATGAACTTAAAAGAAGGTTAACGGAAAGACGAGTGTTGCACAGTCCAAAGTTTACAAAACCGTTCCTCGTACAGTGCGATGCCTCCAATTATGGAATTGGTGTTGTCCTATCACAAGTAGAAAATGACGAAGAACATCCAAAAATGTACTTAAGTAGAAAGTTTTCTTCCGCCGAACAAAATTATAGTACTATTGAAAAGGAATGTGCAGCAATAATTTATGCTGTACAAAAGTTGAAGTGTTATCTCGATGGGCAGCACAAATTCATTATTCAGACGAATCATAATCCTTTAGTGTGGTTAGGGAAAAACAGCGGGACAAATCCGCGACTTTTAAGATGGGCCCTAACTTTACAGCCATACAATTATGAAGTTGTTCACAAAAAGGGCAAACTTCATCAAAATGCTGACAACTTAAGTCGTCTCCCCTAAATTAAAGGCAATAAAGAAATTATAAAGTTACTATCTTTTTTTTTTAAATTTATATTTCTACTAAAATTGTAAATAATTGTATTATTTGGTCATATCTTCTGATTAGTGAACTTTATGTAATTTTTTATATATAGTTTATAATTGACTTTTTGTTTGGGAAACGCACTGTGCTTTAAATGGCACTGAAATAGGATTTGTCGGCATTAATTATTTTTATAATTTGACAAACTTTCAAGATTTTCAGGTAAAAACTTTTCCCTCCAGACTCGTGAAAAGTTTTCCTCCGTGAGGGGAGGAGTATAGACTGTTATGACGTCGAGCAGACCCTTCTCCATGCGATGGCGCCATACGTCAGAAGTTGTTTTGTTTTCAGTTCGAGAAGGCGCAGAGACAGTGCGGTGTTGAAGAATGCATGGAGATGTACCTCGAGTTTAAAGCCGACCCTTGTGGTTGTAGCACACACCTAAGACCGCGAATATAATGTAATGTGAATGTACCCCTGTGTTTTTATGGATGTGTTTGTGACAGTGTAATAAATTGTCCTGTTCGTCTTATAATTGTGTCTCCATCTGTTTATTGCACGCTACCATACACTGTGAGAGTTAGGGCTCTGTTATAAGCAATGTTATGTTAAAAAGACCACGATGTGATGATGCTGAATATGAAGAGGTTGGTACTTCTGACATTAGTGTTGACTCTAGATCAATTTGGCAGGGCGCAGCGCCCGGCGGCCCTTTTTTTAAATTTTTTTGCGCCCGGTGGTCCTTTCCACTATTTTCTTGCGCCCGGCTGTTTTTCACATTTTTTTTTTTTTTCCGCGCCTGACGGCTCCCTTTGTTTCTCCCGTGCGTGGCTGTTTTCACTGTTTGTCAACGGCCATCAATTTCCCCCTTCTAGCCACAGCAACATTCCACAAGAGAAAAGCAAGTATCTCTCCTTACCGTCCTCCCCTACTGCTCTCCTCAGCACAGAATTCAATATATAGAATCTGAGCACCAGACTTCGTGCCAATTACAATCGACTGTAATCGATGACTAAAATAATATTTTACAAATTTTACAAAAATACTATGATAAAATTGCATTATTATAGAATTCTTTTGATATTTGATTTCTTTAACATCAAGATTACTGTTATTTTACTAAATTAATATTCACTAGTCATAATCTTTTTGGAAATTGATAGTAATCGTAATCCACATCATTTCTTGTAATCGATTACAGTTGATCGTGTAATCGCACGAAGTCTGCTGAGCACCCGTGACTAATTGGAAACCTTATTGCACCTTGTACTGCACACAAGCTTTTATCACAGAACCAGACTAACCCCTGTGTCACCTTCCATCCGCGATGTATCACCCTGTGTCCGCTAAAGACATTTTAAGTTTGATAGATCGGCTACTTTCAATGAAAGAAAAGGGGTCTGGGATTAACCCCCCTGGCCCCACGCACATAGAACTACGCAGCACGTGGGTCGTGGATTTGTTGTGTGATTTATGGCAATGCTGCACTAGGAGAAAGAAAAAATTTCGTTAGTCCACTTCAGAAAAATACAAGACTAAGATCAGCTTTTCTACAGCAGGAATAGGACATCGGATAATTTTGATTAATATTTTACTCATTTTTCCCTATTTTGTTTAATCAATATTATTAAAATCATGCCCAGCCGCGAAAGGAAGGAGAAGAGAAAAAGAAAACTGCTTGAAGAATCTGCTGTAAATTTAAAAAAATTAACCGATTTATTCAAAAGGTAAGTTTTTTTTTATTTTTATATGCTAATGTCATGTATGCTCTGAAAACTGTTACACACAAATTTGGTTTGTAATCAGAAGAATTTGTTTGTATAGAACGATCTTCTAAATATATAGCCATTAAACTTAAGCATACATTTTCCCAAATTTTGACAGTTGATTTTTGAAATTGTGGAAATTTGGTTTGTAATCAGAAAAATTTGTTTGTATAGAACGATCTTCTAAACAAAAGAGTGACTTAGTGCAAAAAGCACGTGATAACGGCTTACGAATGAAATAAAATGTGGTAACGTAATATATAGTCACTAAAGTTAAATGATAGGCATATATTTTCTCAAATTTTGACTATTCATTTTTGAAATTGTGGAAATTTCTAAAAACGACTGAAATTAAAAAAAAATATGACCTATTTCATGGTACTTTACCGTAATTTAAAGTAAACTGTTTACGTCAGACTCGAAAAATTTTGGGATGTCTTTTCACAAACTATACCCAGTTATAAGTTGTAACATTAAAAAAAAACCTTATGCGTGGTATATTTTGAAACCCTTTTTAACATGGAACGACCCAGCTTAAAATGATTAATTTCAAATCGGCATTTCGTTTTGTAGTCATTTTTGATAAAGTCAGGGAAGTAGGCTTCCCAAATGGCCCGAATTTTAAGGAACAGTCCCTTGTTTTATGATTTTGTCCCATGTAACTGTTATGTATCTGGCAACAGCCAGATGAGAGAACCTTCCAAGCTGTGTGACGCACGCGTGCTTTGTTTACCTTTTGGGTTCCGTAGTTTCGTATTGTACATGTTCGGTGTAGTTGTTGTTATGCTCGATCGTGCCTGTGTATTTTAATGCTAATAAATGTTCTTTGAGTGTATGTAAAACGAATCGTATCGTCTCTCGGTCTACCTGGCATACATGACAAAAGAGTTGGCGACGAAAATGGGATCTTTGAACATTAATTTTGAATCTTATGATGCGTCTGTGGAAGACTGGTCCAGTTATGTGGAACGTTTAGAATCTTACTTCGTTGTTAATGGGATCGAAGATAAAATGAAAGTCCCTGCTATTTTAAGCCTTATGGGAGCAACAACGTATAAATTGTTAAAGAATCTGGCCACTCCGAACATTCCTTCTGAATTGACTTATCAAGATATCGTAAAATTACTTTTGGAACATTTGAATCCTAAACCACTAGAGATGACAGAATGGTTTCGTTTCTACAAGAGGAAGCAATTTGAAGGTGAGTCCATTGCAAATTATTGTGCCGAATTACAAAAACTGTCGATACACTGTAATTTTGGGAACAATTTAAGTACGATGCTTTGTGATAAATTGGTGATGGGTCTCAAAAACAAAAATATACAGAAAAAGCTGTTAGCAGAGGATAAGTTAACATACGAAAAAGCTAAGAGCATTGCACTCGCAATGGAATCTGCTCAGAGAGATGTGTGTGAAATTCAGAATCAAATGGTATCGATAAAAAAAATTACATAGTTCGCAAGATAAAACTATCAAAAAAGATTTTTCTAAATTTAAGAAATCTGAACCTACAAAGAAGTTTGATAAATCTCAGAAATGTTACAGATGTGATAGTACTCAATATTTAGCTCACGAATGTAAGCACAAGAACACTCATTGTAGGAATTGCTTAAAGAACGGGCATTTGGCAAAAGACTGCCGCGCAAAACGTAACAAAACAGTTAAACAAATAGAATCTTGTTCTGAAACTGTACCAGTTAATAGCGTTAAATCACCACGACATGCAAGGGATAAGATTTTATTAGAAATTTTTGTTGAAGGGAATAAATGTTTATTTGAATTAGATACTGGAGCTGCTATTAGTTGTATGAATGTGAATGAATTTAGAAAACTTTCTCCGGATGTAGCCATTAAGCTTACCAAATTATTGCTTAGGAATTTCGATAATTCTATGATAACATCAGCTGGCCAAGCAGTGGTGCAAATTCAATACAAAGATCAAATTAATACAGAAACTATTTATTTGGTACATGCAAAAGTAAACGCAGTTTTTGGTTGTGAATGGTTGAGAAATTTCCAATTAGACTGGAGCTCAATTAAAGCAGTTTGGGTTGAAAATTGTAATTCTCGAACCAATAAATTAAATATCTTTCTTCAAAAGTATGAAAAAATTTTTTCTCCGGGTATCGGGAAACTGGAAAAGTTTTGTTGCCGTCTTCAAATGAAACCTAATTACAAACCGGTATTTTATAAACCTCGACCAGTACCATTTGCTTTAAAAGAAAGAATAGAAACTGAACTTAATAGGTTAGTTGCAGAAGACATCATTGAGCCGGTGACATATAGTGATTGGGCTACACCAAATGTTCCTGTTATCAAACAGAATGGGAACCTACAAATCTGTGGTGATTATAAGGTGACTATCAACCCGGGACTAAAAATTGAGCAGTATCCTTTACCCCGTATCGAGGACATTTTTGCTGAACTGTCAGGAGGGGAGTTCTTTACTAAAATCGACTTATCTGAGGCATACCTCCAAATGTTAGTTGATGAGCAGGACCGACATCTATTGACGATCAATACTCACAAGGGTTTGTTCCATTACAAGAGAATGAATTATGGTATAGCCTTAGCTCCAGCAGTGTGGCAGAGAGCCATTGAACAAGTTTTATCAGGCATCGCGGGGGTACACGTATTTTTAGACGATATTACCATAACGGGGAGAAATGATCAAGAGCATTTTGAAAGGTTAGAATTAGTACTACAGAGACTAGAAGAATATGGTCTCAGAGTAAATAAGCGGAAAAGTGAATTTTTTAAGAAATCTGTGAATAGTGAATTATTGTGGTCATACCATTGATAAATTCGGCCTCCACAAAATACAAGAAAAAATCGATGCAATTACGAAGGTACCAGTTCCAAAAACTGTATCTGATTTGAAGAGTTTTTTGGGTTTAGTCAATTACTACGGAAAATTTATTCCCAACTTATCTACTCGTGTCGCTCCTTTCAATAATTTACTGCAGAAAGGTACTAAATTTTTGTGGACTGCAGAATGTGAAAAAGCTTTCAAGGCATTGAAACAAGAAATTGCTTCAGACCGAATTTTATGCCATTATGATCCTAAGTTACCTCTTGTATTACAAACTGATGCATCACCAGTTGGAATAGGAGCAGTTTTAAGTCACATTATGCCAGATTGTTCAGAAAAACCAGCAATGTTTGCATCAAGGTCATTGACTAAAACAGAATGTAATTATTCGCAGATAGACAAGGAAGCATTGAGTATCGTATCGGGAGTAAAGAGATTTTATCAATATTTATTTGGTCGACATTTTGATCTCGTAACCGATCATAAACCCCTAGTATCAATTTTCGCACCTAATCGTAGTTTACCATGTCTATCAGCAACACGAATGGTTCATTATGCACTTTTTCTCCAAGCATTCAGTTATACAATCAAGTATCGAAACACCAAGAATCATGGCAATGCCGATGCACTTTCACGGTTACCACTAGCAGTTGACAAGGACTGTGAGTACTTGACTGAAGCAGACGTGAAAAATATTTTGCAAGTTGAATTAATGCCTGTTACAGCAACTGACATAGCTAGAGCTACTAAAACTGATAGGAAATTGTTCGAACTGTATGAAAGTTTAAAATCTGGAACTGAATTACCTGTGCCTTGGAAAGGTAGAGAATCTGAATTTTCATTGCAAAATGGTTGCATAATGTATGGTCATAGAGTATGCATTCCTGGAAAGTACCAGAATCAAGTTTTGGAAGAACTTCATGTTGGACATCCTGGAATTGTCAAAATGAAAGCCATAGCTAGAAGCTACTGCTATTGGCAAGGTATTGATGCCAGTATAGCCAATTTTGTTCAGAACTGTTCAGCTTGTATCGCAACGAGGAACGAACCAGCAAGGATAAATCGATATCCGTGGGAATGGCCAAATGGACCTTGGCAAAGGATACAATACACATTGACTACGCTGGTCCTTTTATGGGGAAAATGTTTTTTGTAGTCTCCGATGCATATTCGAAGTGGATAGAAGTCATTCCGATGGAAAATATTACAGCTAGTTTTACAATTCATCATCTTCGTATTCTTTTTGCTCATTATGGAATTCCCTTAACTTTGGTTAGTGATAACGGCGCAAGTTTTACTAGTTACGAATTTCGACATTTTTTGAAACTGAATAATATTAAACATATAACTTCAGCACCGTACCATCCTGCTACAAACAGACAGGCAGAAAGAATAGCACAGTTATTCAAAGCTTCGTTGAAATCGAGTAGCGGTGATTCTGGAGATCTAAATGTGAAATTACAAAGATTTTTATTACAGTATAGAATAACTCCACATTCTCTCACGGGAGAAACTCCGAGTGCCTTGTTTTTGAAGAGATGTATTCGCACTAGGCTTGATCTTTTTAAACCAAATTTGAGAGACAAAGTTTTTCAGAAACAGAGTTCGAGACTTGACACAGAATCTATCTTGCGTGAGTTTCAGGAAGGGGAGAAAGTAGCCATAAGAAATTATTCCGGACCTAACAATTACAAACAGAGATGGAACTTTGAGTTACAGCATACAAGTTGGAAATGAAATTTGGAAGAGACACATAGATCAAATAAGGAAATGTGGGAAGTTGATTGAATTATCCCAAGCTGCTACTGAAATTCCAATTTACGATAAAGAATTGAATTTTCCAGATGAGCACGTATCCGATGATGTTGCTGAATCGGAACCGCCTGCACATGTACCTGAATTGTCCCCTGAACCTAAAGATGTACCTGTACCTGCCACTCCAAGTGATGATATACCACCTAAGCCTGTACCAGACGCTTCCGGAAAGCCGAAAACTGATGGGCCACTCCGATGCTCAAACCGAATCAGACCTCCAAAGAGACTCGACCTGTGACTCTATATTTTGTCGGGGAGGAACTGTTATGTATCTGGCAACAGCCAGATGAGAGAACCTGTTAGGAAAAAACGCTATCTCTTTACTTACCTTTTATTTCCATGACATTTTATCTCTAAATTTGCTAAAGTGAAAAACGAAACTTTTGTAAACTCCTTTAAAAGTTTTCTAAGTGAAAACGTAACTTCGTTAGCATTTGAAAATGGCGGTGTAAGCATCGTCATATCTTTAACGCCGTAATAAAAAGTTTACATTTCTCGCCGATAGATGGCGCTGTTTCTAATTTGCATAAAATAAGAACTACTTTTTTTTCCTATGCAAATATCTATCGTAGTCTCGCACTAACTGGCAGGTATAAAAAGGGCATCACAAGTTAACTTTTCAGTGTTCTCGGTCTGTCTCTCCGAAAGCTCAGCCACTACTACTGTGATGTGTGTGTAATCAGAGATGTAGCTATCAACCGTATGGTTCAACAGATGTGATTCAACTAGAACCGGATCCGGGGATCCGTGCAAACCGTGCTGATGTATTCAGTGTGATGTGTTTTTGAAACCAAAAGATCGCCACTGGCGACTTCTTCTAAAAGCTTGTTTCTTGTGCTACTAGATGATTGCTGTTTAATGTGTTGTGTCTTCATCATGTGCACTGTGTAAGCCTACCATAGTGATCTTGTTTCAATAAACTACAGAAAAGGTACCTACTTTGTCTTCCTTGTTTAAACACATACTCAAACCAAAGACTTCTACTGTGCAACTCAAGTTAAATGAGTTTCAACTCTGCCTAAAATTTACAAAATTTATCTTACAGATAAAATCAAGTAGCTATTCAATTTCAGTCAATGACTTTCAATTTGTAATTTAACTTGTTTGTTGAATAGTTTAATTTATAATATAATTAATTCTTCACGGTTATGGGCCTCCTTGCCCAAGTTTAAATGTGTTGTGAATATGTTGAGTGTATTTATAATGTGTTTTGTTTTTAAAGTGTTTTTAGCATATACAAACAGATTTTAAGTGCCTTAAAATTATAAGAGGGCGGGCCTGTAGTGTTTTTAATCTTTTCTTGTAAAGTGTGTGGTATCCCAACTTTTGAAAATGGAAGCATCAAATTTAGTTACCCAAATAGAAAAGTTATCTGCCGATAACTACGAGTCTTGGCAGGAAGACGTAAGGGTATTGTTGATGGACAGGAATTGTTGGGAAATAGTCAGTGGTATAGAAAAAAGACCCCCTGACGCTGACGCTAAAGAATTAAGGGATTACAAGATTAGATACGGGCGTGCTTATAGCACGATATTTTTGAACATTTCAAATGAATACAAGCCTCCTATTTCTGGCACTTATGACCCCAACGAAGTTTGGGAAAAATTAAATAAACACTTTAAACCTGAGTCCAGAGCTCGTGCTATGAGACTCACAGATGACTTTTTTTCATGTAGATTAAATGAAGGGGAGGAAATAGGCTTATTTGCAGCCAGGTTGAGGATGATAGTTAAGCAATTAAAAGACGCTAATGCACCCCCAGCTGACTGGTATCAGTCATTTCAATTGCTAAGGTATTTACCCTCCGAGTACCAGGGAATTATTCAAACAATTTACCGCTGGCCTGATGAAATGTTTAAGTTCGATTTAGTCTTAGCCGAACTTTTGGCTGAGGCGGCCAGACTAAAGCAAAATGTAGAGGATCAAGCTACCGTCGCAATGTCTGGTCAAGTACAAGTGAAACGTGTCCCACCTAAAAATAATGTGAAGAAACACACTAGAAAGTGCTATAGGTGTGGTAGAATCGGACATTTAATTGCTTGTTGTAGAATCCCTCCCCCCAGTAATCGTAAAAATAACAAACGCCAACCGAAGAATCATATGATAGAAGCCCACACAAGCGAGGATTTAAATGATTCTTCATGGATCTTTGATACAGGGGCTAGTGCTCATTTTTGTCGGGATAAAAGACTTTTTAAAAACTTTGAACCAATTAAAGGCCAGTCGATGTCGGTCGCCATAAACGGCATTGGGGGAAGGGGAACAGTCGAGTTAAAATTTCAAGGTGGTAAAATTGTTAAAACATTGAAAAACGTCCTCTATTCCTCTAAGTTAAGGAGAAATCTCCTGTCAGGTCCTGCATTGGACACTGAGGGCATTACATTTAGAGGGGGAAATAACAAAGTAGAGGTATTTTCACGTAACCGACAAAAACTATTTACAGCACACAAAAAACGTGGTCTGTACCATGTTTACCCCACAATAATAACTAATGAAAGGAAAGCAGAAGCTAATTTTTCTTCAAAAAATGACAATCAAAACTTAGAACTTTGGCATAGCCGTTTTTGTCATATTAATTGTAATGCTATAATTGAAACTAGCAAGAGAAAGGTATTTGGCCTCCCCGTTTTTAAATCTAAGTTGTATAAACCCTGTCATGTTTGTAAAATAGCAAAAACTAGAAGAAAGAGCTTTAAAAGTATTCCCAAGATTCGATAGAACAAACCCCTCCAACTTCTGCACATGGATGTTTGTGGACCTTTACCTAACCCATCAATATCAGGACATAAATTCTTTTTAACGATAACAGATGACTACTCAAGAAAAGTCACTGTTTATCCCATGAAGCAGAAATCTGAAGTCTTCGAAAATTTTAAGAGGTACCAAAAACGTGCAGAACGTTTTTTTAAACAGAAAAATTATCAATATCAGAACTGATAATGGCATGGAATTCTGCCATAATGAATTTAAGAAGTTTTTGGAGGAGGAGGGCATTAAAGCTGAAAGAACCAACGATTATACACCGGAACAGAATGGTGTAAGTGAGAGATTTAATTGCACGGCCTTGGACGCTGTAAAAGCTATGTTACACTCCAGTAAACTGGGAAATGGTTTTTGGTCGGAAGCACTGTTATGTTTCACATACACCTGGAACAGAGTATGCCACGCAAACCAATCTAAAACACCATTTGAGCTATTTTGTGGTCGAAAACCTTCAGTAAAGCATATACAAACTTTTGGATCAAAAGCGTCCGTAGGTGTACCACGTCAATTACGAAGTAAGCTCGAAATGAGGGCAAAACAAGGCATACTAGTTGGGTACGCTATGTTTACCCGTGGCTATAGAGTTTGGCTACCGAGTGACAGGAAAGTTGTTGAAACAAGTAACGTAACGTTTGATGAAAATTTACCCACTCGTGAGAGCAGTGGAGGTGTGCTGGAACCCATTACAGCAGAAGAAAGTTCCGATGAAGAAAGGGAACCAGAAATAGAAGATTACGAGAAACCTAGCACATCCGAAGAAAAATTTGAAATAAGTAGCGGTAAATCCGATGAGGAGGAGGGAGAAGAAACAATTCGTTTTTCTAAATCTAAAGACCGATTGCACCACCTAAAGATGTAGTCTGGATGAGAAACGCCGCCCCTAGATCAGACGGGTCCTGAAATGATATATACTACGGTATATCAGGGAGCAATGTCAGATTACGATTCTGTAAAGAGGTTGAGGCATATTGCAAGGAACATGGACTTAAGTATGACCCTGAAAAATTTAGTTTTAAAGGTAAAGATACCTATACCGGCATTGTGAAAGATGAACTAATTTAACCAGTTCCTGACTAGAGGATGTAGTAATTCCAAACTCATATTTTCAAGTAATAGATTCTCAAAATTCAGATGAGTGGAAGAAAGCTATGATTGCAGAAATGAATGTCATGTACGAAAGGGAAGTGTGGAAACTTGTACCCGTACCTCAAAATACAAAAATAATAGGCAATAGATGGGTATTCACAGTAAAACATAACTCGGAAGGTAAAATAGTGCGATATAAAGCTAAACTGGTCGCTCAAGGATTCGGTCTAAGAAAAGGTGAAAACTGCGACCAAGTTTTTAGTTCAGTGGTGAATTTCTCTGTAATACGATTATTTTTCTCTCTATTAGTTGGATATTTTCATTGGCTTCATATGCAAGTAGACATCAATTCCGCATATCTGTACACCCCAGTAAAAGAAGATATTTATATGAAGCAGCCCAAAGGATTTGAACAGGAAGGTAAAGAAAACTACGTCTGTAAGCTCAACAGAGCTATTTACGGCTTAAAGCAGAGTGGACGTGAATGGTTCAATGAAATACACGGAATTCTAAGTGAGTTAAATTTTAATAAGCTAGAGTGGGCTAATTGTGCCTACATTTATGAAGATAGTTTAGTTTTACTTCTGTATGTTGACGACATGGTGTTTATATCTAAAACTAAAGAAAAAATAGAGAATGTAATTAAACTTTTAGAAGATAAAGTAGATCTAAAGAAATTGGGTAGAACGAAGAAACTACTCGGGGTACAATTTGTTGAAAATAGGGAAGGATTATTCATTCACCAAGAAGATTACATCAATAAAATTTATGAGCGGTTTAAGAAGTACCAGGAACCATTAGTTTCATTGCCAATCGCACCTGGAATTGTAATGTCAAAGACGCAAAGTCCTAGTAACGATGCAGAGACTAAGGAAATGGAAAAACTGCCCTACCGCAATATTTTGGGATGTTTATCCTTCTTGGCTAGTAGAACCAGACCTGACATATCTTACGCTGTAAATATCCTTTCTCAATTTCAATTTGACCCCGGCCAACATCATTGCAACCAATTAGTAAAACTACTGGGATATGTAAAATCAACATCAAAGTTAAAGCTTAAACTTTCAAACA
This sequence comes from Cheiracanthium punctorium, assembly GCA_038373885.1. Classification (NCBI taxonomy): domain Eukaryota; kingdom Metazoa; phylum Arthropoda; class Arachnida; order Araneae; family Cheiracanthiidae; genus Cheiracanthium; species Cheiracanthium punctorium. Next base: position 164,679 of record JAWZYV010012155.1, on the reverse strand, counting down.
TTAGTGAAATTTCAATAAACTGTTATTCTGATGCCGATTTCGCCTCAAATAGAGATGATCGTGTGTCGATGGGAGGTCATATCTTAATGTTAGACAAAACCCCAATCTCGTGGCGAACTTTTAAGCAGAAATGTGTAGCCTTGTCATCTATGGAGTCTGAGTTTATTGCCCTGACAGAGGCATCAAAAGAACTGTTATGGATGTATAGAATCCTAGATGAACTAAAAGGTTTAGACATTCTTCCAGAAAATTTAAAAGTTACCTTATTTTGTGACAATCGTGCAGCTATAGACTTTTCAAATTCTCCTATAGAGAACAATCGCACTAAACATATACATGTAAAATACCATTTCTTAAGAAGCCTCGTTTTAGAGAAATTGTTTAAATTAGAATACATTAACACTAAACAAAATCCTGCAGACATTTTCACGAAACCTTTACCCAAAATTAGCCTTTCCACTTTCAATGACAAAATTTTTAGTTAAGTGTGAAAGACCTACTCCCGTTTGTGGGAACCTAGGCATTTTTTTTTTTTTTTTTGTCTCCTATAAGCCCTTCGGCTTGAGACTTTTTTTGAGGGGAAAGAGGGGGAAATTTTTTGAAATTTTTGATGAAAAAAAAAACCCCAAAACTTTGACACAAATAACCTTTGAAACAAAACAATAAACTTTGAAACAAAAGAAAAATGAACTTTATGTAATTGTGTTTGTCCTATTATGTCTGCCTGATATCTTTACAGTCGAGGGAGTAAAGTTCCCCACGGAGTGCGATATTCTTAGCTCTGGTCTTTTTCTGAAGTTTTCGAGCAGCCTCAAAAGCATCTCGCAAGGTGAAACTGTAATTTGCCAGAGAATTCTGAGGTGATTGGTTAGTTCTAAGAGTAGAGTATTTTCGTCCCAATCACAGGAGATGTTAAAGTTTTATTTCTGTAAGTCCCATTTTTGCCAGTGGAAGCTCCTATATGTCCACCCTAGTCAGTCTGTAAGGTGTTGTGTCAGGCATATAATGTGTTAACCTATAACACGAACTTTTTTTTTTTTACAAATTTTTTTGGGATGCATCCCAGCTCGATCTCAGTTGGATTTCAATTCGAGCTTTTTTTCAAATTTAATTCGTATTTTTCATTGATGTATTGTACTGTATTATATTGAATGAACTTTGCAAAATGTGAGTATTTTCTAAAGTGCACTGAACGTATATGATAAGTATTTTTAAAGTATGAATATTTTTATGATTAGAAATGTGTTTATTAATGTTCTAGCATAAGTGTTTATATTTCAATGCATCTATATAGTATTTTCTAGTAAGTTGAAGTATTTTTTGAAATGAAGTAATTTTTGAAATGTGTACTAACCATGCTGGCCAGCAACAACTGTATATAGTATTTCTACTAACCTTTAGTGAATTTTGAAGTGTTTTTCATCCATCACATTTCACTTACTTTTTCGTAAAAGAGGAAAGTTTACCTCTAATTTTCGTTTACTTTGAATCTGCCAGTTTCTTAAATGTCATGGAAGGCGGGCCCTTGTTAGGAAAAAACGCTATCTTTTTACTTACCTTTTATTTCCATGACATTTTATCTCTAAATTTGCTAAAGTGAAAAACGAAACTTTTGTAAACTCCTTTAAAAGTTTTCTAAGTGAAAACTTAACTTCGTTAGCATTTGAAAATGGCGGTGTAAACATCGTCATATCTTTAACGCCGTAATAAAAAGTTTACATTTCTCGCCGATAGATGGCGCTATTTCTAATTTGCATAAAATTAGAACTCTTTTTTTTCATATGCAAATATCTATCGTTGTCTCGCACTAACTGGCAGGTATAAAAAGGGCATTACAAGTTAACTTTTCAGTGTTCTCGGTCTGTCTCTCCGAAAGCTCAGCCACTACTACTGTGATGTGTGTGTAATCAGAGATATAGCTAGAACCGGATCCGGGGATCCATGCAAACCGTGCTGATGTATTCAGTGTGATGTGTTTTCGAAACCAAAAGATCGCCACTGGCGACTTCTTCTAAAAGCTTGTTTCTTGTGCTACTAGATGATTGCTGTTTAATGTGTTGTGTCTTCATCATGTGCACTGTGTAAGCCTACCATAGTGATCTTGTTTCAATAAACTACAGAAAAGGTACCTACTTTGTCTTCCTTGTTTAAACACATATTCAAAGCAAAGACTTCTACTGTGCAACTCAAGTTAAATGAGTTTCAACTCTGCCTAAAATTTACAAAATTTATCTTACAGATAAAATCAAGTAACTATTCAATTTCAGTCAATGACTTTCAATTTGTAATTTAACTTGTTTGTTGAATAGTTTAATTTATAATATAATTAATTCTTCAGAACCTTCCAATCTGTGTGACACGCGCGTGCTTTGTTTACCTTTTGGGTTCCGTAGTTTCGTATTGTACATGTTCGGTGTAGTTGTTATGCTCGTTCGTGCCTGTGTATCTAAATGCTAATAAATGTTCTTTCCGTGTATGTAAAACGAATCGTATCGTCTCTCGGTCTACCTGGCATACATGAAAGTAACTTCGTACACAACGGCAGAAGTCACGTATTTTGCTCACGTGGAATTTGAATAACTTCATTTCAATTTTTAAAGACTAAGAAACTTAATTTATATTAAATACTAGCTGCTACCCGCGACTTCGTCCGCGTCGGTTTAGAGTTAGGTCCCAAAAGAAATGAAGCATGTGTGAATAACACATGTTTGCGACAAAAGAAACTGCATTTAAATATTATTTGCTTTTTACTTATTTTATATGAAGTATAATGCATGGTAGTATTCTTCATTTAAAATAAGAGAGTAAGCAGAGTTACTAAATTTAGATTTTTTTTCAGGCATTTGGCGAATACAGTTACGACAGTATTTGCTAACTGATTTTGTTGTTCTTGTGAAAGAAATATTTATGCTATAGCATGAATTTTAGCCTACGTTAATCAGGAATAGTGCAGCTTTCTAATAGCGAAAAAGTTTTAGAATCGGTTCTATAGTTACAGAGAAACCAAGAGAGCGTAATGTATTAGAATTATTTTGAGTGTTCCTGTAAAGGAACTATTTGCACTACATGCATGAATTTTGGCCTATAATACTCAAGAATAGTGTAGCTTACTAACAGTGAAAAAAGTTTTGGAATCGGTTCAGTACTTACAGAGATACACATAGAGTGTAATGTAATTCTTATGAGTATCCCTGTAAAAGAACTATTTGTGATATATGCATAAAAGGTAGCCTATAACACTCAGGGTCCCACCAGTGTCTAAGAAGTTCTACTCTCAAAACTGGAAGGCTGGAGGTGCCAGGTTCAACCTCTGGTCGAGCCTGTCGACCTAACCGCTCGCAGTTTATCGCGGTTTTCTCCAAAACCTCGCGTAAATACAGGCTAGGATCCCTTAGAAAGTTCCTCACAGAGGAATTCCCCATATAGGCCTAGGACCCTAGTGCAGTCAATCGGTCTTAATCCATAAACAAACAAACAATAATACTTAGTGTAATTAAGTTTTAGAATCGGTTTAGTAGCTATAAAATTTCCATAGAGTGCAATACATTAGAATTATTTTGAATGTTTTTGTAAAAGAATTATTTATGCTATATGCTTGAAAGGTTGCCTGTATGTTAATCCAGGGCATAAGCCATCTTCATTACGAATTTTTCCAAATCCGTTCAGCAATTTGTGTGTGATTCAGTCCAAAAACATCTAAACACACAAACGTACACATTTTTTAATGACTATGTCATTTTATCTCTCAATACCGTTATTGAAAAATGTGTCCCAAAAATGTGACATAATAAAGAGACATAATTTTACATGTATTTAAATACTATTACTTTCACAACAGCTTTAATATCGAGATTAAAGCAATCTTTAGTCTCGATATTGTAACACTATTTCGTAAGCTGTAGAATATGCTCCACATGTATTTTTTCATATATTCAAATATTATTAGTTCACAACAGCTTTAATCTATTGTTACAATATTTCGTAAGCTGTAGAATATGCACCACATGTATTTTTCTATAAATAGGTTACATTCATAAAAATTTCAACATAGGGTTAGCACGCAAAATATGCGAAAGAGGAGCGATAAAATGACAAGTCGATTAATATATAGTTTTAATATGGCAATAATAAAACTAAAAAATTAGGGGGGTTCAGGGGGATCTCCCCCTGACGAGGCTCGAACAGCCGAGTTTTTATATTAGTGGTAGGATTTGGAAATTTATGAAGTTTAAGAAACACATTAGGACTTTTCTTTCTAATACTTTTTAATTTGGCATAAAATCAACATAATTTCCATACCATTTCATGTTATTCAAATGCATGTTTATCTGAAAATAGAATTTCAGCTTTATTTCAAAAGCATAAATCATTTTGTGCGGGCGATAAAACGGTTTTTAATTAATAATTAGAAAAGTATTTAAAATTTCAACATTCTGAGCCTCAGGTGCACAGTCATGGGCTTCTATGCTCAAATGTTCAAAGCTCTGCTTTCTGTAGATTTGTCTGGAGAACATTCATTTTTATTATTATTGATAGATAGATTTGGCATAAAACTGGCATAATTTCCATGGAATTTAATGTTTTTCAGATGCACGCAAGCGCTTCTTTATTGAAGCAATAGCATTCTTGTTAGCTCAAAACATGAATCATTTGATTGATACGGGCGAAGCATGGCAACGTAAAAACGGTTTTTAATTAATAATTAAAAAAGTAATTAAAAATCTAAAATTCTAAGTAGCCTATAACCATCTCCAGGGTCCCATCTATATCTAAACCAAAATGCATCCTAATCGATTCAGCGGTTTAGGCGTGATAGCGTAACAAACAAACAAACTCACTTTCGCATTTATAATATTAGTTAGGATACTTATAACAACTGATTGTCAATTCATTATTTTTTATGCTTCTTTCAGTTAGAATAAACATGGAATAATAATCACACTCTTCCTGGGCAAGTTTTCAGCGTCCCCTTTAAATCACTCCTAATTCGTTTATAACGAACCCCTATTTAGGAAGAACCCGGATTATACGAGGAAATCGGAAATATTTGGCTGATACAATGTTAAGTGCGGGCAGATGCCCAAGTTGCCGGTACCTTGAGCCAACACTGTTAAAACTATACAACCTGTCCCTTATTTTAAGTGTTTTTTATTAGTATTCAACCCTGCAAGACTTATTCGAGAATGAGAGATAACTACGAAGGGCGATCTGACGACGTTGAGTCTGGTGGAAGTGGAAGGAAATGTTTCAACAGGCAGACACTTTGGCATCGAAGTTCACATTCTAAGATACGTTTCCTCATTCCTCCCATATATTTTACCGATTGTAAAAAGAAAACCAAACAATCACAAATAAAAGCTGGATTCTTGCATAATGTCGATGATCCTAGAATATTTTCTGCATGGACGATGATTTATCTACGGTTTGCGTAATGCTGTGACAACCCCAAATAAATTTTTTTTCAGCTTTTCTTTTTTGGCCCGGGATGGCCAGCTCGGATGATCGACGATTGCAGAGGAAACCCGGCACAAGCGGACCCTAGAGGCCTCCAAAAATGGATTTACGTACTACTTTATGATTAGAGTAATTTGAGAGAGAGCAATTTGATTTCCAGTAATCTTACGTCTTTACCAGGGTTGGAAAAAAACCCGGTTTATTTGAAAAAAACCAAACAACCAGGTTTTTTTGGTTTAAACTGGGTTTTTTGGTTTAAACCAGGTTTTTTTAAAAATCCTTTTATAATTACCTGTTACATACTTCTAAATCAGTGGTTCCCAACCTTTTTTCAATCGCGACCCCTTTTAGATTTTCCAAAACTTTCGCGACCCCCCCCCCCCCATCTGCCATGTTTGACCAATAAAAAAAAATTAATAATGAAAAAATACATCTTGAGATTTAAAATTGACATCTTTTTAGTACGTACTGATTTTTAATAGGATGATTGAGGCTGAATTTGACTGACAAGTTTGGCTATTATTGGCTGAATATTGGCCAAAGTCAACCGCATGTCATCTTAGACATCTAATTTATTACTGGCTTTTATCTTCTACAAAAGAGTTGAAAATCCAACTTCATGCAGATAAGTATAGATGCAAATGGCGTTAACATTTGACACGAAAAATTATCGGATATGAGCAACGCACAGCACACCAAAATTGAGTTAACGGTTTTTCTTGGTATAAATCACTTGCGGAGGAGTCATTTTGTAAATTCAAAAATTCACCCTGCACTTCATCAGAAGGATCGGCGACATCTAAAGATGTGTGAAATGGATTTCGCACGATTCAGATTGAAGGGCTTCAAGCTGGCTACTAATTACCCCCTTTAAATTAATTGCAATTCCTATTTCTGATTCTTCTGTCTTAATGCATGGGTTCTCAAGGTTTAGTTAACACTCCTAGATTGACCGACGTCAGTTTTTGTAGCTTTGATACAAAAGCCCTGACGAGAATAAGGATTTTTTCTTTCCAAATGAAAAGGGAGAAATGATGTCTCATGGCAAAGAAACGTGAAAATAGTTTACTATTAATTTCCTACAAAAGCGGTCTTCGGCGACCCCCGAAAAAAGGCATGGCGACCCACTTGGGGGTCGCGACCCACTTGGGGGTCGCGACCCCCCGGTTGGGAACCACTGTTCTAAATAAAAGTATTTGTAAAATGTTCAGATAACAATTAATATTCCTTCTGAAAGTAATTAAAACAAAGTAAATAAACAATTGTTGCTATACTTATGTGGACATTGAAATCATTCAATTTTTAATATTTTATGTAGAGATACTATTTTTTACATTTAGTATATAATATAATACAATATTACCTGTTTACTACATTTTACATGGAATCTTGCACTTGGATTCATCAGTAATAATGGTGATAAGTTGTTCAAAATGATATTTTTAAGGTTTAAAAATAAGTTGTTAAAACACAAAACCTCTATTTTAGAAACAAATTAAAAATGCAGTCTATAATTAAAGTTTAATTAATAATTTTTAATGATAAAACAAGAAGATGTCTATTAGATTGATATAAAAACTTATTGTTGATACTTATAAAGATAATTTTAAAAGATATCAGAACATATTCTATCTGTAGTATTCAGAATTTTAAATTATTCCTTAAAAAAAAAAAACCATTTGGTTTAAACCATGCCAACCCTGGTCTTTACGCAGCGGAGGCCCCAGAAACCCCACCAAGGGCGTAGCCAGGATTTTCAATAGGGGGTGGGGGGGGGGGTGCAAGACAAAGAGACCATGGAGTCCAACCAGAGAATGTCGTCCCTGTTTGTCATAATCAGACGCTGTGACTAGCTCATTTTAGGGGGAGGGCAGCTGCCCCCTTGCCCCCTTGCCCCTGCTATGCCCATGATCCCTGTGGATGTCATGTAGGGGACCCCCGAAGAATCAGGGACCCCAAAAGCTTTAAAATAGTTAAATGTGGTTGTTAGGCATGTAAGAACAATTTTCAACTATTACATATTCTAATATTCTATTCCCTTTAAATTCCTCACTAAGAGGCCCATTTTCTAGCCTCTTAGCCGAGGGCCCTCTCTAGGAGGCTAGTCGGCTAGAAGGCCGAGGGCCTCCAAATGAGCTCGCCTGGGCCTGCTCGTACACAGAACTCACGGTACGCATATATTTTCTGTGATATTCAACAAACTAAATTACGAAGAAATCTCCGTTAACACAATCCCTTAATGAATAATTGTAGCAAATATTTTATTAATCCAAATTATAAACCCACTTTTTTCTCTCTCAAAGAAAGAAAAAAAAAACAGCTAATTTTGAAATTGTAGAAGAGGGAGGAGGAGGGCAGGAGAACTGTAATCATGTTTTTGCAGCATAGCTGCCTAGTGGCGCACACAAGGGGGGGGGGGGTCTGCCCTCCCCCCATTGGCTTTGATTTTTTTTTTCCCGATTGATTATTATCCTATATCTATAGTACATAAAATAATTGCAAAATAAAAGTTAGAATAGTTTCAGTTCTAATAAATAAAAAAAGAAATTTTTTTCTCGTTTTCCTCGACTTTCAAAAACGAACTGAAAGCGAACATAAAACACCATCTTGTTCTCAAAACTGAACAACTATTACTTTCCTTCCTATTGTACTGTATTGTTACAGAACTGGATGGGACGAGTTTTGATGAATTCCATCTAATGAAAACGAGCTCTTTCATCACTGATTTTTGACAATCTGGAACATCCCTAAAAGATGGACCCCCCCCCCCCAGCTAAAAATCCTGTGTGCGCCCCTGTAGCTCATTTCTCCCGAATTTTCTGGGAGGCTTTCCAAGTCGATTTTGCCAAATATTTGCAAATCTGTCGAATTTTTATAAAAATCATTGCTCGTTTTAAACATCCCATTTCAGTCTTTTAACATCGTCCTTGAAAATAAATATTTTCCTATTGACAAACCTTCTTTAATCCCCAATGCCTTATGAGTAAAAATTGGCTTTAATTTGAATGTATTATTATTATTATTTTTTTTTTTTTTGTTATGTGTGTGTTAGAGTGGCGCACCCAGAATTTTAGTTTGGGGGAGGGGGGCCTGGGTAACATACAAATAATGCTGAACTCTGTTATAGTGACCTCGATTACTTATAACTCTTATAACGTCAAAATATTCGGTACCACTTGACTGTCCCACAGAACACAAGCAATGTAACTCGTTATAGAGTCTTAAATAATTATCTGATCTTTTCCAGTGACGTTGTAACCAAGTTTAACAGTGTTTCATAAACTAATTGTAAGCATTTATTTAAAAACTTTTAAATGAATTAAATTTAGTCTTTTTTGGTTAGAAATAAATTGAGGAGAGTTAAAAAGAGAAAGAAAATTAATTCATTAGCGACAATTTTCATTTTTTAAAGCTTTTCACTTCTAACTTTCTACCTTTGGGGGGAGGGTCAGCCCAGGGATCAAGCTGTAGTCGCATTTTTCGCAAAATGCGACGAATTGCGCGAAAGTGCGACAGCCATTTTTAACTTCCGTGTTGTCTGAAAACAGAATTTTCTGATTCCCAGAATAGCCTTTACGCACTTTAGCGATGTTTTCTTTATTTTTTTTCTTTTCCTTCTCAAAATTCTTAAGAGCACCTGTTGGAACACCCAATCAATCACCTTGAACCCATACTGTCATTACACTATGTTGCTCACAGATTGGCATTGGCTTCTAATCAGGCTGCATCCAAGCATGCATATTTAGTAAAATATCAAGATATTTTAAAGAGAGTGTATACTTATTTTGAAAATTCACCTAAAAACACAATTTAGCAGATATTCAGTCAATCTTGGATCAACCATGCAAAAAATTTTATTCAGGTTTCTGCTACTCGTTGGCTGTCTTTAGGAAGTAGTGTTTCTACCTCTAAATCTAACTGGCAGGCTCTTGTGTCTGTACTTATGCAAGACAAATGCCCTGTTTCTCAAGGTTTGCTGAAGCAAATATTCTCATATAAAATTTTTAGCTACAACAGCCCTAATGAATGATGTTATGTTTACCATAAATAAATTAAGCTGCACATTTCAGAAATCTAATATAGATTTTGAAACTGTACAAGCAAATGTTGCGGCATGCCTTGTTGGTCTGGAACAATCGAAGAGTGGCACTGGTACCAGTCTTATGTCTTTCAGTTGTGTCATTCCAAATAAAGCTATGGAACAATTTGAATACCAGGGGCATGTTGTTTCTGATAGTTTTAAACAAAGGGATATGTTTAAAACATTAATGTAAAGTTTTTTGAATACAATCATTGAAATCATCAAGGACAGGCTAGGTGACTTAAATATCAAAATATTCAATATATTTGTACCTAACTGCATGGCCAAAGAAGCAAAAGAACTAAATACGTATGGTAATACAGAAATAGAAGCCATATATGAAGTGTTTTCCGAAAATTCTGAATTCTCATTAAATGAAATGTTGTCAGAGTGGGCCATATTTAAGCATTTAATGGCGTCTAGGTGCAAACACATGAATCTAAGGAATTTAATAGAATTCATGTTTGTAAATGAAATACATGAACAGTATCCCTTAAGGTCTTCCATTGTTGAGTATGCAGCTACTATTCCGCTACATACTTTGGACTGTGAACGAGGATTCAATGCTCTAAATTTAGTGAAATCTAAAATAAGAAACAGACTTTCACTCAATAACGTTAATAATGCACTAATGATTAACATTGAAGGTCCTGAAAGAGCACAGTTTGATTTCCAGCAGGCATTTAAATGGTGGGCCAATAGGAAACAAAGAAGAATTTCAAACATTTAAAAAATATCGTACAACCTCAAAGCACAAGTGCCCATTCTAAGAAATCTTTTTAATAAATTTTTAATAACATTTTTCTTTTTTTGTCATTTTTGCTTGTGATGACTTTGTGTGTCATAAAAAGTTTTTCAATATGTTAATATTTCTAAAATAAGTTTTTTTTTTTTTTTGCATTCGAAGTGTAAGTAGAAGAAAATTTAATATTAATTGGTATCACATTAATTTATAAGCAGCTAATTTTCTTTAGCATTTTGCTACAACTTTTTTCTACATTTTAGCACTTTTGCTACAGCATTTTCTGACCCAGCTTAAACCCTCAGGCTTAAACTGGTTCAGCCCCTATACCCCCCCCCCCCCCGTTGGTCCGCCTTTAGTGCGTTACTTAATTTTTTATAAGCTATTGACAGTAGCAAATAAGCATTATTAAATACTATATAAAAAAGTGCGAATTATTTGTTTTAAATATCAGTGTTCAATACTATAAGTTTTTATGTGTGAGTTATATGCGCAAGTACAGATTTTGTTAACGTTAACAGAGAGCTTTTAAGAACTTCCCGAGAATTTTTATGAATTCATAAGTTTGAATCTCTAAAATTGTCAACTGTGATACATTGTTGTGTCCCGATTCATTTTGGAAGATTACTTCTGTATGACCGTAATCAGTTTTTCTTTTTTTTTTTTATTAATTTAGACTACTAAAATTTTTACTTAATCCGTATTAAATTTAAATGTTTTAATTAATTAGTTTTAAATGCTATCAATCTGTTTTGTATAGCTTGTATAAACGTGCATGGTTTTTAATACATCGTGCATACGCATGTGTATTTTTTAATCGTTGACAAGTACTGATTTTAATCTTCTCAATTTTTTTAACTTCCTTTATTCCCCAATTTCCATTCTGTAAGGTTATCAGCTATGTTACAGCATTTTTTTCTTTAATGTTTGAAATCAATTTTAAACTTATCAATCTAACTCTGAAAAATACTGTACTTAAAAGAAGAGTTTCGCTCACGACTATCTTCGTATACAAATTGTGCTGTTACTCATATAAACAAATCGGAGCAACAGCTGCAGGCGCTATAGCGGCAGGATCGCTGATTGCACAGTATTTAATTTGGAGCTGTGTGTGACCTACTTTTTCATTTCATAGAATTATCCTTGCAGTGTAATTTGAAAAGAAAGAGGAGTGGAGGGGGGGGGGGGATTTTCTTCTTTTAATTAACTCTTCCTTTAGCAGATTTCGAAATTATTGTTATTATATTTTAATTTATTAATTTTTTTTTCTACGATGCGAAGATCTTACCTTTTGCAACAAACTCTATAAACTGAAAAAACACTCAAAATACTGGTGTTAAACGATAAAGTAATTAAAAAACTTTGTAAAAAACACACATAAGAAGTAAAAGGAAGGAAAGGTTCCTTTTACTTCTTATGTGTGTTTTTTACAAAGTTTTTTAATTACTTTAAACTCTATAAACATTCATTAATTTTCCAAAACAAACATTTCCAAACCCTGGTCGGACCCCCCCCCACACACCTTTGCTGGCGATCGTAATACGGGAGGGGGGGCTCATTTATCTGGAGTTTTTATGTATGAGGCATCGGACGTTTATTTATGCTCATGATCCGAAAAACCGGAAAAATCACATATCCGGAATTGCTAAGTATCGAGGATTCCGGACTTTCTACTGTAATTTTTTCGGGGAGAGTAAGGTTGAGGGACCCGCCCCACCATCTTGGATTTTATCAACGTGCCGATGTTTACGCTACCTCTGCTCGCTTGCTGAAGCATCGGCAAGGAAGGGAGTTTCCGGCAGATTTAGTTAGGGTCCCGCACCACCATCTTTGTCTTTGTCGTTGCGCTGTTCCCGTGTTCGTGTGGACTTAGAATACTTTTAAGAACTGCGGTGTCTGTCGATGGTCTTGATGCCGTGTTCATGTGGACTTGAAATATTTTAAAGAAATAGAGTGTTTGTCGGTGATGTTGGCGATAAGCCAGAGATTAAACAATACGTTAATTAATGAGATAATTAGATTGATTAACAGGGGGGGAACGCCCCCCCATCACAGAAATTACATGAAAAATGTAAGATATTTCTATAAAATGGACATTTAATATAACTTAGAGCATTTTTAAGCACTTTGGTCGTTGTAGATAATGTTGACCCCCCCACGTATATAATTAGACTAATTAATTGGGCTAATTAATGCTAAACAATTAATTAATTAGATTGATTACCATTCATTAATTATTAAAACAGCAAGAATCACCTTTTTCTTGGGGGGGAATGCCCCCCCATCACAGAAATTACATGAAAAATGTAAGATATTTCTATAAAATGGACATTTAAACTGGGGGACAACATGGAACAGAGACAGTGCCTGAGATTCCCCTTCTGTGCACACTATTGCTGTTGACGATGAGTGAAATGCCCCGCTGTGGGTCAGCAGCAGTCAGTGAACACTGAAGAGACACAGCACCTGAGATTCCCCTTCTGTGCACACTGTTGCTGCTGACAATGAGTCAAATGGCCCGCTGTGGGCCAGTGGCAAACAGCGAACACTGAAGAGACACAGTGCCTGAGATTCCCCTTCTGTGCACACTGTTGCTGCTGACAATGAGTCAAATGCCCCGCTGTGGGCCAGCAGCAGTCAGTGAACACTGAAGAGACACAGCACCTGAGATTCCCTTTCTGTGCACACTGTTGCTGCTGACAATGAGTCAAATGGCCCACTGTGGGCCAGCAGCAGTCAGTGAACACTGAAGAGACACAGCACCTGAGATTCCCCTTCTGTGCACACTGTTGCTGCTGACCACGGCGAAAAAGAGGGCGTGGCACTTTTTTAGAAGACGGGGATACATCGGAGGAAAAGGGGGCATGGCAAAAACCAAGATGGCGGAGCGGGTCCCTGAACCTTACTCGTCCCATTTTTTCATTAACCCCCCCCCCCCCCAAGTAAGAAAAATTTTTATTAAAAGGGCCACGTTCAGATATGAATGAAAATTATTCCCCCCCCCCCCCCAAAAAAAAAAAAATTAAAATAAAATAAAATAAATGGCCAAATAAAGAATATTTTTACAGTAGATATATTTGTGAAAGCAAACAAAAAATAAACTTGAAATGTTCATACATTTTTCTTAGTTGCCTTTCAGATGTTATACCACAGTACTTTTTCTTGTGTGTTACAAAGCTTTCGTTTTTCCTCACCTTACATATTTAAAATTATATGGATTATAGCTATCATTAATTATTATTAAAGATAGATGCTAAATTAAACTTTATTTCTTTCTCTTTATTTTGCATCCAAACTTTCACTTTATGTATGTTTTTTCTGTTTTTCAACTTTGCACCTCTCATCACTGGTTTTGCTATATTTTTACATGGGATAAAAAAAAAAAAAAAAAAAAAAAAAAAAACATTTGCAGAATTTACCCAAATTTATTGGGATGTAAAAAAAAAAAAAAGGCCAATCATACTTTTTGTTTTTTAAACTTGGTACAAACACCAATCAATGTGTCATTAAGTATAGGAAGAATTGAGAATGTTATAGTATTTCCAAACAATTAAGAAAAAAAAAATTAGCCCAGGATATCAAAGCATGAAACTTCTTGTTGCTGGATTATGCTGGTAAATCACTCTCTAAAAAATAATTTATCATTCTTATATTTCATAATCTTAATTATAAATATTAAAAAGCATTTACTAAACTAAAAAAACTATTTCATTAATTAGATCATGTACAACTAGCTCTAAATTTTGCAATTTGCTTCTTGTATTGTATCTTTTTTTTCTGCTTCAAGAGTGAAAGCAATTGTAATGAATTCAATATTAAAATATTAAATTATATTTTTATTACATGAGTAGTGAATGAAGTACCGTCAGATTATTAACAAACTGTTGAGAAATTGACAAATAGTTCTTTTATGCTTAAGGAAAAATAACTTACCATTCCTATTTTTTGTATACAAAACATGTAAGTGTTTCTTCAAATATATATATATTTATATAAACTTCAAATATATAACTATAAATGGACATACTGCAAAATTATTTTTCTATAGACATGGAACTACTATACAAGAATTTCAAGGTGGATTAAAGTAATTTATTTTTTCCAAATCTAATGAATTGTATGTATTTTTAAAAAAGCAAAAATGAAATTTATAATCTTCTCCATATATAGTTATATATATAAAATATATAATTGAAGAAATCATTTACCATTCCTATGTTTATGTATATATAAAACATTCAAATTATTCTTTAAATATATATATATATATTTATATAATAACTATAAATGGACGTATGCAAGATTATTTTTCTATAGACATGGAACTATTATTTAAGAATTTCAAGGTGGATTAAATTCATTTATTTTTTCCGAATGTTACGAGTAGTATGTATAGATTTCATTTTTGCTTTTTTAAAAATAATCTTCCATTATGTCCATTTATATATATGTATTCCTTTTTTTTTTTCCATGTATAAAACATGCAAATTATTGTTCCTTATAAGCTTAAAAGAACTATTTGTCAATTTTTTAACAGTTCATTAAAGCTGGTTGTGATTTGAAAGTATTTTTTTCACTTCTCATGTAATAAAATGATTGCAATTTAATGTTGCTTTAATATTGAATTCATTACAATTGTTTTCTTTTGAAACAGAAAAAAATGAAGATACAACACAAGAAATCATATGGCACATTGCATCATCTACAACTTGCTCTAAATTATGCAATTAATTGTTTGTTTTATGATTACTATCATTTTAGTTTATGGGACAATTGACAAATACATACTATTATGAAAGGTTTCAAATTTTACTTCACACATAATTTTTGCTTTATGATTTTATTCAGGAATGATTTCCTTTTTTGACTTTTATTGTGTAGCAAACCTGTAAAACTCCCCTAATTTCATCCTTGATTTTTACCGTAATTGCATCCTTGACTTTTAATTTCAGATATGTCATACTTTTTATAATTATGTGTTTCTGTAATATGTACTTTAGTGAAATACTATTATTCTGTAATTACATGTTTTCTAAAGTAAGAATTATGTATGCAAAGGAAGAAAGTTGATGAAGATAATCCATCAGCAGGAGGAAATTGACCTGTGTCAAGCTAGCCGGACCACATTTCGCAAAATGAAAAATAACAGGATAAAAAATTAGTGCTATATTAGTGCTCATTAGTGCTCGAACCTCAGAATTAGTGCTGCTTATTTAAGCGAGTAATTCACAATTCAATGTGGTCCGGCTATCTTGACGTCAAGCTGGCCGGCCACATACAGAAAAAATTATTTTTTACCAAATTTCGATACATACAGAATTAGTGCTATATTAGTGCTGGCTTAATACCAAATTAAAGAATTTTTGATCCATATTTTAAAAAGTTATTAAATAAATAATGTGGTCCGGCTATCTTGACGTCAAGCTGGCCGGCCACATAAAGAAAAAAATATTTTTTCCCGAATTTTTTGACATACAGAACTAGTGCTACATTAGTGCTGGTTGAATGCCAAATTACAGAATTAGTGCTCCGTATTTAGGAAAGTTATTAAATAATCAATGTGGTCCGGCTATCTTGACGTCAAGCTGGCCGGCCACATTCAGAAAAAATTATTTTTTACCAAATTTCGATACACACAGAATTAGTGCTATATTAGTGCTGGCTGAATACCAAATTACAGAATTTGTGCTCCGTATTTAAGAAAGTTAGTAAAAGACAATGTGATCCTGCTATCATGGCGTCAAAATGGCCGGCCGCATAAAGAAAAAAATTATTTTTTCTGGAATTGCAATGCATACAAAATTAATGCCAATGTGGGCCGACTATCTGGGCGTGAAGGTGGCGGCTACTCACTAAAAAAAGTAATTATTTTTGAAATTTTTATAAAAAAAACTATTAGTTCCAGGGCTGGAATTGGCAAAAAACCAGAAAAACTGAAATCGTATGCGAGCAAAGGATTTATACACATGATACTTGTATACCAGCTGCAACGGTCGTAAAAAAAAAGAAAAAAAAAATCATAGTGAAGTATTTTTTCCGCCAAGTTCTAAGCCCTCACTGAGTTTGTGGTACAAGCATCAGGCATCACTAAGAATTTATAATGGTTCTTGACCCCCTCACTATACCCATCTTTAAACTTAAAAAGATATGCCACTACTAATTAATGGATTGGTGTTTCGTCAATGGAAAACACCTGCTTAGCGCTTAGTTGAAAATGCGATTTCCCTTAGAATTTTTGTACACTTTTTAGACACTGAAAGGAAGCATAAGTTTTCGGAGAGAAAAATGTTTTACAGAACGCATGGTTTTTGCCGCTAATGTGTTGTGTATCATCCCATATTTAAATTTTACAGAGCTGCTTGCTTCCAGATACTTTCAAAGGGAAAAACAATTTCTTCTATGGAACAAATTTCATAATTAAAAGCTTATAATCATGGAGTGTGATGACAGGGTTACGAAGGTTTTTTTATTTAAAAGCCTTCTTATGATTACCATAGCGCTTTCGAGTTTCGAGTAGACGTAGTGCTAAAAATTCTCATTACTTTATTTAATTTCAAAATGTATCACAATGATCTGTCTAATGCAGCACATCACTGAAATGTGCACATAAAACTTCAAGCTAATTAGTCAGCTTCAAACTTTCTAGCACATATTCATTGAAATTTCAATTAAGAAGTATAGTGGCTAACAATGCTGGAAATTTTTTAATGTGTACAAAGTAGCTAATTAATCAGAATTATTTTCTCGGAGTTACAAATGCTGTAAAAATATTAACACTAAAATAGCTTTAATGACGTTTGATTTATAATTTTATTCTTCTAAACTGTAACGCAGGCCAGAGCCTGATTATGACCAATGGGGGCCCCGGCATTGATGAATTTGGGGGCCCCCATCTTTGAAATTTGTTTTATTTTTCATAAAATTTGGATATAAAAAATGTATTTCAGAACAATATTTGAAATTGGGGGCCCTGGGCAAAGTCCCGATTTGTCCAAGCGATAATAAGGCTCTGACGCAGGCCGCCTAGGAGCCCATAGCCCATACGCAGAAGCATACTCAATGGGTAATCCGGCCCTGTTTAGGTATGATCCCTTCCCTCGTGACCCCCCCCCTTTCCTTCTCTATAATTTTTATGATCTTGTAGCAGTACGGTAGATTTGGATTCCACAAATTAATTATTTACAAACATAGGTGCTCCTTAGACTGCTTTTCAAGACGAGGAAGGCTTTTTGAAACGGGGAAGGGGGGGGGGCGTTAGAATACGAAAGTAATAAATTACGCACACACAATTCACACATTTTTCTATAAACAATTTTTTGATTTTGAGTTTTCTTTTATTATGGGTTTGGGGCAACTACCCCTTCCACCTTTACCTTAATCAGGCTCGTTGTGACTCCCCCTTCCCTTGCTCTCCATGGATATGGATTAGCACTCATATTTACAAAACGGCTGCATACTTTTCTTCCAAGGATGAACGTCTGAGCACATAGAATATTGTGTGCATACTTTAGTTTTATTATAAAATAAACTAGTAAGACCAATGGTCTTCTAAAGAGAAATTCTCTTTCAGTAGCACAATGTAGTATGTATGCACATGATCAAGGCCTTTCTGAATTTTGGTCCCTTGTCCAAGATCGACTTGGGCCCTCTTTTTTTTTTGGGGGGGGGGCGGGAGATGGTTAATCTAGGCCCCTATTTTGGGCCCTTGTCCGAGCTCGACTTGGGCCCTCTTTTTTTTAAGGGGGGATGGTTAATCTAGGCCCCTTAGTCGAAGACCATTTTGGGGGGGGGGGGGGTCATGACCCCCGTGACCCCCCCCCCTTAGAACTGCCACTGCTTATGGATATAGAGTACCTAAATTTAAGTCTTCCAGAAAAAATATTTTCTTTATACGGCCGGACGACATTGATTATTTAATAGCTTTTTCAAATACGGAGCACAAATTCTGTAATTTGGTATTCAGCCAGCACTAATATAGCACTAATTCTGTATGTATCGAAATTCGGGAAAAAATAACTTTTTCTTTATGTGGCCGGACCACATTATTTGTTTACGGATAAAAAATTCTGTAATTTGGTATTCAGCCAGCACTACACTAGCCCTAATTTTGTATGTATTAAAATTCTAGAAAAAATATTTTTTTATTTATGTGGCCGGCCAGCTTGACGTCAAGATAGCCGGACCACATTGATTATTTAATAACTTTCTTAAATACGGAGCACTAATTCTGTAATTTGGCATTCAACCAGCACTAATGTAGCACTAATTCTGTATGTATCGAAATTTGGTAAAAAATAATTTTTTCTTGATGTGACCGGCTAGCTTGACGTCAAGATAGCCGGACCACATCATTTATTTAATAACTTTTTTAAATACGAATCAAAAATTCTGTAATTTGGTATTCAGCCAGCACTAATGTAGCACTAATTCTGTACGTATCAAAATTTGGTAAAAAATAATTTTTTCTGTATGTGGCCGGCCAGTTTGACGTCAAGATAGCCGGACCACATTGAATTGTGAATTACTCGCTTAAATAAGTAGCACTAATTCCAAGGTTCGAGCACTAATTAGCACTAATATAGCACTAATTTTTTGTTATGCTTTTTTCCATTTTGCGGAATGTGTTCCGGCCAGCTTGACACACGTAGGAAATTGTCAAAGATCACTTGATAAACAGACTGAACAAGAGTATTTGAATGCCGATGATCCTTCTAAAAATACAGCACAAGAAAATAATGATTGTGTTCCAGATTTTGATAGCAAGAATAGTGATAATTCTTCAAGAAAAAAAATAGAATGTCTGAATGCTAATGCCGATGATCCTTCTAAAAATACAGCACAAGAAGAAAATAATGATGGTGTTCCAGATTTTGATAGCAAGAATAGTGATAATTTTACAAGAATAGAATGTCTAAATGCTAATGATCACCTTAAAAACAACACTGAACAGGAAGAAAATAATAACGATGCTACAGATCTTATATTTCATACAATCCCTTCAACTGCTGATTTTTCAAGAACAGAAATAGAGTGTCTGAATGCTAATGATCCCCTTAAAAACGACACTGCACAGCAAGAAAATAATAATGATGCTACAAATCTTTATTGCAGTGATTCTTCAAGAACAGAAATTCTTTCAAGCAAAAAAGATTCAAAACATAAAATTGGATATGATGTCAGTTGGGAATCTGGAAGACCATGGCTCAGTACTGAAGCGTTCACGAAGAATGGGACAAAATGTTTAGGCATGTTTTGCAAGCTGTGCAGAAGATTAAACTTAAAAGGAGCCAATGGATCAAAATCATGGTTAGAAGTGGCGTGTACTACTCTCAGGCTCGATAATGTTAAAGAGCACCAAAGAAGTGCCATGTATTTAGAAGCAATTGCGATTGAAGCTAATCAAAAGAAAATTTATGAACCACCATCTTATACACAAAAGGAATTGTGCTCAATCATAGCTGCAATGAAAGGATTGACATTTTTGATTGGTCACAACCTACCACTCAGGAATTTATTTAAATCGTTAATAGTCCTGGGCATACATGGCTTTCATAGCAAAGATCTGGAAGGGCTAAATGTGTCAGGTAACGCAAAGTACACAAGTCCTACTGCCCAAAATGAATTATTAGATGCCTTGGTGTCTGTTTGCAGATCAAAACTGTTATTCGAATTAAAACAGAGTACAGCTGCTTCCCTTCTAATAGATGAGTCTTCAGATGTCTCAACAGGGAAACACTTAGCCATATGTGTTAAATATTTAAGTGAAGCTGGAGATGTGAAAATTAAGTTTTGGGGCAATATGCAAATTCCAAATGGTACTGCAGACTGTATCACAAGTGCAATATTAAGCTATCTTTCAGAGCATGACATCCCATTAACACTATTCCAAGCAGTAGGCACTGATGGTGCTAGTGTCATGATGGGTAAAGGAAATAGAGTTGTGACACAGTTAAAAAAAGTAATTCCAAATTTAATCAGTATCCACTGCCATAATCATAAGCTTGCTTTAGCTGTGAAAGCGACTTTTGAAAAAATTCCCCTTCTAAATTCACTTGATGAACTTATACAATCAATATATAAGTATTATCATTATAGCTGCAAGAAAACAGCTTCTTTAAAATGTGTTCAAGAAGTACTGAAAACTATGGTGAAATCAAATAAAAAAACTCAAACTACCACTGTAAAAAAAGCAATATTTACACAATGGATGTCACGTGATAAAGCAGTGTCAGCAATCCTAAAAACCTACAAAGCACTATTAGTTGATTTAGAAAATGCAGTTCCCTCTAAAGAAACAAATGGTAAAGGGGTTATAGCTGACAGCCTGCTAAAAAATATGAAAATGTACAAAACATACCTGGGGTTCTGCCGGCTGAGTGATATATTGGCAATTTAATGCCATTCAACTTGCTTCTAGAAACAGAAGACGTAAATATTGGAGACCTAGAAGCTCAGTTGGCCATTACATTGGCCTCATTACATAAAATTAAAAAATCAAGAGGCTTACATGCAAAGAAATCCAAAAAAGTTGCCCAGGAACTTGGAATTATACCTGATGATTCGACTGAAGAGGTAGTCGAAAGTTCTTTCTGCAAGTGGATTCCACAGCTTATCGAAGCAATAGAGGAAAGGATGGATAATTCTGATATTATTGCTTTTTCAGCTTTAGATTTATCCAAAAAAAAAAAAAAAAAAAGAAATATTCATCTAATCTTCCTGAACTAGGGAGCAGTAAAATGTCCCACTTAGCAGAGTTCTTTGAATTCAATGAAGAGGAAGTGGCTCACCAATGGGGAGAACTCTGATCTAGTAAAAAATCTAGACACAGACAGTCCTTTAAATCCATTAGAATCAATGTCCAATTTGTACAAATTCATTCTAGACAAAGAAAAACTCATTGGAAGAGAACAATTTAAAATAATAAAATTTCTCCTTAGTGTTGGCTTAATATTGCCATTATCAACAGCATCAGTTGAGAGAACATTCTCACAAATTAAGAGAATTGTGACATCCCCCAAGGAACTTGCTAAGGGTAAAAAAAGTGAATGATTTTCTCACTATTAAATTCCGCTTTGAATCTGAAGAATTATTTGAGGAAGCTGCCAAATGTTTCTTAGAAAAGAAAAAAAGAAGAATTGCTTGCCAGAAGAAAAATAAAACATAAAAATCTATTTTTAGGAGAAGTTGACACAGTGGTCCTTTTTTCTACTTTTTTTTTTTTTTTTGTCTTATTAAACAGTTAACTATAGAGTTTATTTGTTTTTCCATAAGATTAATTACACATTTCTTAGCATCAGAGATTTTCTTTTGACACATTCTATACATCTTTTTGTATATTTTTTAATAGTTTGGAGAGTGGACCAAGATACCCTAAATCTGGAGTACCCTGGCCCACCTTTGGGGGCACATTAAACCATGTTATAACAAAATTTTTAGTTACAGTAACAGTATTGAAGAATATATATTATCCAATATTGTAATTTAATTATATTATTTACATAGAATATATACTGTTTAGGATTAGTAGACACAGTTAAATTAATCATTATCAGTAAAACAAATCCTTAGTTGTAAAAACTAAAAAGCAATTGGTTGATACAAAATTATTTATTAAACATTAATTTAATCTTTAGAATTTATCGTTAATAACTTACAATAAAGTTTCCATATACTGAAGTTGTATAAGGATATGCCAAATGAGATTTGTGAAATGGCCTGCTATTTTCTGAGCAGACATGGGAATCTGACAGAATAAGGACTCCAGAACTTGGTATTCTGAAGCATAATGATTCAAGTTTAACCCTTGGGAAGGCAAGAAATTGTCTGATTGTACTTCCTAATACGTTTGGTACACAGTGTAACAAGTTGCCCTGCTTCAGCTGAAATAACTTTTCTAATTTGTTTTATTCTTCGGTCATCTAAAAATTTTGCAGGCACATACAAAATTGTGACAAAAGTCATAATCATAGCAAAATAAATCATAATTAGTTAGTTAATTAACTATAACCAAAATAATAAACTACATAATCAGGAGTCAAGACCTAGACTCAGAACGGAAGCTGTTGCAAAGAACGGAAAGAAATGCCCCTTTTTGGAAGAGTGCCCTTTTTTTTTTTTTAAATCCCCACCCGACGGCCCTTTTCTCTAGAGTCAACACTAGACATGCTAGTTTTTATAATGCTTAATGGCCCTGAAAGTCTCTATAACAAGAGGAGAAAATTTTTTAAATCGGCTCTTGTTGAGAAATATGGAAGGTCCTATTTTCAGTACTTCGAGCATGTTTCAGTAAATGTTGATTTTAAAAATTATGTAACATCAAAAGGAGTAAGCAAAATTTTAAATAACTCAACTTGCTTACCTTGTTTTCAATAAGAATATGCTTTAAAACAATTAAATCAATCTATGTTTTTTTTGCACTGCTTTGTATATGAGTCTATTTCTTTTTGTAAGTACAGTAGGCACCGCTTAATGTAATCACTTTGGGACAGATGGTATTTGATAACAATAACCGACTGATAACAATAAACGAAAAGTATAAGAAAACACAAAAATTTAATTTTATTATGTACTAAGTAACATTTATTTGTGCAGGTACAAATTTAAGTAAAGGTTAATTCAAAGGATAGGTTAAACAAATCGTTAAATTCAATTAGTGTTCAAGCTACCAGAACCACTTTAGAAAAAAGTTCTACAAAAAAGCAGTGATAGCATATATAGGTAAACTAATTACAATTTAACAGGAGTGTACAGGAACAATTAGAAAATCTTCTAAAGTTGTCTGCCTCATTTTTTGTCTCAGCAAATTAATGATAGAACTTTCATACCTGTACTGTTCTCGAAAGTCCTCAGCAGTGCCTCTGTGTTGCACCACAAGTCTCAAGACATGAAGCGCCTCTCTCATTTCAGTAGCACTAGGAGGATTGTGGATGTTTTTCACATCGGTTTCATCTTCATCTGATGATTTTTCATCATTTGCCTCAAGAGAATAAGGTGCAGTTCGGCATACATCTTCATCAGTCATTGTCACACTCACTTGAACGTTCTTATCTATAGACATCCATTCTGCAAAG
The DNA here is from genome assembly GCA_038373885.1 of Cheiracanthium punctorium. NCBI lineage: Eukaryota > Metazoa > Arthropoda > Arachnida > Araneae > Cheiracanthiidae > Cheiracanthium > Cheiracanthium punctorium. The sequence continues at coordinate 141,332 of JAWZYV010012155.1, read as the reverse complement.
TCAATTTCAGTCATGTTGGATGGTACGAGTTCGGCTTCACTGAATTCCGATACATCATTCATACTTTCGTCCACTGTAACAAATCCACCATGTGAGAAACAGTTTTTAATTGTTTTCTCAGATACCTGATCGCACGACATTGTCAAAAGATGGAGGGCTTGAAGGAGATTCGTCTTCTTTGCTAATGCGTTTGCATTGAGCTGTTCTGTACCTCCATATTTTCCAAAACTCTAACGCGCATTTCTCACGGTAATAGGCTTTCATCGCACGAATTATTCCTTAGTCAAATGGTTGGATAATTGCTGTAGTGTTGGCAGGTAAGAAAATAATTTTAATATGTTTCAATATGACATTTGCATTGTGGGCACGACTGTTATAGATGAGTAGAACGATACTGTGATCTAATTCTTTGTCCCACTTAATAAGCCATTCGCTGAATAGATCATTTGTCATCCATGCTGTTTTATTTGCAGCATAATCTACAATCAATTTCTTAACATCCTTGAAGCATCTTGGCTTTTTGTTTTTTCTAATAATAAAAAGTGTTTTCTTCTATGCAGTCATGCTTGCACAAAGAACAGTTATACATTCTTTTGAAACTTTGCACCCTTTAGAGTTCTCGTTTTTGAAGAGATACGTATGTTCTGGCAAGGCACGAAAATAGTAGATATTCTGGGGGGGGGGGGGGGCATAATCGGCAATTATCTTAAGCCATTCTTCAGAAATCCATTTATTTGCAGCTGGAAAATCAGCATCCTTTTCTTATCTGTGTGTGCGTTTAAGCACAGTGTTCTCTCTTTTTTTCCAGCGATTAAACCACTCGTCTTTTGCGATGAAATTTTTTTTTTTGCCCATCTTAGATGCGAGATCTGCAGCTTTGGGTCTCATTAAAGGACCATTTATATGTTCATCCTTTTCCTTAACATTGGCAAACCACAGTTTCAAAGCAGATTCCACTTCTTCATTTATCCCAATACGTTTTCGCTTACAGTTCAAATTTTCGTTTAACTTTGCTTTGTTTTCAATCTCGTCTCGTTCTTTAGAATTTTACAGAGTAGTGGCTGAGAAATGTTTAGATTATCAGCAGCATTTCTTTGACTCATCTTAAGTAAATTATCAAAGCACTTCAAAATGTCAATTTTGTCCTTAATTGTTAAATCCAAATCCAGCCTATGTTTTTTTTATCCATTGCTAATTTTGTTTGCTAATCCATTGCATTTTTTGTTTGTTTGTTCTGTTTTCTCTTTTGTGTGTGTGTGTTTGTACTTGTGTGTTCCCTTTTTTATTATTTTTCTTTATTCCTTTTTTATTTCTGTATTTTTTGTGCTTCTTTCCTTTCCTTTTTATCCTCCTTTTTTAATTTTTTCTCCCCTCTCCGTGGTTTTGTTCGACTTTTCTTTGCCCCTTGTGGCAACATCTTGCTTGTTTTTCTCTTTTCAGTTCCCTGTGTTCTTTACATCGAAGGGCTTGGACTGAAGAAGTTCAAAACAATTTTTGAACGAAACGCGTATCCTTTTTCCTTTTACTTCTTATGTGTGTTTTTTACAAAGTTTTTTAATTACTTCATTGCTAAAATGCTTGAAAGTGCTGTAAGTTTTAACTCGACAAAGAGAAAAAAATTTAGACCTTACAATAGGCTGGATGATTTGCTCCCGATAAGAACAAGAACAGCAACAGGAGCGAATAAGGAGACACAGCGGAACCTGCTTTTCCAGTCTACGGAAGGTCACGTGGTTTTGGATGCGTCAGTTGTGGAAACTGAATGCAGAGAAGCATAGCTGCCAACCTTCCCGATTTCTACGGGAGATTTCCCACCACAAATTTTTAACTAGCAATTCATGCTTACAATAATGCACAAAAATTTAATGTAAAATAAAGCTATTGAAAAATTGTGGTGGGAAATCTCCCGACGAAATCGGGAAGGTTGGCAGCTATGGGGAAGGGAGGAAAAGGTAAGGGAATCACCACATGTCCAAACTCTAAATTCCTTCATCGGCCAACAAAAGGAATCCACTTTTGGTTACAGAATGGGTGGAAAAAAAATCGAAAATGGTAGGCAAAACTGATAACAATAAACGAAAGATTTGATTACAAAAAACGATATTTTTAGCATGTCCGTTCAGGACTTCATTATTTTGATAATATTAAACGAATGACAGCATTATCCGCAATAATATTAAGTGGCACCTTTTGTATATTGTACATACTTGCCAACTTTTATGGATCTTCCGTAAAATTTACAGATTCTCCTAGTTTTTTACGCGTTTACTGAAGAGGGCTATTTTTTTATGCATTTCAAGCAGTCTGACGTCACGCTTAGAGATCGGCGAGAAAATCTTTCCTCTGCACTTAAGCCACTATGTCAGTTTTTCCCCTGTACTCTTTTCCCCCCCCGAGACGGATGGGTGACCGGTTTTTTTATCACTAGAAGAGAGAGAAGGAGAGGGTGATGGCTGCAAATGTAATCTTTTTTTCCCTCTTAAGGAGGGAAAGAAAGACTCGATCCTCTTTCTGCATGGTGACGTCATGGCCGATATCCCTCCTTTTCCTCCCTGCCAAAAGGAAGTGCGAGCATATGTCGTTGGTGGTATTCTCAGTCTATAGTCTTGTTTGCACAAACCAGAGAACGAAAGTAAACAAACGGGTTATCAAAGAATTACATTTTTTGGCACCAATCTCTAGTTTGGAGTTAAGAAAGGTTAAATTCGCCTAACAGCGTAAATGGAAGAAAGCAGAAATTCATACTGTGTTTGGCGCTTTGGCAAAATGCCAGGTGTTTACTCTTCGATAGTTTCCATATGCAATTGTTTTGTTTCGTTCTCTCTTTTCGGTCGTAGTGAAGAGTAAACTTGTTTCGATAGCTTTTTTTTCTGTGCACGTGTTCGCTGATAGATAATGTCTTTAGGCAAACCATCTAGAAGTTATTTTCAAACTTATAAAGTTTCGTACACAAATGAATTTCCCTGTATTAAAAAGTCGTCAAAAGGGATAAAATTTGTTTTTTGTGAGGTATGTCGACGTGACTTTAATATATCCCATGGTGGTCGCAACGATATATCGCGGCATGTTAATGGGGCAATGCACCAGAATAATGTAACTTGTTCAGAAAACAGCAAAAGCATATCCTCGGTCACAACAGTTGTCTCTGATGCTTCCTCATAGTTCTCCTCACAAATACTTAGCTTTTTTTCCCCTTCTCTGTACTAGCAGAATAACTTTCTACTACTGATTCCTCCCTCTTCTCCCTTTTCAATTATAAATTTTAACTTTTTTTGGACACAATGAACTTAATTTTTATCATTCATTTTTGATATCTTACTATATATATAATTTTAAGTTATCCAACAACTGCCTATTTGCTTAAATTTAATTGTACTAAATTAAGTATTTTATCTCTGTAATGATTTAGTTAAAATGCATAGTTTAATTATGTACACAAAGTATATGTATTAACCTGTATATAAAAGAAAGGACATAGCTATTAAAGAGTTGGAAGTGTTAAAATGAAGAGAAGAGGTAAGATGTTATTTTGTCAAAAAAAAAAAAAAACATGACTTTTTAAAACACTTAAGTATTTCTATTGTATGTTTTCAGTGTGTATGTATAATATATATATGTATATATGTATGTGTATTATAAAGGGATATATTTATGCCCATGCATTATCTAGTATAAAAATTTGAAAAATGTCGTTCGCGCATAATTTTACTGATGGCCATTTCTGAAAGTTGGCAAGTATGATTGTATCAACTAAATTTTAAATTACAGAATTTTTTTTTTTTTTTTTTTTTTTTTTTTTTTTTGCATGTAGATCTGTCTGCAAATTGAGAAATATCTTGATTAGTGTGGTTTAATGAATATGTCCATTAACCACACTAATCTACAGTCGTAATATGGTCTTGAAATATACTGCACTCATCAAGATTTTCCAGTATTTGTTATATTCTCATAATGCGCTATAATTTTTCATGAGTATAGGTTATTCAGTGATCGTTAAGGTCGCAGATAAATTTTGATTTCTGATCCTGGTGCTGCAGATTGATGCAGAAAAATCTGTTACTGGGGGGGGAGGAGAGAGATTAGCAACAACAACATGGGTAAATAAACATTTTTTTCATATAAAATTTGCAATCAGGTATTTTTTTTAAATATAAAATAGTAAAGGGTAACTCAATAGCTAAAAGATAAAAAAAAATTAAGTGAATAGATGAAATAACTTTGAAGTTACAGCAGTTTAAGTGTTGCATGATCTCCGTATCTTCTAAAAATACCCGATTTTAAGCCAAATTTGAAACTGCTGTAGCAGAAGAAAAAAATTTTTTTGGAAAAAATCCTTTTGGCAATTTCATGTCTCCAACAGTCGTAACTACCATAATTTTTTCAAAGAAATCTATGATGGTGACCTGACATGTTTTGGCTTTGCCTGCCTGAAATGAGATGGAATGACTCAAGTACAGAACAATAAAATGACTGAAACTGATGAATGTAACTTATTTGTTCCCTCTCCTTCCCCCCGAAGTGGAAGCCTATATATAGGCTATTGTCAACTACTGCTAATTATTGAAGTATTGCTGAAACTAATTAAGTTTTAATACCTCTATGATAAAAATAAATTGGGAAAGTGAGCTTTGAAAGCATGAGAAAGGTTGTTTGGTCGGTGTTTAATGGCACAAGGTGCACCGGGCTAGGTGTATAAATAGTAAAAATAAAGTTTTCAGGTAAAAAGGTGTTGCTTAAAACAAGTAAAGTATGAGAAAAATCATGAGAACCGAAAAAGATTTTTAAAAAAAATCTTGGATGTCTGAACGGGAAAAAAGGCCTGCTTTGTGAGCCCTTTCATGCTGTACAAACATTCTAGTTTCTTGAGCACAAATCAAAATTAATGAGTATAAAGGCCTTTTTTCATGACTTACCGAATTAGTGATTTATGACGCACGACCCGTGTGAATCATGTAACATTGCATATTTTAATTGAAAACATAATATATGATATGCATATTATTAAAATAATGAAAACACTAATTAAATTCATGATATATCTATTTAAAACATTACGTTAAAAAATTCCCTATATATGTTAAAGAAATTTTAAAAGTTAAATTCATCAACACAAATTTTTCTTTGTTTTATGCACAAAAGAATTTTTCAGAATTATATTGTTATTTTAAGGGTAAGAGAGAGATATGTCTCTAAGGATTTGACAAACAATTAATTATTAACAAAAATTCTTATTTTCATATTAAATTCTGAAAAATATTACACAAAAAAAACCCTAATAGTTTAAATATAATAGACACTTTAAAATTTTTATGAAAGAAAGCAGATTTTAACATATTCATGGAAGACTGTCATGCCTCTATATATAAAATAAAAACTACATAAATTTATTCAAAAACATGTTTATTCATTTTTAATAAGAGTTGAATCTCAAAATTGCTATCAGCCAAACATGACTGCCGAAGGGAAAATACGTCCGATGCAACAGAAAACAGCTTTTACAGCTCTACTGATGCATTGGCCAGCATGCCAGTGTTAGTTTTTTTAAATGCCTCTTTCATGTAGTTGTACGCCGAAAGTGACGAAATGGGTTTTATTGTTTATGGGTTTTTTAACAAACTTCAAAAAGAAGGAGGTTATTAACTCATCAAAATATTTTTTTATATACAATTTCCATACATTAACTTATTTTCAATTTCAGGTTTCACAAAAACTGTACTAATCAGTTTTTACACTTTCTTTGAGACAAAAAACATTCCGAGTTGTAGAACATAATCATGCGATTAATTAACATTTGAAAAGCAACTACAATACTACAGAACTGTCATTACTCTTCTGGAAGTTAAACACAGCACCAGGACACAAGGATGATAATAAAGAGTGCCCAAATTCAAAAAAGTACACTGTAATGTCGAAAAATGACCAAACCTTAATATAAATAAACTTAGTAAAACTAAGGATAAATAAAATTGTTGTTGAATGCATCGATCATAAGGAGAAGACAAAGAGAAAATTAAAAATATGGGTGACTCTTCCAGAAGCGTCCTTGATGCTTTCAAGAAAATTCTGATGAGAAAGCCCTAAGTTTTTCCCAGGTTTCTTTTCTACTGATGATGGTGGTGACTGTGAGTGAGGGGATGAGGGGCACTTGCTAATTGCGAGGACCGACTATATGTCAAATTTGAAAGGATATCGCCTAACAGTAAGTTCATGGAATACTGAACACTGAACAGTGGGTAAGTGGACACTACACTGCATTAATGGGCAATAGAAAAAAAAGACCAAAGAAAATTAATGTTACAAAAGCATACTATTTACAGATATGTAAAATTCCTTTTTGAAAGCAAAAAAAGCTCACTTTTATGCACAGAAATAGATATTTTAAAAACTCAAACCTTATATGCATTCTAATTTCCAAAATAAGCCAGTTTTTATGGTCTAAACTTGATTCATCTGGGCAGTGCACATTAGGGTGGAGCACTGTTACATGGGAAAAATTTTTTTGTTAAATTTTCATTTATAATAGTGATCAAAGTATGACCCAAGATTAGAGGATTTTAAAAAGCATTACTTTTTTAAAATTAGTATTTTCCTTCTACCCGTGCATTTATTTGGAAAATTTACATTTGTGCTACCATACTGATAAAACTTGAAGGAGCATATTGTTTATAAATTCTATTAAACTACTTATTATTATGAAAAAAACAAGTCAGATGGAACAAATTAATACTAATTTACTAAAAATGTGAGCCACTTAAAACATAAAACATACATAAAATTAGTCAAAAGAGGCCTTAAAATCCCGTTTGGTGTGGAATTTGGGCTTGAGTTTTCTTGACTCAATTTTTGATTTTATGAGACCTTCTCATCACATACCTGCATAGAAACCTCTGTTAGATCTTTACTGAATGTTCTACAGCCCGGGTATGGCATGGTAGTCTTAGAAAGGTATTTTTGTATTTCCTTTTGTTTCCACCATCGAAAGCAAATCTTCATTCTTGACGTTGATGGGAGGTTGAAAATATTTTTGTTGCCAATCTATAAGGTCTGTGTATGATTTGGTATTAAACTTAATTTAGGGACCTCAAAAATACGAGGGACCTTTACAGAATTAGTTGCTTCTCTTGCTTTTATAATCCTTCTAGCAGCAAGCTCACGAATGTGTTTTTCAGGATCTGAAAGCATCGACAACAGAAGATTCTCAGGATGTGCAAAGAAACTGCTCTGCTCAATGACAGGGTCGACTACTTTTTTTAAAGTTTAAATGGAAGGTATCGAGTATTCAAAACCAATTTCCAAAAATTTCTAGACCCATCTTTGCATGACAGATGAGTTTTAATTTGGAACCAAACAGGCACATAAACTCTAACAACAAACGTGGCAAAATGATTAAAGTTTTCAGATGGTTTACTTGTGGAAATATATAGCCTTAATATCCTGTTGGCTTTTGTTAACCATAGAGCATACATTTTCCCTGGAGCTCTGTGTTCTAGATTGGGAGGACAATCACCACTAATTACAGCTGATGTAATATTATACAAGTAACGTTGGTCAGAACTTAGGTCTTTGATGATATTGGCCAAAATATCAGGCAAAATGCTTTCTTTCTTTTCATACCATACAATAGGATTTTCTTCACATTTTTCTAGCAATCTTCCAATAGTACCAGAATAGGAGCTTGGCCCAGTAGTTGCCCCATCTAAGAATGAAAAAAGGTGTTTTAAAGGCAATTCATTCGTGTGTAAAAGGCATATGATCCATTGTAAAGGTAGATTCAAACGTTTTTCTAACAACCGTATTACACCATTTTCCCCTGTGTTTGTTGTTGTTCCATCACAACCAACTGCTGCAGTTTCTCTCAATGAAACGTTTTCAGAAGAGAAAAAGTCATACATAGCATGTTCTATGCTCTTGGCCGTCCCAGTACTTGGGACAGTGTAGCCGACATAAACAGAGTGAGGTTCCTTGATAACAGAAATGTGTTCTTCTACAATAAATTGGCAGTATTGTTTGACTCCCTTTTTCAGTACATTTAAAACTTTGTTTTCTGCCATCAAAGTATATAACTGGAACACTGACAACTCTATTTGTAGCTAATATTTCTTTGCGTCCTTTTGATCTATTACTTCGACATCTGACTTAATGTCATGAAGAACTGCTAATGCAATTGCTGCAGCAGCTCTATTAGATATGCCGTATCGGTCACATGTTTTTGACAAAGATGGCAAGCTGAGTTTTGGCTTTTTCTTGGACCCTTGGTGCTTTGAAGAACACAGTTCTAAGCCATCGTCTTCAGTATCTTCTGACTCATCAGATATAAGAGGGGCTCGTGGAGAGAGTTCAACTCTGTTCTTCTGTTTATCCCTATATATCACAGAAGCATAATATTGTTCTAGGTTTTGATTTCTATCATTTTGCTTTTCTATTTTTTTTCGTTTGTGAAACATCTATATCACCAATATTCCTGTCAGTCCTCTGATCCGTCAGAAAAAGTTGTTCTTCTTTTGCAACTCTTCTTTCTTTTGGGCATTTGCATTACAGAAAATCTTTGCACTTACAAGAACAAATATCAAATAGTTTGTTACTTTTGATGTAGAATTTTCCTTTTTTATCTTCAGACAATCGCTTCTAAGATTTTATCATTTTTTTTACATTTTGTGTGGTAAGCTGTAATTAATTGTATGGCGCGAGTATGGTATACGATTTCAATGGAAGCTTTGTGCCATATAGTTTCGATTCTCACCTCAGCAGTTTGTGCAATGTCAGAAATGGCCAGCTCTTTTCGAGTGTCCATTTTTAACTTCAGCAGATATCTCACAAAATTATAAAATTTTATTACCTCCTTAGGTAACATATTACCTTTCAGCTCTTCAATATTGCCAAAAACAGAACAACTAGACACTTTTCTTGTTTTCTCCATATTTCACTCTAAAACAAACTGCAACCAAAACTAAATACAATGGAACTGAGAAGAGTAATAAGCGGGAAGTCACTGACTAAGACAGTATGGCACATGCGCTTGCTCAGGCATACTGACAGAGAGCTGTCGATGTTGAATACACCTTCTTCCCCACATAGCCTACACACATATAGGGTTGCAAAACCGATTCCGATTCGTTGGCTACTTACTTGGCTGTTGTTCTCCTGCTCTGGAGCTGTTGTGTTCGTTATCAATTCCAGTTTTATGCTTGGAGTCAGAAGGAAGAAGAATTGCACCACATGATCAATCGCCGGAAGTGACGACGCAGCAAAAGTAGCTTCCAAAATGCGCTGCAAACTAGAGCACTACATATTTTTGTAGAGCACTACATATACTACACTATTTTTATTAAAAAGTAGCACGCTACACTAAAAACTATTTTTAAAAAAAAGTAGCGACTACTTAGTTTCGCTACTTGTAGCACGCGACTTCCCAGCCCTGTGTATATTAAATAGTACACAAAAATTAATTTAATTAATGAATTATAACCAGAGTTGGCAAGTTTTTGACAGTTGGTGGTTTTATCCGGTTTTAACCATGGTTTTAACCGTCATGTCAAAAACCCCTTTTTGACATAGTTTTTGACACTAAGTGTCAAAAACCTAAAATTTTGTCCTAAAACCCCTTTTGTAACAAAAATATTTGTACAACTATCATAATTTTTGACTTAATACACTAGAATAAACCTTTGGACAATGCAAACTATTATTTTGTTGACAAGACAACCCCCATAACTTGAGTTTGGTTCAAGCTGTACTGAATAGAAAATAACTAAAGCTACTATAAAAATAGAAAAAAAAAATTATCAACCTATTTAGTTTTTAAAAATGAAAATACATTTGTTTAAGTTAATCTGTGAAATTACAAGTAAATAAAACAAATATTTTCAGTTTTACACAATTACATTTTTACCTAGTCCCATTCTAATTCCTTTTTACCCCGGAGCATGCGATAACAAAACACTAGTTTTGCAGCTTTTTGTAATCCAAGTTTATTACGTAACTTTGTCTGGATAGATCCAAAATTGGAAAAGATTCTTTCTATTGATGTTGAACTGCGAGGACAAGAATTGCAAATGCACCATCAGCTGTAGAAGTTCTGGTGAAATACTGCTGTTTTTAACTTTTCCCACAGCATGCAGGCAAGAAGCTATAACTGCTTCATTATGGATATTACTCCATCCATCTTCAACTAATGTGCATTCCTTTACTTGAAGTTCTGATTTCATTTGCTTTTCTAACTCTTCAGTGACTTCATCTTAGAGACTGCTAGATAATGCTTTTCTGGTAGCAAATTTATGAGCTTGAGAAATTCGTTTTGTTCAACAACATTAAGAGGGATATTGCAACTGCAAAAAAACTTAGCAAGTTGTAGATCCAGCTGTTTTTTCATGTTGGGTGCAGTTTTCACTATGTAATCAGATATGTTGTTTTGCTGTAAACAAACTCTTAACACCTGCAACTCGAGATGTACATTAATTTACTTCAAATAATTCATGACTTTTCTTTAGACTTGTATCATCAGTTTCCATATGCACTCTTTGTTCCTCATTTACTTTGCCTTGTTTTTTCTCTTGTTCTCCACTATTGCATTTTGCTGAATGTACTTTCATCCTATCCACTCTATTGGCCATGGTATGTCCACACTTTTTGCATCTTCCGTAAATTTTATTTCCTTCTTTCACACAAATAAAATCATTCCATATAGTATTTTTTGGCCTACCACCTTTATCCATGATTTTAATTATGTACAGAACAGATTTACTAAAATAAAAATAAAAAAAAACTGAATAATACAGTTATTTGACCAAAATTTAAGTACTACTTTAAAATAGCTTAGCTTAGTTTTAAGAAAGACTAAAGTGTTCTTAGCTAGTTTCGGAAAATTTTTCCAAACTGACAATATTATTTTGCTGTAAACAAGCTCTCTTATCACTAAGTAAACTGATTGCACACTTCTGACCATTGGCCACCCAGGTGCATACTTTAGAATACAAAGAAAAAACAGGTTTGCTATCTATTTGCCTTTCAAAAGACATTCCACAAAGGATTAACACCGTGTTGCTGCTTACAGCTATAAACTTGAACCAAGAAAAGGGGGGTTGTTTTATAAGTACAGAAACTGTCACCAAAATAAACTGCCCTTGCTTTGAATAATTAAATGGAAACTATTAACATAATACAATGAAGAGTATATTATAAAATTTTAAGTGTATTGATAATAGCAAATCATTATTTCATTTTCAAATTATTAATTTACTTACCCAGGAAATATTTATAAAACAGATGTGGTTTATACATAATATTTATGCAGAAAATTTATTTATACACATATTTAGAATTTTTTTAAAAATGTTTAAATAACTTAGGAGTATTCATTGAATAAAGAATAAGGAATAGTTTTAGTAACACTTCTAATCCTAAATCATGCATAAAGTAATTCATATAATTATTTATATTAACACATTTAGAAATAGCTGGGTACTTAGGGGAGGAAAAAATAGATGTGTATAAGTACTTATACAAATACTTTTTACCTTTTCAGATATTTAGTTCTAACATGACAAATAATATGAAGGGTGATATGTAGTTTTAATGTAATTACATTAATTGTGAAATATAATGTATTTAAAATTGTTATTCATGACCATAAAAAAGAAACATTAGGTTTTCGACAGTTTTCGTCAGTTTTTGACACTTCGACTGGTTTTTGACGTGTCATGTCAAAAACCAGTTTTTGACGTCAAAAACCAGTTTTTGACGTCAAAAACCCAACCCTGATTATAACCTTTATTAAAGTGTTACCTTAGTTCACATTATTTAAGAACAGTAAAATTTTTTCATTTTCAGCCTGTTTTTTTCCCCCAGTTTTTACAACTGTGCTGGCAGGCAAAAAAACCAACCCTGACTATTACACACCCATTGGGCGTAGTTTCTAACAAAAGAAGTGCAGAAGCTAACTTCAGGTACACTCTAAAAAATAACTCTACAATTACTAGAAATGTTTCATACATTTTTATGAAAATTTTCTTTATATATTTGATAAAAGACAATTTCTGCACATCAAGGATCAGCACCTGTTTAGAACACAATTCCAACAGAAATTTACATAAACATAATTCTGTACAAATACAGAAATAGCATTAGCACCCCATTTACTAGTACACTTTTTGCATTTTAACACTTTTTTTTTTTTTTTTAACAGTGTATTTAGTTCAGTTCCAGAGCACCCATATCAGTTTTTTGAGTTTTCTAAACCAATTTTCATTAAAAGTGGAGTATTAAAAACTCATCCTTGAACACATAGCACTTGCTCTTAGGGCAGCAATGATTAAAAAAAAAAATTTTCTCCCCCTTTCTTCCTCTAACAAAATTAAGAAAGTCGCAATTTTAATCAAAAGTAGGAAAAATAACGGGGGGAGGGGGGGGGGGGAGTTTGAAAGATTAGGAAATTGCAATTTTAAACAAAAAGTAGGAAAAATAAGGAAATGAATGAGTTTTTAAAAATCAGAAAAATAAGGAAATAGTACGACCCCTGGGGATAAATAAGACTTAAACTTCCTCTTCGGTACAGCTTTAGTATTGCTCCTTTTTGTTGCTTTTTTTTTGTGTGTGTGTGTGTGACTTTCTTGGCAAGATAAATTCATAATCTGGTAACCCTTGTGTTTCGGAGCAGAGAGCATGGTAACCCTAACCTCAGGAGAATCGAGGAGCGTACAATCCGTGACGTTTTCCTACGGCGAATCACGAGCATTTATTCTTTGATTTTACTTTTGGTGCTCCGTTTTTTCCAGCACGCGGTTTGAGTGTTTGATCTGCCATTACAATTTTTTTCAGCTCTAGTGCACATGGGTGATAGTTTATTCGGGTTGAAGGTTTCCAGGTATTTCCATTTTTTATTTTGATTTTACATTTGATTTTTATTTGATATAATGCCCTCCGGTATGAGTATTTTTTGAAAAAACTGGGATTCATGCAGAAGGTATTTTGGACCTATTCCAATAATAGGCATACCTTGTGGATGCACTAGGTTTTCATTACAGGTTTTTAAATTTTTGTTTTATGAATGTTTGATTTGATATTTGATATCATGCCTTCCGTTATAGTTTTGTGATACCAGGGATTGATGCAGGGCAAGGTATTTTGTACCTATTTGAATAATAGGCATACCTTGGGGATGTACGGCATTTTTGTTTGCAGATTATTTGTTGCATATTTTGTTTATGGATTTTTAGTCTGGACATATTGTTATTGTTGCATTTATACTGTCTTTATGAGTATAAATCTTTGTCCCTTGGTTTTAAGAGAAGGGGGGTTTTGGGGGGCTGCCCCCCCCCCACAATGAATATTTTTATCATTTTTGTGATCAAAATTTTGTGTGAATCATTGTGGATGTCTCTAAGCATTTTATAGTTTTAGACAAACGTTTTTAAAGCATTTTGTGTAGTGCAGGGTCCATGTCCCACACTCCAGTAACTGCATATTAGCGCAGGCAGATAGATGGCTTCACCCTTTCATTGTTGTGCTGTTTGGTCAATTTTTTCTCAAAAAAATCACTTTCTAACTACGATGTTTTGCACATGCGCACTGTCTACGGAGAGTCTAAATTTTTTTTAAATGCATTATTGCTAAATTTTTAAGTTAAAAAACTAATTTCAATCATTTATTTAAAAATTTAAAATCTTTAGAAAGCCGATTTTTTGTGCTTTTGCACCATTGTTTACTTTCAGCAAAGCCAGGTTTGTGTCAGAATCTCTGATCGGCAAACCTGGGTCTACTCTTGGCAACAAAAGGACCTGCACTAAAGCTGTTCCGTATCTTCCATTCTAGAGAAAAATCGGTACTTACGTATTACCCCAGCAGTCATTCCCGCCAAACTATTTTTTTGTCAAATGTGCTGGCAAACTGTTGCCAATCTTATTCCAAACCATCAATAATTTTACGTGTCTGTCAATTATCTTAGTGGACTGCTGGGATAATATATAAGTACCGAAAACTCGGGACTATATTCCGTATCCGGTGCTTTGTTTACATATCAATGTTTGTGTTTACATTTCATTGGTGAACAATCTGGTGCCAGGGTGCACCGCCAAAATGAAGTTACCTGCAGGTGGTATTTTTGACTGGCAACGGCTGGCTTTCCTATTAGCTACAGCTTGGCGACTTCCTACTACTGGCACGCTTTTGTATCTGGCAACAGCCTTTCTCCCCTGTTTCACTTGGCAACCTCCGGATGGGAATATCGGAAGGGGAAATATCTGTGATTCAGAACCAGAACAGTCTTAGTGAATCAGGTGTGTTTGAAATGAATCGGTTCTGTTCGGTACTCGTGATTGCTGTGTCGGGAAACAGGTTTAGTACGAGAAAATGTGTGTCTGGCTCTAGCTTTGTGTGAGATAATCACTTTCGCCCTGCAAGGATATATGTTAACCGCAAGTCATCTTCAATCGGTATTAACAGCTATACATATTCAAAATAAACTATATATTTTCTCCACGCTTTTTTTTTCGATTATTTTAAAAACCATACACACTTTTCATAAGTAAAGGGAGGGGGGGGGTTAAACTTACCGGGAAGTTGAAAATGTACGGTATATGATAACATTATTATATTATGGCATACACTAATTTAACCACATTAAAGGAATTTTTGATTGAGGTATTTTATGTAACGCTCTTTTTAATTAATTAATATTTTATTTGATGTATTAGGTATTCTATTTTAAAGTGTTTTTATCGATTACGTGCTTTTTTTCGATTGCACATAGTAGGAAACAATGTAATTTTGATTAATCATCAATAATTGCACAGAAATGAATTATTAATTTTTATTGCATTTTCTTATAAAATCATTTGAATTTTGATTTTACAGAACAATTCTATCTCCTATAGTGTGAACTTTGTTCGTCTCAGGGGTGCAAGTGCAACTGAGTCTGCCCCACCCCCTCCAGATCCGCCTATGTAGAAAAACAAGTTCTGCTTTTTTTGCCGCTAAACAGGGTAAGCAATGCATCGAAATAGACGCAAGCAGAAACGTCCTCTACCCATTATGTTGAAGGCTGGGTTTTTGTTTTAGCACATTAATCTTTTGTCGGAGGATCTCGAGCGATCATTAAAAAGTCGTAAAATTCGCAAGGACAATGTCCCTTTACTCCCTGTAGTGACGACTGACGCATGTATACGCACTGAAAACTGCAACTTTTGAAAAAAAAATTTCATAAATGGGTTTTTTTTTCAGTTCATATTTACAATTAAATCACTTTATGAAAGTGAAAGATCTTTCATTTTGTCCAGTGTCTTAAACTTACGTTTCTTTTTAAATTTAATCAAAGTATTTTAAAATATTATAGATCAAGAAAGAAGATAATTCCTTCTGCAAAAAAGCATCATTGCATCAAATTTTGAAAAAATCAGACCTTCTTTCTTTTTCTTTTCTTTTTAAAATAAATAAATAAATAAATATAGGTAAATTGTGAGAAAGAAACTTATTTAATAATAATAAAAATTTTAGGAGCGGAATATTTTGGCTACGTTCCTTGTTTGGAAAACTCGAAAATTATAAATTCACAACTATCATTGGTCCCCCACCCCCGAAAAAAAAAAATATATTTTTTAAGTGTCAATACATATTTTCCAACAAAAATAATTAAAACTTTAAGCCCCTTTAAGTTTTGTAAATGCATCACATTCACGTTTTTTTTTTTTTTTTTTAAATGCTTGACTGTTAAAATACAGATGGATTAAATCGATGTTCCAAGGTTCAAGTCCCCAATAAAAAAAATATTTTGTTTCATTCTCTTTCAATCTGAATCAGATCCCGGGTTCGGGTGCCTTCGCGCTTCTGTTGATCTAACGGTCTGGAGTTAAGGTTTTCTCCAGATGTAACGTGAATATGCGTTAGAACCCCTTAGAAAGTTCTGCTACCAAGGCACCCCCCCATCCTTGGCAGATCACCCTATCGTAGCGTGCCATAATCACACAAACAAATTCAATCTGAATCATTAGGGTTTTTTAAGATTTTAAAAATAATACTAATAACAACACACCAATGAAAATTCCAAAAATAAATAAATAAAAATTGATAAAACTGGTACTGAGTTTTATTCAAACATTTATGATGGACCTTTCAACCAAATTTTAGTGGATTCAACAAAAATTTAATGCGGATGAATCATTTTTAGATAGTATTATTAATTAGCATATTTTAATAAGTTAAAGACCGATAATAATTGTTTTAGTATTTTTCATAATCAAACAACACTATAGCAACATACAAAACTTTATATTAATTGGTTAACCAATACTGAAGTTTTTTACTGTCCATTATCTGCTAAATAGCAAGTGACAGTCGTAAATGAACACAAAATTAAAGGGAAAGTTTTTTCCTGTCTGACCTGTTCAGCCCCAAGTTGCTGTAAAAAAATACGCAAATATTGAGCACAGGAATGTCTTTGATCTCAATAAAACACCGACAGACGAACAACGCGGTGTGAGCACTGCCCCAAGCGAAGAAGGGAACTGAACAATGTGACTGCGCTAATATAGTAGGGTCAAATGCTGTCTGCTTCCCCCCCCCCTCCGAATCCCTGTCATTATTAATCAATCAGAACAGAAAACGAGAATATTACAAACATAAATTGTACATTTATAAAATAGAATATATTGGTACACTAATTAATGTTACTTTTTCTGTTAGGCAGAAGGAAAAAAAAAAATTAAATACTTTGTTGTTGACTTTGTGCGTGGGTGAGGGGGTGGGGTGGAGAGGTAGAAACACGCTTCCAAAATCAGATACGGGTAAGATTAACTCTAGTATTTATCATAACTCCTCAAGAAGAAAAACTCCTCTCGCATTTGTTGTTGACAAATGTAGTCCGATGGTGGATAATACGTACATGGACAGGTTAAAACAAGGAGCAAGATTAAAAAACATCTCTAATGAAATGCTTCGATCTATTTGTCTACCCCCCCCCCTCCCCCTTACACACACACCACCTGAAATAAGCTACATTAAAGGTTTACATGCATAAAATTATAATTTTATTGCAACATTTTTAGAATAATCGAATAAATGTGCAGTTTTCTGTAAAATTACACATAATTTCTGAGTTATTTTAAAATACTTTCATATATTACGCCCGAGCAGCAGCCGAGAGCATAGCTCTCTCAACTGGGAGACGAAAGGTGCCTGGTTCAAACCCAAGTCGCGTTTCTCGACCTAACTGTTCGGAGTTTTCTGTGGTTTTCTCCGAAACTTTGCGTAAATATGGGGTAGAACTAGAACCCTTTAGAAAGACACCCAAGGACGGCACCTCCCCCCCCCCCTTCAGCTTAGATCCTTAGAGCACATAATCGGACGTAATCTCTCAAAATCAAAACAAAATTATAATATTAGATTTTACTTATTTCAGTTTTGTAACTTTATTTAAAATTAATTTAATTAGTAATAGATCAGTCGACGGGGAATCGGGCTGAGGACCAAAGAATAATCTGAAAGAAACGGTGGATGAGCACGTTAATCTGTGTAGCCGTATATCGCTTTGCTGGGTTACTTTTTTGGTGAGAGATACTTAAAACTGTTAATACTTAAAATTTAAAGTTATCGTCATTCGAAATTGCTTTGTTTTTCGTTTGGTTGCAGCATGACACATTCTGGTCTTTGTTCTACAAAACAATCAAATTAAATAATTGACAAATTATAATTAATTTAATTAATAAATAGTTATTAGGGATGCTACGGATATCAGGCAAACATACTGCATCCGGCCAATATGGCAGTAGCCGGATATTACAAATATCCGGCACTACATCCGGGCTAAAATTATATACAGAGAAATAACATAAATAAACATAATAAATGAATAAATTCTAAAAACTGTAATAATAAAAAATGCGGAGAAACAAAGTTTTGTGAAAATATTTTGTTTTCAATACTTATTAGAATGTATTTTTAGCATTATAGAAAAGGAAAAAAATTAAGTACTATCTTTTTTTTTTTTTTAAGATTGGAGTAAATTATTACTGGAAGAAATTATCCATCTTTGTACGAATTCGGTTACCATTTTTTCCACCATAAATTGATCTGCTTATGAGAATAGTGTACTTGTTGTAGTACTGCTGGCTGGTGAGAAAATCTCCCCCCCCCCTAATTTTGATAAAAGTATGGAAAATTGTTACATTGATTTTCTAACAGTTGAAAGGAGATGTCTTTCTTTCAAAAACTGATCTTTTAAGATACTTATCTAAATCTGGAGGGAGAACACCCATGACATTGTTATTTGTATTACTTTAATTGCAGTTATTTATCATAAACAATATGCTGAAAGTATTTAGAAGCGAGGCAGAAAATGTACAAAGAGGTGTAAAAATGTGCAAGGAGGAAAATGTACAGAAACGCGTGAAGTTTTTTAGTAAGTGGGATTCGCACAAAAGCTCAAAAATAAGGAAGAAAATGTACAGAAACGCCCGAGATTTTTGAGCATGCGTGATACAAAAATTCTCAGTATGCTATGTAAATGTACACCATAGCAACGGGTAAAGAGGGGGGGGGGGAGAGTTGCGATCCACTTGCTCCCATATATAAGAGTCCATACCTCAAATGTAAAAATCATATCTGAAAATTATTTACCGAATCATGTATCATTCAAAATGCTTTTTAAGTGTCTTATTAAAAAAAATATTTTGAAAAAAAAGTCCCACCCCTTTATAAAAAAATGTGTATATTGTGAAGTATGCCCTTAAAAAAATGCAACATGCTTTTGTAGAGTGACACATTTACACAAGTACTAATAGAAAGCTTGCTATTATACAAATGCTATCTACTTAAATAGAATTCCTTGTGCTTTACGCACTCAAGAAAATAATACAAAATAATTTAATTATTTTCACAACTATTAATTCATTAAATATATCTTAATAGGCCATTAGAGTTTAATTAATATGTTTTATAAAACAAGGACCAGTTGTTTATGTTGGTGAGGAGGCGAGGGGAGTGGAAGGTCGAGAGAACGAAAGGATGAAGAAATTTGAATGAAAATATTTAATAGGTTCTGAGTACTATCTATCACTTATCAGATAACAGAGTAAAAAGGATATACGGCTCTACATATTTAGCAACTGTATTATCTCCCGCTATAGATCTTTGAATGCCCCACCGTGACACAGCGCTTACACAAGTACATGCCGCGAGCCACAGCGGAAGTATTCAAAGACCGATATCGGGAAGCAACGATCGACAAGGAGAGGGAATCCCTGGCGTCATGTCTTGACACCGATGAGGGCAAAAAAATGAACTGTTCTTTAAACATTGGTAATCGATGCAACTGGAGCGATTTAATCTTTATTTGTATAGAATATACATGTGCGTGAAAAAATGAAGAAGTATACATTAGTTTAATCTCATATTGGCTATAACGCTTGTACAAACCAGATCATGCAGTATTTTTGTGAATATTTCGAAGCATGAAGCGATCCGTAATTTTTATCAAATTATATATTCTAAACAAAAGCTTATTCTATATTTGTATTCTATTTAATGTTTCTTTAAAGTATTAAATAATAAAAGGTAAATAAAACGAATAGCCCCCTCCCCCCCTTCTCCTCATGTAAATCCCAATTTAGTAGAAATGATAAAAACAGAAAACTTAATTCAAAATTTGGAAATTTTGCGAAAATGTATCCAAAGTGTATAAATTTTTGTTCGCGCATCAGGTATGAAGCGAATGAAATAAGTAAATGTAGGAAGAAATGCCCCTAAGAATTATAATTTTTATTGACAAGGAGGGAGGGGGTCACAGGGGTACAAGCACCCTCATGTCAAAAAGAATTTAGACTGTAAAATATTGACTTTTTCTGCAAATTGAGTTACATTTATGAAAGAAAGGAGTAAAAAAAAGTGTGCCCCCTCTGCCAATGTAGATTTTTTTATAGGCCCATTCCTGATTTTTTAAAATATTAAACATAATCTTATTTGATTTGCTCTTAATGAAGCTCTTGCATTCGCAAGGAGGGGACTTGAAGCAGCCCCCAGCCCCCTAATGATTAAAATACATTTTTAGATAGAAAATGATGAAATTATTCAAAGTTGGAGCATCATCAACAAGTTATTTTAGTTAACACAGTGAAACTTCTCGGGAGCGACCACACTCCGTTCCACATTCCAAGAAAAAAAAAAAAAAAAAACGATCGTTACGAGAGGTGGTCGCTGAAAGAAGTATAAACATTTGATAGCCAAGAAAAAAATATGATAAAAATTATTGTTTGTTTTGTTATTCATGAAATTGCATACTAATACATACATAATTATACAAACATTTTAAAAAATCTAAATATCAATAAAATATTTAGAAATTTCAGATTGTTTCGTTCTTTTTTCTCTCTTCAAGAGTACTTCTCTCTTTACTTTTTTTTTACATCTGACAAAAGAGCACTTATCCTGATAGTCTTCATGCATTCTGAATTTGCCACAATAAAATCTATTTGCTTTAAAATTTGCTTTCTGAGTTTTCATACAGCCAAAAGTAACCGCCACCGTCCTCTCCGAATTTCCTTTCTCGCATGACACGATCACATCAATGCTCTGCTCCAACAGTAAAATCACTCGTTTCTTAGACATGCACCTGCTGTCGATTTGCAGTTTAGAGGGACTGGTTTGGAATGTGGTTTTTATTTATTTTATTACCAAAGAATTCCAAGTAGGACAGCAAACCGGTACCGGTCGCTAAAAAATTGGTACCTTTGTAACCGGTCGATAGAGAAGGGGGTTGCTTAATAAGGGTGGTAGCTTATGCAAGTTTCAATGTATTGGCTATTAAGTAGATCACACTGATCGAAACAAATAGAATCATAACGGATCATATACTACAAAACCCTTTGCAATACAATCTTAATGGCACAGGTACTGCTGTCTAACGAATAATTAACATGTTTGCTTCCATCGTTGACAAGATACGACGCCAGCTATTCCCCTTTCGTGCGCATATCTTCCCGGCATAGATTTCCTCTGTGGACCACCGTATTCTCTTGCGTGCAAATGTCGCGCTACAGCGGGACATACAAAGAACTAGGCCAAAAGTTATGACGGGCACGGAAAAGGAATCGCTGCCGCATCTTTGCAACGATGGAAGTAAACAGGTTAAACAAAGCAGACATTAAAATATTTTTAAAATCCCCGTTCAGAACGCAATCTATGAAAATTACTTTATTTGCCTCTGTATGAGTTATAAATGAATGCTAAATTCAGTATTTTCTATGGGGAGCATTTTTTTACAAATCTCAGCTATACGAACTGCTTTTAACTCGATTTTTTAAAAAAAATCGTGTTAATGAGGTTCGGTAGTATAGGGGTTTCCTCAAAAGAACTAGGCTTAGGACCTTCGAAAATCTTGTTTTTATTGAGACAATCCCCAAGTGTTTGATGAATATTAAAATGCGTGAGTATATATCTAGTGACCCCTTTCCTTTCACACACACACAAACATACTCTTCTCCCATTGAGGGCGTTGCCCGGCTGTCTGCTTAGTTTACCACCATTGCAAAGACGCGAATGCAGAGATTTTGCTCATGTCTATCGTTGTTTCCCAGCATCGTTACTCCCACTGAAGCCTACAGCGTACGCGTTCAAAGACCTGTGCCAGGAAGCAACGATGGACACAGAAGGAAATTCCTCGATAGTCCAGTACGCCAAATTTTGTCCAGATCCGACGAACGGTCTAGGCGCCTATAGCGAATAAACATACAGACAAGGAGAAATTCTCCTACTGCTGCATTATTGGTATGATACTCATTTGACTTAACATTGTTGAGGTAGAAAGGATGTGCATACTTATGTAAAAAAGAACAAAAAAAGAACTTAATGCCTAATCTACAACAGAACATATATTATTTTATGAATTATTTTACACTAAAATTCTGTTGTGTTTTGATACAAATAGAAACAGAGGAGTTTTTTGAAACTATTTCTCTCTTTATTTTTGTGTATGTGGGGGGAATTATACAAAAACGGATAAAAAGTATGACGATTTATCTGGAAGCATTTAAAATGCAGTCAAATAAACTAAATAAAGTGCATACGATATTTTTAAAGAAGCATTTAAAATGCTTCATATCACTAAAAGCAAAATAATTTTCATGTTTAATTTTACAGCTAAGTAGAAATACTTGTTAGAAAAAATAAAAAGGAATTTAAAAAATTCGTTTTTTTTTTTTTTTTTAATAAATTGTTTTTGGCGTCTCATGTTACTGTGAAATTGAATAAAACGTGAATGTGGCACAATTTGTATAAGGTGATTTAAGTATTAAACACTGACCGAGAATAAAATTAGTTTAAAAAAAAGTAGTTTTATTATCTTTATTTATTTTAAAGTAAATACTATAAAATCTAAACATATTATTTTTATTATAAATAATATTTATTATTCTATTTTAAAAAATAATATGTTTAGCTACAAAATAAAATTTATTATCATTCAAGTTGTGTGCGCGTGTGTTGGGGAGGGGAGAGGAATATAGGGATGTAGACACTGATACACTTGCGCTTTGATATTCATGAAAAACTATGTAGTTAAGGGCAGGGCTTAATTAAGTTTTTTTGGCGGCTCTACGTTGTAATCAATGCATTCAACGTGATTTATTTCTTTTTTTAGATTTGTTGATATTAATATTTTTTAATTGATGACCTTTGTTACCAAAATTAATTTTGATGGAGTATTCTGTCTTAAACTATTTTAACAATTGCCCACTAAAATTTTTGGGGCACTAGACCGTGGCCCAGTTTTCCCGGTGGTGTTTTTTCTGGTGACTTTTTCGGTGGTAATTTTTTCAGCTCACCGAAACAAGTCGGAGTATTGAATAGATTTTTCAAATTCGCTGAAATGTGCAAATATTTGCGCATCACGTAATAACGACTAAAGCGTAGTTTACTGAAAACTATAGACGTCAAATTAACCAAAAAAGGTTAAAAATCAGATTTAGAGATTGGGTAAATTTTTGACCGCATGTCCCTCAAAAATAGCTCAAGGGAGACTTGAAATTCGGCAACATCTTAGGTAGTGATTTTTTTTTTTTTTTTTCTTGGTATTACGTTGAACTGTCTTTAACGAAGGAAAAGACATTTGCTAATACGACAGCTGGTTATTCCACTTAAACAATTAACGATTTTCTTTTTCTTTTAAATTTCATTTGATTTTAAAGAGTAGCTGAAGTGCCCGTCAACTACAGGTTCTTCAACTAGTTATTAATATAAATGTATCCAACAATTAACCAAACATTGTGTAAAAGGATCTTTTTAATCTATGTACTTAAAAAACCAATGTACTTTTGATAAATTTTCGCTTAAGATTAGTGTTTATTTATATTTTGAAATCTTTACACAAAATCATTATAGAATCTTTATGTTTCACAAAGATATGAGGTCCCCAGAAAATATTTTGCCTGTATTTTGCAAGGAGACCTAAAATTTTAGGAAACGTCACTGGCCATTGGAGTAAAAATAAAGCAAACCTACAGTTCTTTGCCTACAGAGCGAATTCCAGAAGACCACATGTTTCTTTTCAGTGTGGACAATCAGCTTTTACAAGAGCCTTATCGGCGGCCGACGAACAATCCTTTTGTCAGCAACCTGGCAGACAATTTTAAAAGGCTGTGCAACAGATTTTTCTAGGAAAAAGGGGAGAGGGAGGGAAACAGTTCAGTTAGCAAGAAATTGTTTTGTATAGCAGGTTTGATTTTGACAAACGAGTAGACTAGTCGTGCAGGTCGAACGCGAAAATCCATCATTAGGCTTTCTCACGGTTTAAAACTTAATGTGAATGCTAAACACAAAGCAATTTATTAAAAATGAAAATTTATATACGTTAAAAATGGAATTGTGTATGCGTGAATAAATTTAATAAGCTAAAAAATGTGAAGCTTTATGAATTCAACTTCCACAAATTAATCAAATAAAAGCAAACAGTCAGAAATTTTTTAATTTAGGGAGCATTATTTTCTCGAATTTAAGCAGATCCAACTAGTCTTCAATAGTTAAGAAATCCAACTAGTCTTCGAAAAATCTTATCAAACCAATAAAAGAACTCAGAAATTTTTGAACATCAGAAATGTATTCAGCAAAAGGATTCGGAAATTTTTTTAATTTCGGATTTACAACTCATACAGAGGAAAAATAAAAAAACGTGCAACAGAAGAAAAAAAAAAAAAAAACACGCTAATCGAGACTGTTTATTTATTTATAGGAAGGGGGGCGGGGAGACGCATCATCCTTTGAAAAATGTATCAATCTTTATTTAACCTCGCGCTGAGAAAGTAATTTTTATTTCTAAATTGTGAGGACAGGATGATTTGATGTATTAAAATACACAACCAGGGTTTCAGTGGCGAATCCAAATGGAGGGCTATGGAGCGATTACCATTTCAGCCTTTACCTGAGCACACTTGAATCAAAAACTTTGCTGAATCTTTAGGGAATTAATCCACCATTGAACCTATGTTTACCATGCTCGCTCTTTTTTTTTTTAAAGGACGGAGCGGAAAGGACTCACTTTTTGTGACCAGTGTTCCCACCTGCACGTGTGTCTTTGATTGCTCAGATAGAGACCACCCTTGCGAGATAAACAGGTTAAACCTGGGTTCAAGAGAAAAAAAGAAAAACGACTGGCCCATTTGTAATAAAATGCTTGGGGTGCGCAAGGCCCGCCTCCTCGTGGTGCACCCTGGTAACGTTGCTGGCAACGGCAAAGTGGCCTTACCTGTTAATATGGACGTGGATATTAACATTGATGATACTGCATCGCTCGTCGCGCAGTCTAAAAAGGAGCGCGTTGGGGGTTTAGGCAGAGGGCCCCCTTCGAAAAATGTTTTACAGTCTCCCGACGTTGAGGATTTAGGTAGAGGGTCCTCTTCGTCAGATGTTCTACAGTCTCTAAAGGAGGGCTTCGGCTCTCAAACGAGGGTTGCGGCGGTGGATTCCACTGCCCTCCCTTCTTCTAAACAACCCTGCCCCACCACGGATGAAGGTAGTGCTGCTGACGAAAGTGAGCAGCCTCCTGAGGCTGTGGAAGAGTGGTGGAGTGTTGTTTCCAAATCCAAAAAGAGGCGGCTAAGGAAGAAGGCTAAGGCCATGACTGAGGCTGAGAAGCCCCGGTCTGACCAGTTGGCTCAGTCCAAAGCTGCTAAGAAGGATGAGGGTCACAAGAGGCAGAGGCCTGGCTCGGGCACCCTATCTCCTGCTGTGGCAAAGAGGAAGAAGTCTGGTGCGGGGTCTCTCCAATCTGGCTCTTTCGCTCAGGTCCTCAGCGGAGTCAAGTTGGCTGTTGTCAAGGTCTCCTTCCCCAAGAGCAAATTGCTCAAGGAGTGTGAGGAGAAGATTAATGCTGAGATCCTTCGGTTAGTGGACTCAATCCCTTTGGACGGGCAGCTGCCGAGGATCTCTAGTACAGGACTGCAGAGCGGAGCACTGATTGTTCAGTGCGATGATGCATTCACCTCTGAGTGGGTCGAATCTGCCTTTGACGGCAACTCTCGGGTTCTGGATGGTGAGGCCTTGAAGGTCTTGAAGGCCAGTGAACTGCCCAAGCCTGTTAAGGTTGCTTTTAAAACCAAAAATAGAGTCACGAAGGAGCCAGAGGTTTTGCTGAAGCGGCTGAACCGGTTTAACCCATTGCTGAAATCGACCGAGTGGCACGCTCTTCACTTTAATGAGGAACCCCACTCGACTAGATGGATGTTTGAGGTTGACTGTGAGGCTGCTGAAGCGATTCGGAAGGCAGACTTCAGTGCTCATACGGGGGTGGACCGGGGTGTCTTCAAGATACTCCGGGACCCTAATAAGAAGCCTGCGTCGGCTGCGGCTGCTTCAGAAGCTGCTTCAGATGTGGAGGAGACTGAGGACGTGGTTATGTCATCCGACGAGGGCCACGCCTCCTCTAAGGTGAGTAGTGTTGGTCTTTCTGGGTTGGGTGAGTTAGGTATTCACTCAGACTCCGATTCTACTCTTCAGCCTCTCTCTGGTGATGAGGCTGATAAGATTTTGGCTGTCGAGGGTTTGGAGGAGTCTGTGCACTGCCCCAATCCTACCAGCTAAATTGCTATAGCTTTGTGCTTTTTCTTCCTTCCTGCTTGTGCTATGGATTGTATTAATGTTGCTCAGATTAACCTCCATCACAGTAAGGGTGCCTCCGCACTCCTGTGCAAGCGGCTTGCTGATGGATTGGTTGATATAGCTCTTGTTCAGGAACCTTGGACTCTCAATGGGAAGATCCTTGGTCTTAATGTTAAAGGCTTTAATATATTGTATGATATTACTGCTGTCAGGCCTAGAGCCTGTATTGTAGCTAATGCCAAGCTTCATGCCTTAGTCTTAGCCAATTATCTTGATGAAGATAATGTTGCGGTCAAGATTAGTCTGAACGACGACAGCGTGGTTCTCTTGTCTGCTTATCTTCTATTTGATAGCAGTGATCCTCTTGCGGTCAGTGCTAAATCTTTGATTGAGTACTGTACTGCGAACACAAAGCTTGTCATTGGTTGTGACGCTAATGCTCACCAAACTGTCTGGGGTAGCACTAACTGCAATCCTCGGTGTGATGAGCTTTTGGAATATATTTTGCTGTATAATTTATTTATTCTTAACAAGGGAAACAGACCTACGTTTGTTACCAGTAATAGAAGTGAAGTTCTTGATATTTCACTTTGTAATGGTCACTGTTATGATCTTATTGAGAATTGGCATGTGTCGGATGATATTACTTTATCTGATCATAAACTAATTCTTTTTTCCATTAAAGGACTCTTCCCTGTGAAGAGTCAAGGTAGGAACCCGCGCAGAGCTGACTGGGGTTCCTACAGAAAGAAGCTCAAACTTTGTTTGAGGAATATCAGCGGTAAGTTATCTTCTCCTAGTGATATTGATGACACCGTTTCCTCCCTAACTGGGGCTATCTGCTCTTCTTATAATGAGTCTTGTCCGGTGAGCACAGTTGTTGCCCGGAGGCGTGTCCCTTGGTGGACGACTGAGCTCACTCACTTGCGTAAAAATTGCAGGAGGCTTTTCAATAAAGCCAAAAAAACGGGTGACTGGCAAGCTTATAAAGCTTCTCTCACCAGCTTTAATAAAGCGATTAGGTGTGCCAAGAAATCTTCTTGGCAGGACTACTGCAGCAATATCAATGATTTGTCTGCTTCTGCCAAATTGGTTAAACTTTTGGCTAAAAACAAATCATCTAACCTTAACTGTGTTAAGATGCATAATGGTCACTTCTCTGAGTCGGGCAGTGAGACTTTGTCTGAGATGTTCAGGATTCACTTTCCGAACTGTGTCATTCTTGACAATGTGTGTATCCCCTCTCCTGCTCCTGCTTTTGTCAGTGATAAAGAGGCTTGGGATGTTGCACGCAAGATTGTAACCTATGATAGGGTCGTTTGGGCTATTAAGTCTTTTGGACCTTATAAAACTCCGGGTATGGATGGTATTATTCCTATCTTTCTTAGGGAAGGCATTGCACTGCTTTCTCCTTCTTTATGCAAGATCTTTAGGGCTTGCATTGCTTTAAGGTATGTTCCCACTTTGTGGAGGCACACTCGTGTTGTATTTATCCCTAAGCCCGGAAAAGACAACTATTTTGAGGCTAAGTCTTTTAGACCTATTAGTCTCTCTTCTTTTCTCTTAAAGGCTCTTGAGAAGCTTATTGATAGGCACATTAGGGATACGTTGCTTAGTCGTTCCCCTTTGTCTGTAAATCAGCATGCCTATCAGCCTGGCAGATCTACTACTACTGCTCTTTATGATCTTGCTTTTACTGTCGAGAAAAGTGTCTGCTGTAAGGAAGTGGCACTTGCTGTTTTTCTTGACATCGAGGGAGCCTTTGACAGAGTTCCCTCTGGTACGATTTTGTCTGCCCTTGCCTCCAAGGGTGTTGATAAAACTGTCTGTCAGTGGATTGATAATCTACTCTCGTACAGGCTTATCTCTGCTTCGCTTCTGGGGGACACCTTGGTGGCACGTCTTTCTGCTGGTACTCCCCAGGGTGGGGTTCTTTCACCTTTATTATGGTGTATTGTGGTGGACTCCTTGTTGGCTAAGTTATCTAGCATTGGGGTCCACTGTATTGGCTATGCTGATGATATTGCCATTGTGGCCAGGGGCAAGTTTGGCCCGGTGGTCACTGGCTTCATTAACTTGGCCTTGAAAGTGGTGGAGAGCTGGTGTTCTGATACTGGGCTTTCTGTCAATCCCCTGAAGACATGTTTGGTTGCTTTTCCTAGTGCTAAGCACTTCAAGTCTTCTAAGTTTTCCTTTTTTGGAGAGCCCATTGCATATTCTTCTTCGGTGAAGTTTTTGGGTGTTTACTTTGACTCCCATTTGGGGTGGAAGAATCACCTTGATTACTGTCTTGCTAAGGCCAAACGAGTCTTTTGGGCTTGTAGAAGTGCTATTGGCAGGACTTGGGGCCTGAGCCCTCGGTCTATTCATTGGATCTACACCATGATTGTTCGCCCGATCATTGCGTATGGGTCCATTGTTTGGTGGTCTAGATCTTCCTTAGTTTCATCTAGGAAGGATCTTACCCGTATTCAAAGGATGGTGTGTTTGGCTATCACGGGTTGTCTTCGTACAACTCCTACTGCAATCACTGAATTGCTTTTAAACCTTTTGCCTCTGCATTCTTTTATTGAGGCTGAGGCCCTGGTCTGCAGAAAGAGGCTTATGGACCTGGGGTACTGGAAGGGTTATTCGCAATACCTTTCATGGGGTGATCTTGATTCATCTATGTTGACGCATCCTCTCTGTTGTATGCCTTCTGATAATATGCTTGTCAGGCATGTTTTTGACGGATCTTTTTCCGTTCGTTTCCCCTCTAGAGATGACTGGCGAAAGCCTCCTATTTATAGTAAGAACAAGTGTAGCGTTTGGTACACTGATGGCTCCAAGCTTGGCAATCGTACTGGAGCTGGAGTTTGCTGTCCGGACACTGGCATTAAGCTCTTTTATTCTCTGGGCCTTCATGCCTCTGTCTTTCAGGCAGAGGTTTATGCTATCCTTATGTGTAGTGTTTTCTGTTTAAAGGCTGGTTACTCCAGGAAGCATATCTTCATTAGCTCTGACAGTAGGGCTGCTTTGCTAGCCTTACAAAGCACTGCTATCTCCTCCTACTTGGTCTGGGAGTGTTACTTGGAGCTTTGCAAGCTCTCTCGTCTCAATAAGGTTACTCTGTATTGGGTTCCTGGCCATTCTGGTATTCCAGGCAATGAGATGGCTGATTTCCTTGCCAGGGCGGGCTCTAGTTCCTCTTTTGTTGGCCCTGAGCCGGTTCTAGGCATCTCGGGCAAAAGTTATAGGATACTGTTCTTAACCACTTTCGGAGGCTTCAGTATTCTAACTGGCTTAACTGTGATGGCCAGAGGCAGGCTAAAGAGATTAATCTTGGCTTCCCTGGTGACAGATGCAAGGAACTTCTGCGTCTCAATAGGTGCAGTCTCCGTAGGGCTATTGGTCTGTTAACTGGGCACTGTTGCCTTAAAAGGCATCTAAATATAATGAAGATTGTCGATGATCCCACTTGTCGGGGTTGTCTTCTTAAAGAGGAAACTGCGTTGCACATCCTCTGTGAATGTGAGTACTTTTCGGCTTACAGGTTTGAGCATCTTGGGCGCCATGTCATTGAGCCCTGGGAGCTTCACAAAATGTCTGTTAGGTCTATGCTGATGTTCGCATCTGCTACTGGGCTCTTTTCATAGGGCCCTTCAGGACTTTCCATTTTTTCAGGACTTGGGGTTGGTACAATAGACCCATGGTCGCGGTGCCTGGCCCCTTGTGGGCCTTCCCTCCATAAGTCATAAGTCATAATAAAATGCTTGGATACATTTATCGCTCTTCCCCTCTTGAAACTTTTCACTAGATTCGAACGGGGGGGTTTCCTTCAAATGATTAAACAAATCATAACAAAGTTAAAAATACTGAAACAATGATTACAAAAGCCTTTCCAATACAATCTTTCTGGCGCACACACTATGTACTGCAGTGGGGGTGGGGGATATCGGAATATATATTCCCAAATTTTTAAATTACTTAGCATAAGCGTTATATCGTACAAAATTCCATCTATTTATACACGAATATACTTCATTTCTCCTTGAGACATTTTTTCTGGCTACGCTCCTGATGCAATGAATAATTAACCTGCATCCTTCCATCGTTGTAAAGAATTCGACAGCAGTGAATCCACTCCCATGCACCTTTGATTACTCCTACTATGGCATATGACTACAAGACGTATTCCAGGAAGCAATGATGGTCACAGAAAAGGAATCGCGGCCGTGTCTATGCAAGGATTAAGCAAACAGGTTATAGCAAATAAGATGCTAAATTTTTTATTTAATTAACTACTGTAGCGCTTAGTCTAAGTCAAATATTTTGTTTGCCTCTGCAAACAATATTTTCGACGGAAAGCATTTTGTTAGAAATTTTAGTTATACTAACTGCTTTTAACTGAGAACGCATTTTTTGTTCTTGTTAAAAAGGCTTGACTGTAAAGGGGGTGCGGGGGGTGTTCTTAAAAATACTAGGCTTACAAACTGTTTTGTTAAGGAACTATACAAGAATATGGTACTGTATCTTGAAAATAATAAAGAAATTGTTAAATTCTTTTCATTATTATAAATTTAATACATTAATCCTTTAATACAGTGTTTACTAGAACGTGACCGAGAAACTCGCACTTTTCTTTTCTTTTCCTCGCATTAAAAAATTATTACTGCGAGAAAGTCTCTCCCTTACAAATTGTTTCATTCTGCACAAAATTATCGCCCCTCGAAAGATTTGGCCACTTAAAAAAAAATAGAAAAGAAAAAGTCGCGCATGCTTCCATTTTTCATAAAGTGGCGTAAAATCCTCGCAGTTTCGTTTTTATTGCATGCAACTAGGGCTGGCCTGCAGACTTGTAGGCCCAGTTACATGCTATAAAAATAACTAAAATTCATAAATACTCTGATTTGGGGTGTTTACCGGAGGCAAGTGAAAGTACCCATTTATAAATACCTTACCCACTGGGTATTTACCCAACACGCATCTAGAGTGAGAAATTCTCACCCATTTTTTCCCCATAATGAAAACCCTGTAATATGTCATTGGCTTTTATTTATTTATTTATTTTATTTATTTTGAACGTGTACTAAAATTGCAAAAATCAGCAAAGAACATCGGTATCTTCATTAATACTACTTCTCACTCACCATAACAGAGAAGAAGAATAGCCTCACAGATTTAACGAGCACGTTCACCGTGATAAGTTTCATCGTAAGTCCGATACCTTATAGTAACTATCTGTTACTACACCAATTATATTATATTTATCCACATGATTATTTTTCAGTTTGAATGGTTATTTATATTTAATTACGTCATGTACTCGTTTATGATGCAAATGTATTTAAAAAAATATGAGTACATTAAAGCACTCATTTTTAAGTAAATCATTTTTAATAGTGCAGACAACAGAGAAGAAGAATATAAAGCCTCACAGATTTAACGAGCACGTTCACCGTGATAAGTTTCATAGTCCGATACCTTAGTAACTATCTGTTACTATACCAATGAAAGGACTTCCAAATAATACAAAAAACTTTGCAAGTTCAAGAGCATAATATATAACAGATTTTGACTCAAAAAAAGAGAAACTATTGAAGAATTTTTCTTCTCAAGTTTATAAATTATCATCGTTAGCCCTCTGAACCTTAGAAGGTAACAAAATAAACTCATAAAGAAAAGAGAGGAGTAAACTTATTATTTTAATATCTAGAATTTTTTTCTTAAGCATTCTTGAAAGATTCCAAAGAAAATATATTTATTGAAAAGGAATGCTTTTTTCCTTAGACTTGGATTAATGAATTCAGTTATTTCTCACCACCTAAATTCAGTTTAACAAACACATACCGAGATTCAGAATTTTTTTCCAGGGTTCCCATTTTTGTGAAAAACTGCTTTTTTTGTGAGTTTCAATACTTAATTTTGTGAATTTCAACACTTATTTTTGTGAAATTTCATACCAATTTTTAATAAAAGTCACGTTTAAAAGAAAATAATAATTGATAAATCAGATTAAAATGTAGGGTCAAATTCCAATGAAGGGCCGCTTTAATCGATTGCATTTCTGTGAAGGGGCCACAAAATAGACCCAGTTTTCGTCTGCACAGATCCTTGGGTACATAAATCTGCCCCACCCCCCTAATCTTTATCAAAATCAGCAAAAATGTGGCCGAAAAATATGTTTTAGAAGTAGAATCTCTTTTCAAAATAATGTGCAAGAGATTGTCCAGAATATGTAAAGTTCAGAATGTTAATTTCCAAAATAATGTTAAGATTTGATTAATGATCAACTGTATTAGTGACTTTACCCATTCAATGAATTCAGTCGCTAAGTTTACAGGTGTATTTGATCTTACATTTGTTTACTAGTTGTTAAAATTGAAATCATCAGCTTTCTAATAATATTATTATTAAACGAATAGTATCCCGCAGTGCCCTAGTCGCTAAGCTCCGTTCCCATGGAAAATGGCACCATCAGATGTACAGGTTTACAGGTGTAAGTTTGTATTGTAATAGGTGAATTTTTGGAAAAAAATATTATAAAGCAACGAAAGAAATTTATTTTTTAAAAGATTTTATTCGTTATTTGATTATTATTTTTGAAAGAAAACTTAAATCAGTTTTATATATAAATAAAAAGTATGTAATAGAAACCTAAAAAAAACTCCGCATACCCATCTTTGTATAAAAACTAACTGTACAGCTAATTTATTACACAAAAACGGACAATTCGGATATGCCAAGAATGTAAAAATTTGTGTCGGTCTACAACATGTAATCCCAAATTGCGTAAGCCATTCAAATTTTGAATAATATTGAATTCACGCACCTCAAAATTCTTGTTATATCTTCGCAATGTAAGAGAGTGAACATGTTAAACCTGGTATTAAGAAGGAGTTTCAGCGTGTAGTCGCAACTTGCGTAATCAATTCAAATTTATAATACAGTTAAAACCTCCCTATAACGATAT
Organism: Cheiracanthium punctorium; assembly: GCA_038373885.1. Lineage (NCBI taxonomy): Eukaryota > Metazoa > Arthropoda > Arachnida > Araneae > Cheiracanthiidae > Cheiracanthium > Cheiracanthium punctorium. The sequence goes on along the minus strand of JAWZYV010012155.1, from coordinate 108,310 downwards.
TGGATAAATTTTATTTGGTCTTGGTCCCTTAAGTATTGCTGTTGTCAGGTTTTACTGTAATTAATATAGTTGCCCCTAGCTATTTGTATACTGAACACTATCTCTTTTCATTTACAATAAATAATATACATACTTTACTTAGGATTTTAGATTAGCTACAGAAACAGTTCCTCTCTTTTCTTTCTCTCTCTCTCTTTTTTTTAATAATCAAAAACCTAACAAAACGTGAATTTTTGCCGTACTATTAATTATGAAAAATTTTTATTCTACGGATATGTTTGTATAAAAACCAGCTATAGAGTTTCTCTGTCAAAAAGAGAAAAGACTAGCAAACAAAAACGGAACCACTTTCAAATAAACTGATGCAGTTCTTTTAAAACAGTCACTGCATCCTATCCGCGACCGAATCATTTTAAAATGAGCTGCATCAGTGTCCGATTCGTTTTAAGCGGACAGCTCTCGTTACGATCAGTCCCGGATCACAATCGCAGACCGGTTTTCCATTCCAAAGAACGGAGAGGCTTGCCAAGTAATGGGAGAAATCACTCCTGCCGTGGCGCCAGTACTAGGAAGTCGCCAAGCGGTAGCTAATCGGAAAGCCAGCCCTGGCAACCATAAAAAAACGTGTACATTGTCAGTTTGGGAATTTGAAATTGTTTCATGTTATGGATGGAAGGGAATGAAATGTGTTATATTATTGTATGAAAAGAAAGTGTGGGTGTGTTTGTTAGAAATATGGTGTGGATATAAAGCTAAATAAAAGAAAGGATGTTGGAAAAAACACTCAAAATACTGATGTTAAACGATAAATTAAAAAAAAAAAACTTTGTAAAAAACACACATAAGATGTTGTAGGTAAGTAGATACGTATGTTTCGACCAAAAATTGTTTTGGTCTTCGTCAGTCAAAGGCCTTCGTCACAAGGAACACAGGGAACTGAAAAGAGATAAACAAGCAAGCATGTTGCCACAAGGGACAAAGAAAAACCGAACAAAACCACGGAGAGGGAAAAAAGGGGGTGGGAAAGAAAGGAAAAAAGCACAAAAATACAAAAATAAATAAAAATAAAATTAATAATTAAAAAAAAAGAAGAAAGAACACACGAATACAAACACACACACAAAATAGAGAAATAACAGAAAACAAACTATTATTTCTCTATTTTGTGTGTGTGTTTTTATTCATGTGTTTCTTTTTTTTCTTTTTATTTATTTATGTGCTTCTTTCCTTTCTTTTTTTCCCCTCTCTGTGGTTTTGTTTGGCTTTTCTTTGTCCCTTGTGGCAACATGCTTGCATGTTTATCTCTTTTCAGTTTCCTGTGTTCCTTGTGACGAAGGGCTTTGACTGACGAAGACCAAAACAATTTTTGGTCGAAACATACATATCTACTTACCTATAACATCTTATGTGTGTTTTTTACAAAGTTTTTTATTTACTTTAGAAAGGATGTTGGTTTTATGTTATCGGCCGTTGTGTGTGTTTGTTAGAAATGCAGTGTCAATATAAAAGAAAGCATGCTGGTATTATATTATAAGCCAGTGGGTGTTAGGGACATTCCTGAGCAGTTAATAAAAAAAAAATAAAGGTAAGTGCTCTTTTTTTAATGAATCTTTGGAATGTTTAAGGTTTTTAATATGAATTTTAAATTGATATTTGATGTTTTTATGTTGTTGTAAGTGCTATTTATGTGCTATTCTAACCATACTGATTTTGTATGAGGTGTACAACTAGGTTGTTTAAAGTCATTGATATTTTTTTTAGTTGAAAACGGGTCAGTGTTTCCCCAGTTTACATAAGCTGTACAACTAGGTTGTTTAATCCACTGATGTTTTTTTGAGTTGATAAACGGGCCAGTGTTTGCCCAGTTTACATTAGCTGTACAACTAGGTAGCTTAATCCACTGTAGTTTTTTTTAGTTAAAAAACAGTCGACTGTTTGCTCATTTTAAATTGCCTGTTACTGAATTTGCTAACGTTTTTTAGCTTAAATATGGACAGTGTATTTTGTTTTAATATTTTTGTTAGTGGAATATGTGCAATTTTGATGACTGTCGCCGTGTTTACATGGGGTGCGCAGCAGCGTGTATGATTTTACCGAAAACTCTTATATGTATCTCACCTGGAATAAGAAATCCTCAGTATACTGGTCTGGATTCTCGGCAGCTGCATCTACAACATCAAATGGCGATCTCCCAGCAAGCATCTCATACAGCAGAACCCCAAGTGCCCACCAGTCAACAGAAAAATCGTAATCGTTGCCACGCAGTATTTCTGGTGCAATGTAGTTAGGCGTTCCACAGAATGTACTTGTGGTGTCACCTCGTCGTATACCTTCCTTGCACATGCCATAATCAGTTAACTTAATGTGGCCATCATGGTCTAACAGTACATTGTCTAGCTTTAAGTCTCGGTAGATGATTCCTCTCTCATGTAAGAAATTAAGAGCCAGGGAAATTTCAGCAGCATAAAACCTAGCATGCGTCTCTGGCAGGCGGCGCTGGCGTTGCATATGGAACATCAAATCCCCACCTCGGACAAATTCAATGACGAAAAACAGGCGACTGGGTGTCTGGAAGCATGAGTGCAATCCCACGAGGAATGGGTAATTTGATGCTGTTTCAAACACGTGCTTTTCTGTCTGCACCCAATCAATATCCTCATCTTCTGTGACAAGCTCCTTCTTTATCACTTTCATGGCATAGATGCGCTTTGTCGTTTTCAACTCCACCATAAGCACTTTCGCATAGGAGCCTCTGCCGATGACTCTCAGGAGCTCAAAGTCATCTAGTGTATACTGGCGTGACTCCGAGGGTTCTAAATCTTTAGACGATGGTGTCAGAACGTTCTGGACAGACACTTCGATTTGAGAGTTATCATCCGCATTCTCTCCTCCTCGCATATGTTTTTTCTTTGCAGCAGGTGTGCCGGTTCTTCCCTCCTTATTTCCTGAAGAGTAATAATTCAAGTTATCAAACTCGCCATTGGAAGCATTCTGGTCAGCTGCTATTATGTTCTTGGAATCGAAATACTCGCTGTTATCCAGCTCTGATGACACAGACGAACAAGAAACCCTTATGAGCTTGTGGCATTTTTTGTGGATCATGAGCTTACAGTTTATGCACTTGAAGCCCTGTCGTCCCAGCCCGTAGATGCGATCGGCGCAAAAAGCACAAAACGCTCGCCTGTTGAATCGCTTTGGCTGGAATATATGGCCGTTGACTCTGTAGAGTTTGCGCCAGCGCCGCGCCCCTCGCCGGTAAATACTCTTATCTTCGCCGACGCACGGCATCCCTGCGACGCTTGGCACACTCGGGAAGACGTGAATGGTCAGGTCTGCGTCTTTGCCAACATCATAGAGGCGGATCGCCTCGTCCAACTCGGGCTGAGACGAGATCGTGCAAGGATCGCCTTCGTCGTCCAGCCACTTCATAGTAAAAGGCTGCTCGCCGCTGAACTTGCATATGTCTCGCATTTCTTTGCAAAGGTCTTCCAGTGAAATGCTCTTCTTGATGTAAGTTATCATTATCTCGCCGTTGTACACCGTTTTGATACGAATATCGCCGCAGACTGAATTCTGAGTTTCCGACATGTTCAAATAATTAAAGAATGTTGAGAAAAAAGAATGTTGAAAACGATATTAAATGTGACTTCCGAATTTTTTATAAGAAATACACAAACAATTATAATCTTCCAATTCCTGGAAGACAATTCAATCCTCACACAAATAACAATGATATATTGAATTGGAAAGCATCAGCACAAGCAATTAAGTATCATATACTAAATCTGTTACATATGAGAGGTAGCCATTATCATTAAAATCAATTTGAATATTCCTAAGCATAACCAAACACAGAAAGAAAAACCACAATTAAGAGCGGTACACCCAGGCACGTCGCGAATTTGGATTTTGGGATGGTCAAAATCAAATCGAATGAATGACTCATTTAGTTGAAGTGATTGTCAATGTTAATCGAATGAAACTAAATATTAAACTACACCTAAGAATTTTAAAAATATACAAAGTAACTAAATTTTGTAGAAAAGTACTTTTATTCTATTAATCAAATTTAATATATCTCCATCAGCATTTACTAACTCATTCTGCTCTCAATGGAGTCTTTTCATCACGAGAAGAAGAAGACCGCTGAATCAGCTGAAGCAGGTGTATTTCTTTTGTTTATCTTTTTTGCTTTTTTATTATTGTTATTTAATTTTTGTTTATCCTTATTTTCATTTCTTTTTATCCCATCCCTCATTTTTGTTAGTCAGCCATAACTGCCGCATGTCGTTTGTTTATTTACATCTGAACCATGGTAGGCTTAAGCAAATTCCAAGTTTACAAAGTCATTTACAAATCCTACAAGAAACAATTCACAATTCTAGCTAATGAATCAAAGAATAATTAACGTCCCGTTAGCGAATATGAGTATCAAAAACCTTAAATCGGACGAAATAAAAAGACACAATTAAAATTTCTCAATTTTATGGGATATTAACATGGGTGGAGGTTTGTTTGTGCCGCCGCCATTGCTCTGACGTCACACTTCGCCGGCGTATGGGATTCCTTCCCTGAAAATGGACATATGGGCCCTTGTGGTGGGTAAAGTCGGTCCTTTTGAGGATCCGGTCCGTACGGATCCGCTCCTCTGAAGGACCGACTCCTTCGGACCCGGTCCTTTTGGATCCGCTCCAAGGAAAAGGAACGGGTCCGGACCGAGAGGAACGACTTCGGATCCATTTCGAAGAAAGAAGTGGATCCGGACAGAGATGACCGAGAGGAACGACTTCGGATCCATTTGGCAGAAAGGAGTGGATCCGATCAGACATCACCGAAAATAGATTCCAGAGATAACAGAAATAAGGAATAAGGTAGAAAAAAGCGAACGGTAAAAACGCCCATATGATTAACTTTTACTAAATGCCGGATATAAACATTCTTTGTTTTGTAATGTACACGAGAAAGGTAATTGGATCTTCCAAATGTCCAAATTTCTTTTGTTTTGGAGTAAAGGGGTAAATTTTCAGTTCAGCAAGTCTGTGAGTGGTAAACCTCTGAGAAAGCTATTGCTATTAGGTTTTTCTAAGCATATAACATATGAGCCATAGGAAAAGCGTCGCGAGGGAGGGCACAAGGGGTCACGTGTTCCCCCCAACTTCGTCTCAAAAAATTTGTTAAATAAACATTTGTTTGAAAATTAAAAAAAAAACTTTTATTTTATTGATTAGTAGGTATTGCTATAAGCTTATAATACATATGAATCATAGCTCTATAGTCAGGGGGGGCACAAGGGGGCAAGTGCCCCCCCCAACTTTTTCAAAATCTTTTAAACAAACATTTGTTTCAAAATTTAAAACTCCCTATTCTGCTCTTAAATTAAATATGTGCCAACCCCCCCCGCCCATCAAATCTTCATGTGTTCCTGCAAAATTTCAGTAGGTCTGGGAGCAGTGATAAGCCTTCCGCCTTCCTTAAAAGACTCTTGTTATTAGGTTTTCCTAAGAAAGTAATACATTTGAACCATAGGCGTATATCGGGGGGGGCACGTGTCCCCCTTCCCCCCCACCAACTTCGTCTCAAAATTTTTTCATTTTAAAATTTTGTTTGACGGGTCTTTTAATCGTTCCACTTAAAAATGCAAAAAGAAACTTCAGTCTGCGTCTTTACAAAATATTTAAATAAAATTGTCTACTGTCAAGGTTGTTTAATTTAAACGTTACTTTTTTAAGCACTTGGTAAACATTTCTCATTTCCAATCTGTTGTACTGGTTTTAAGTACTTCTTGGATAATAGGGTTTCTTTAAAACTTTTATTTATTTATTCATTTTTTTTAATTTTTAATGAACTACAAAATATTTTATGCAAAAAGGATTTTATTTGGTGACTAAAAGTGAATAATGTTTTCCCTTTTCATAATTAAGTAAGTCTCATATGTTTGCATTAAGTTATATTAATTGTTATAATAGATTTATTGTTATCCCTTTTTTCTTATCGTCTTTTAATCATATATAAAGTTCAATATTTGATAATTTACCTTTATAATTTGTATATCGCATTTCTCGCGTATTTCAGCATGTTTTTAAAAGCTTGCTATGAAAAAATTTAATAGTTTTATAATGAGGAGAAGGCTTTTTTTATGTAAGTTTATCTTACAAAGCTTTAAAAGCATTTCTTTAATCGAAACCGTTTACGTCATAGTATAATTACTTTTTACTGATTTCATGACAATTTGGTAAACGGTTGTAAGTCTAGGGTTCTGGCTACCGCGCGGCTGTTTTCTCCGTGCGTAACGTGAATACGCGGTAAAACCCCTCAAAAAGTCCTCCATCCAAGGCATCCCTTAATAAGATCTGCCTTAACTACAAAATCAAAGTAACTTTCATGATAATTGACACTTTTAGTAAAGAGTTTTTAGTATTAAATAAAAATTATTATTATTTCCAATCCTATTATAGAGGTTGTCCTATAAACACTGACCTAGGGATTTCTTCTTTAAGTATTGATCACAGACAGAATAAATAACAAAGTTACTTTATGGTATCGAATAAAATTTTCAGAACTTAAATGTAAATACATACCAAATTTTTGTTATACAGCCCTCTTACAAAATTTCCCAATAAGTAAAATGCCTCACCACGCATTAATGAGGCGATGTACAAAATTTCAGCCTTTCTCATAAAAAGGCTTAGAGGTATGTTTTATGAAATTTGGTGAGGGGCAATACACCATGCAATGTCCGGTACCTTTTAAAATGAAGTCAAATAAATTAAATAAAAGGCAGATGTTTAAAAAGCATTTAAAAGGATACACATCACTAAAAACAATTTTCGGATTTAATTTTATAGTTAAGCCGAAATACTTAGGAAAATTAAAAATATATTCAAAACGTATGTCAAAAGTTTCTTATCAATTTTTTTCAACTTATCATGTTACTGAGAAAGTGAATAAAACATGAATGTGATACTATTTATGTAAGGTAACTTAAGTAATGAAAAACTGACCAGGGATAAAACTAAACTGAAAAAAATTATCTCTACTTATTTTTAAGTTTATAAATACTTTAAAATCTAAACTAGTTATAATCCAGTAGTACGTATTATTTTATTATGAAATAAAATTTAATTCACTTGTGATTGATCTGCGTAACTAAAGATTTTTTTTTACAGAAAAAGGAGTGCGCACAGTGCGAAAGGGGGGAGATCCCCCCTTTCGCACTGTAGACGCACGAAATATAAACTTGCGCTTTCATCAGTGGCGTAGCCAGGATTTTATTTCGGGGTGGGCTGGGTATCAAATTTAAAGCTAAAGTTTCAATTGTAAGCTAAGTAAAGGGTCCCATTTCGGGGGGAGGGGTAGCAGCCCCTCACCCCCCCCCTCTGGCTACGCCCCTAGCTTTCATATTCATGAAAAACTAAAATTAAGGGTGAGGGTTGATGAATATTTTGAAGGGGGGATGCATTCGACGTGATTTTATCTTTCAGTTTTCTTTTCTTTTTTTGCTAATATTAACATTTTTTATTTGATATCCATTGTTACCAAAAGTAAATTTGAGTACTCTATCTTAAACTATTTTAACAACTGCCCTCTAAAGTTTTGGGGGCCCTAGACCATGGCCTATTTTTCCAAGTGGCGTTTTTCAGCTCACCTTATAGATATAATCTTTATGTAAAAAATGAAAAATATATGAACTGTATGTTAAAAATTTTTCGGCAAGGGGGGTGGTGGTAAGAAAAACGGATTAACACCCACCCCCAGAACAATATTTTTATAGCATTTAGACCAATGCATTCTTTGATTTACGCCTCACGTAACCGAAACTTGCGTGTCTTCCAACTAACCGACCCCCCTCCCTTACAAAATTGTATTCGTCCGTCGTTACTGGTCACTGATGTGATCCATCAACAAACTGAAACTTTTCTCCCGTTTATCTATCTCAAAGGAATGTGCCTTCCGAGAAGCTCTTCTAAGAAATAGCCAAAGACATTAAAATATACTCATAGACTAGACACCCCTATGCTTTTCGCTGTTACCAAAATGATCGGGAGCTGGTAGGAGTGGCGATGAGTCGCACGTGGTCCCGAATAAGGCGATTGGCGAATTCACCCCTCTTCCTTCCGGGGGGTCACACAGCCTCCCGTTCCCCGTAGAAGTGAAGAGTTCAGAGTTCAGAGCTTTTGTTCATGAACTTGTAAGACAGCGTGCGTTAAAATAAATTCACGCATTCATCATCAAATGCCACATAAATTATATAGATTATAGATTACGAACTATTCACACGTTTGCGAAATAAATTTCCTAAAATTTATAATTATTCATGCTGGCAGGAAATAGACTTAAAAAACAAAGAAACAACATAAGAAAAAAATATAAATGGGGGTTTTTCAACAACTATGCTTTTTTTAACATTTGTGTCCAACATTTTTTTTTTTTTTAATAAGACTATTTCATCTATGCGTACATAAGTTACTTTCATAAAATCTCAAAAATATGTATTTTCTCGAGTTTTTCGAGGAAAATCAACCTTTTGCTTTTCTTTAATTAATCTCGTTTTATTAAAATAAAATATGTTATGTCATTTACTTTGCTTTCGCGCAATCAAAAATAATTTTTATGTTTATCTACTTTATCAAGTAGACCATTTTAGTACTTACAAAGCCATTGATTCGGTAACTGGTAAGTAAAAGTCACAACTAAAAACTGGATAAATAAGTAAAATTAAATCTCTTGCAAAAACACAAAAATGGAAGTAGAAAAGTGACACATATATTTCGATTTTAAATTTTATTTATTCATTCCATTTGTCTCAGTGAAATAAAAGATACACAGTTTTTTGAACAATTTTTGAATGTTCTCTGTTGTGAAGAATATTTCAACCGCTGAAAATATCTAGCATGATGATGATACGATAATAATAATGTAAAAAAGCATTCTTAAAAACAATGATAAAATGAGCAGAAATAATAACAATGATAGCAAATTATTGAAAGGCATCAAAGTACTTCAAGGATTAAGTGTAAGGAATATTCAAGCATTCTTAAAAACACTGATAAAATGAGTAGAAATAATAATAGTGATAGTAAATTGTAGAAAGGCATCAAAGTATCTCATGGATTAAATGCACAGAATATTCAAGGTCACAAAAAAAAAAACCTATAACCCAAATAACTTTATATAAAATTAGAAATATATATTTTATAATATTGACTAGAGGTTCACATCGGATATTTCGCGGATATATATAAGTAATTAGTAATAAATAGTATTAGTAATAATTATGTAAAATTTAATTTAATTAAATATCTAGGGTTCGTACGCCGCTAGTTGCTGAGAAGTTCTTAAAATGTTTAAAAATGTTTACTTAATCTCGTAACTGCAGCAAACTGGACAGAAAAATAAAAGTTCTTCCCAAGTTAGCATATATATTTATTCAAGAGTATGAAATGAACAACATAACTGAAAAATAAAAAGAGAACGAAAAAAGAAAAAAACCTTGGGATTCATTTAAATTCCCTATTTTTATTTATAGTATTTGACATAATGAGTCTTTATTACTATTGCAACATGACATTGTATTCATGAACAAAAGATTCCTGGAGATCTTCGCTTAGGGGCAGGAGAAAGGGGAACGCGCGGCAGTTTGACCCCCCAGAAGGAAGAGGGGTGAATTCGCCAATCGCCTTATTCGGGACCACGTGCGACTCATCGCCACTCCTACCAGCTCCCAATCATTTTGGTAATAGCGAAAGCATAGGGGTGTCTAGTCTACGAGTATATTTTAATGTCTTTGCCTGTAATTCTCCCAACGCCTTTCTTCACTGGAATTATCAATGGCGAAGCATGCTTACTGATTTCAGCAAGAGGGAAACGCCGGTACCTGAACCGGACAGATTCGGACAGAGGACCGACTTCGGAACCGAATGACCGAAATGAATGGATCCGGACAGAAATGACTAATTTCGGAACCAGATGAACGAAAGGACCGGGTCCGGAACCAAATGACTGATTTCGGAGCCAGATGAACGAAACGAACCGGTCCGGACGTCAACTCCCATAGATAGAAAGACCTTCAACGGGAGAAATGACGTCACAATTGTTAGGCCAACCTTTCCCCCTACTCCGAGGAGGGAACGTATTTAAACGTATTAACTCACAATTTTTTCTACTTGTTAATTAAAAATGAGATCACTTTTTATATGCACTCGTTACACATAGTGATTATAGTATTTATTGTAGAGTTTAAGATAGTTACCATGAAATTAACTTCTCGACCAATTATAAATAGATTAATGAAAATGTAGTTTATTTAGTTTTCCCCCCTTTGTAGAAGCATTAAAACATTTAGAAAAACTAAAAAAAAGTTTAATATTAATTAAAACGTTTCCAAAACTCTTAATTATCACCTATAAAAAATAAAGAAAATTAAAGAAAAACAAGCACATGCACAGTTTGAATTGAAAAATATTTATTAAGTAAAATATAAAGGTTTTTTACATCATTTACATTTATAAACATATTCATATTCAATTAACAATGAATAAATTTATCTTTGTAATTTGATTGGAATACCCTTCTTAGTTTTAAAATTTCATTTTGAAAATAATTGAATACCAGAACAGCATGTATGCTCAAAACAGTATTATTCAATCTAACCAAATTGAGCTACTAATAATCACACTCCTAATCTGATATTTTAGCTACAAATATCACCAGTACCTGAATTAAAGTTCTTAAAAAATCATTTTAACTTTCAATATTATGAAAACAAATAATCTAACATAAACAATCAATAGTTATAGTATACAATTTTTATGTCTCTGAATTTTGAAATATTGGAAGATGAGTTTCAGTACTTTTATTTTTTGCATAAATAAAAAACTATTCAGAAAAGTATTAGACAATGAATAACTACCCAGTCACAAATAAATTATAAAATTAAAACAAGAAACATTATTTACAAAAACAATTTTAAAGCTTTTCTGACTTTCCTTCAATATATTCTTATATGTTTTAAAATTTTGTTAATTTTTATTCTAAATGTTTCAAAATAAATTAGTTAATATTAACTTAATGTTATATACAAATTTAAAATGTACTTGATTGTAGTTTTAAAGTGGATTGGAGTATATTGATTGTCAAAATAACAATTTACGCTGGATTTAGTGTCATTAATTTTCGCTTTTTACTTTGTATTGCTGTAAAATTAAGATCATCATTTACTTTTTTACAATAATCTATCCGATCCTATCCGATTTGACGATACGATCCGATTGACGATCCATCCGATCCGATTTGACGATCCATCTCTAAAAATGGACCCGGTCGTCAACTCCGATATAAGAAAGACCCCTCACAGCAACCATAGAAGCTCGTGACGAAAGCAAAGTTAGGCCGTAGGTTTTTCGGCTGGGTTACTAGCTGCGCTCGCTTATCATCGGAGTATTATCGCCAATTCATCCCGCAGGTACTATTATTGAGAAGACGGGCAGGTACGTCAAACCGGTCGAACGGCAGGTAAATCGTCGCAGGTGAAAGAGAATTGGCGATAGTGTACTATCCTTTTCGCCATCAATGGGATTTTGTTTGCTTCGAAGTTCTTGAAGAATGTCCATTATTTGATAAAACTATGCTTGTTAATTGTATTTAAGACATGGTATACAAGTGTTCAGTACCTTTTTGTAGACGTAATTATGCAGATGGCCCCAAGGTATCCGTTTTCAGTTACCAAAGAATGAAGAACTACAAAGGAAATGGATAAATGCCATTCCACGTGCAAATATTAATCCATCAAAGAATTTTAAAGTAAGTGCTTTTTTGTTTGTTTTTAAGAATATATGTTTAGTATATTCGAATTTATGTATCTATAAATCTTCTATATTCATATAAGCATTAAATTTTTTCTTATTTCATGAATTTCATTTCAGTATACAAATAATTTTACATTCTTTATTAATAATTGCTATTTCTTTATTGTAATCAATCAAGTGTATATATATAGATATGTGTGTGTGTGTGTGTGTGCGCGTGTGTTATCAATACTTTTTTAATTCCTCTTTTAAAAACATAAACAGTAAAAGCAAGACTTGAAATTGCAAAACAATAATAATAATAGAAATTTTGAAAACAATATGTAAAATAAAATCATATTTTGTTATTTGATTTGCAGTTGGAAGTATGAACTAATAATGATCTATCTCGCTTTTTTAGTGAAAACTGCAATTCTTGAAGATGACTTATTTATTATTGTCATCATTACCGGTTTTGAAAATTTATTTTTTGCAAAATTACAAATAACGAATTAATAATATTATAAAGATTGATATTTAATAATTCTACGAATACTGATAAAATTATTACTCTTATAAGTAATTTATTTAAACCTTATAAGTAGCATTATTTAAACCTCATAGTTCATAGTATAGTTAATAGTAATCACAATTCTCGATCACTTGATATTTATCTGTTAGTAAAATGTAGGTATGTAGGTAAAATGTTAGTAAATTTTATTTAATTAGTAAAAACTATTCATTGCAGGTCTCTGAATTACATTTTAAAAAAGAAGATATTAGGAGAACTTCAGAATGCTACAATCCAGCAACGGGTGAGAAAATAGTGGCAACCTTAACACAAGCAAGACTTAAGGATGATGCTTTGCCTACAATTTTTCATGGCTGTCCTGCATATTTATCAAAACATATCAAGGCCAGAGAAGCTCCAGAAAACAAAGCTGAAAGGAGAGAAAATGAGCAACTGCAAAAGACTCTTGAATTAAGTGTGAAATCATTTGAAGAATATCAATCAAAAACTTCCTTTCAAACTCTGGAAGAATTATTATTATTACTACAGGATATTCAAATTCCAGATGTGTTTACGATTGTCAAAGCTGAAAATACAGTTATGTTTTTAAAAATATCTTCATTGCCAGTACCTGAATTATCGTTATCAATAATAATAGATGAAAATTTAATGGTAAGTGTTTTTTATCATAAAGTACCTATCACTGAGCATAATAATTTTAAATTCCCAATGCAATTTACAAATATAAATGATTTGCTGTCTCTATTGCATGAATTTATAAATTACAATGGTTTTTCTTTTCATAAATTAAACAATTTAAAATCTTTAGTAAAAAATATTTGCTGCGAGTTAAAGCTAATTGTTCCTGAAAGAAGCCATGATTTAATAGATTTTTTATATGAACAAATTAATTTAATTGGTCTAAGTAAAACAGCCTATAGATATAGTGCAGATCTTTTAGTATTAAGTAGTTTGTTACATTCAATATCTCCCGATGCATATAGATTTCTCAGAAATAGATGTGTATTAATTTTACCACATCCAAGTACTTTTAATAGACTCACTTCATCTTATAATTTAGATCCTAGAGTGCAAGTACTGCAAGATAATTTCTTAAAATATGCTAAAGATAAATTTCAATATTTAAATAATTTTGACAAAGTTGTAAATTTAATGATCGATGAAATTCATTTAAAACCCTTTCTAGATTACAAATGTGGTGACATAATTGGAGCCTCATACAATTCAGGTAAAGCTGCAAATTCGGCATTTGTTTTCATGATACAAAGTTTGAAATCTCCTTATAAGGATGTAGTACATATCTTGCCAGTAAAAACAATAACCGCAGAATTATTGCATGAAGTGATTTCAAAAGTAATTAAAGGGTTACACAGTATAGGTTACAGTGTTATTTGCATATCATCTGACAATACGCCATTAACAAAAAAGCAATAGCTATGTTTGCTCAACCTCCAAAACTGAGTATTTGTTATTTACATCCAGCAGATCCTAATTTACCTTTATTTTTTGTAATAGACCCTGTACATTTATTAAAATCAATAAGGAATAACTGGTTAAACCAGAAGAATCCAGAGCAAGCTATGTATTATCCTTCTTTGGATGATTTGACTGGTAGTGAGAGAATTAAAGTCAAAACGGATTCATTTAATTCTTTAAAAAATCTATATGAATTAGAAAAAGATGGAATGGTTAAATGTGCATACACTTTAACTGCTAAATCATTATGCCCTACTAAACTTGAAAGGCAAAATGTTCGTTTGGCTTTAAATGTTTTTAATTTAAGCGTATGCGAAAGTTTAAAACTCGTTGGTCGTGATAAAATCTTAAATGCTGAAGAAACTGCAGAATACATAAAAGTTATCGTTACTTGGTTTGATATAATGAATATTAAATCTGTTTTTAAAGGATATCATAAACGCAATATCTACCAACAACCATTAACATCGCATGAAAACAATGAAGCATTCTTTTTTTTTTTGCATATTTTTCTGGATTGGCTTGAAAAATGGGAGGGTATAAACATGCAAAAAGGAAGGCTTTCGCGAGAAACACTGCAGGCACTAAAAATAACTACATATGCGGTTATAGAAATAACAAAATACTGCATCAATGAACTGCAATTTGAATACATTTTGTCTGGTAAACTTCAAACAGACTCATTAGAGGGTCGTTTTGGGAAATATCGACAATTTGCAGGATGCCAATATAATGTCTCTCTAACTCAAGTCTATGAAGTTGAGAAAAAACTTAGACTTCAATCCATGTTGCCCTTAGTTTTAAAATCCAGTGAACAAGGTGAAATTAATATAAAACTTTCGGATGATAGTATTGACTATAATTTTGATTTAAACATTGATATCCCCCCACTTCTTAATGAAATATGTGTTTCTAATAATGACATTGAAGCATTGAATGCATTGCTTCCTGCCCTAGTGTATGTGTCTGGTTATTGTATACATTCTATATTGAACAAGATTAAATGCAATATTTGCAAAAGCCTACTTTTAATAGATAGAGACATAATTCCTGATGAAAATAGTTTTTTGTTAACAAAAAATTTAGATCGAGGAGGTTTAAAGTATCCAATAGATAATGTAATTACAGTAGTAATACACAACTATGTAGTTATTTCAAAATTAGTGTCTCGAACGTATGAAAGTACTTTCTTAAAAATTCCAAATAAAAGAGCAATAGCTTGTAAATTAACAATTGAGATTCTTAATGCAACAGAAAATTATTTACCTTTAGATATTTGTTCAAATGGTCATACATCTACTTACATATCTAAAGAAATCATCAAAAAGTCAACAAACACGTTTTTAAAAAGTTATTGTAAAAAAGTAAATGATGATCTTAATTTTACAGCAATGCAAAGTAAAAAGCGAAAATTAATGACGCTAAATCCAGCGTAAATTGTTATTTTGACAATCAATATACTCCAATCCACTTTAAAACTACAATCAAGTACATTTTAAATTTGTATATAACATTAAGTTAATATTAACTAATTTATTTTAAAACATTTAGAATAAAAATTAACAAAATTTTAAAACATATAAGAATATATTGAAGGAAAGTCAGAAAAGCTTTAAAATTGTTTTTGTAAATAATGTTTCTTGTTTTAATTTTATAATTTATTTGTGACTGGGTAGTTATTCATTGTCTAATACTTTTCTGAATAGTTTTTTATTTATGCAAAAAATAAAAGTACTGAAACTCATCTTCCAATATTTCAAAATTCAGAGACATAAAAATTGTATACTATAACTATTGATTGTTTATGTTAGATTATTTGTTTTCATAATATTGAAAGTTAAAATGATTTTTTAAGAACTTTAATTCAGGTACTGGTGATATTTGTAGCTAAAATATCAGGTTAGGAGTGTGATTATTAGTAGCTGAATTTGGTTAGATTGAATAATACTGTTTTGAGCATACATGCTGTTCTGGTATTCAATTATTTTCAAAATGAAATTTTAAAACTAAGAAGGGTATTCCAATCAAATTACAAAGATAAATTTATTCATTGTTAATTGAATATGAATATGTTTATAAATGTAAATGATGTAAAAACCTTTATATTTTACTTAATAAATATTTTTCAATTCAAACTGTGCATGTGCTTGTTTTTCTTTAATTTTCTTTATTTTTTATAGGTGATAATTAAGAGTTTTGGAAACGTTTTAATTAATATTAAACTTTTTTTTTAGTTTTTCTAAATGTTTTAATGCTTCTACAAAGGGGGGAAAACTAAATAAACTACATTTTCATTAATCTATTTATAATTGGTCGAGAAGTTAATTTCATGGTAACTATCTTAAACTCTACAATAAATACTATAATCACTATGTGTAACGAGTGCATATAAAAAGTGATCTCATTTTTAATTAACAAGTAGAAAAAATTGTGAGTTAATACGTTTAAATACGTTCCCTCCTCGGAGTAGGGGGAAAGGTTGGCCTAACAATTGTGACGTCATTTCTCCCGTTGAAGGTCTTTCTATCTATCGGAGTTGACGGATGGATCCGCTCCGGACCCGTTCTACAGTCGAATCCGTTCCTCCGGACCCTTTCCGGTCGGAACGACACACCACTAATGGGCCCGTTGACATGTGCAAAAATGCGGAGTAAATCCCGGGACTTACACTGCTTTCTGCCCCGCTTCCCCTACTTAGGGAAAAAAAATGCGGGGTAGAAAGATTCCTGGTCGAAAGGAGGGTTAATGCAGAGTCAACCCCGCTTTCCCATGATGCATTGCGAGTTTTCCCCTGTACTGTACTCCGCTTTAAGGCGACATACGCTGGTAGAAAACGAAACTGAGACTTCCCATGTTAACCTACGGGAAGTGTATTTTCTCGTCCTACGTCTACAATTTTTGTTATTTTGAATCAGTTTTTTTTTCCTTGCCAAGATATTAATGCGATACAGATTATGTATTTTCTAAAATTTTGATATCAGTTCTATTAATATTTTTAATATTCAATTAAGTTGGGAAAAACAGGTTTTTTTGTGTTTGAACAGCCGTAAAATATTTGCTAATTAAGATAAACGAATTTCGTAAACGTGAGATTCATGCTCAATGTGTTTACTGATTTTTCAATAAAAAGAAAAAATTATTTGATGAAAAATAAATTAGCTATAAACAAAACTATCGAGTCTACATTTCTGTGAAAATTCTCCGCCATAATAGTGCGCCATCTGGGTCATTCAACGAGCTAGCCGCCGGCCTGGGTGTAGTGGGGAGAATGATAAATTGCTGTCCCTGGGCAAGGCGAAGAGGGGCTATTCTTGCTATTCTTGAGGGGGGGAATTGTACGTAATGTACGTATGAGCAGGGGAAAAGAAATTCTACTCAGGGATGGGACGGGAAACCGAAATTTTTGTTCTCAAAAGTGTGTGAAAAGGAATAATATTTGTCACACGAGAATTTTTCAGAAACCAACAGAGCGTTTTTGTGGAAAAAAATTAAGTTGCTTTGTAATAACTTTTACAAATCGGGACTCATTTACTGCTTCTTTACATTTTAAAATACAGCTTTTAATCATCTTTATTCTTGTATAGATGACAGACAACTTTTTTTTTTAATGTTGAACGTAAATTGCCTTTAAATGAGAGAAAAACTGAAAGGTAGGGTGGAAGAGTTTTCATAAGAGAAATCATATGTAATAAAAATATTTATTAAGTGTTAATTAAATTATTAGACACAGCAGTAGAGATTTCAGTTCTTTTCTTTTCTTTTCTACAGGATGATTTAAATATTATACACAATGCAGCAAAATATTTTTTTATTTATAAGGAAAATGAACCATTGTTTCGTTTTAATTTATTATTATAATTACTTATTTATTTATAGCGTTGTATGTTAGTGAGTTCGGGCTCATTTTTTGAAGCACGAGCCCTAGGACTTTTAATCCGAGTCTGCCAGAGCCCGAGCAATATTCTTCAAGTCGGAGCCCGAAATTTCAGCAAAATATAAATAAAATTCAATTACTTCATTGATAGAATACAATAAATTTTGCCGTTTCTGCAAATTAATTACACGCACCTTCTAGGCGCCCGTGCAACTATTTTTGTTTTTTAATAAGTACGTTTATTTTTCCCACGAATGGCTTTTTAAAATTTGTTTCAAGGTGTTATACAATAAAGGAGAAAATTTTCACGCACCCGAGCCCGAACGCAATCGTGAATTACAGAGCTCGAGATCGGTTCGTGCCCGCGCTCGGGCTGAGCCATCTCATCCCCGGTGTGCATGTGTGTGTGTGTGTGTCTAGAACTGCTCCTAGAACAAAAGAGTAGCAAAAAAAATCGGTACTTAATATCAGTTACTTAAAATTAAAATCTGAGGAGATATTAAAAAGTCAGTTGTATCTGAATTTCTACAAATAAATACAAATTTTAGAGCTCCTTCTTTTTTTTTTTTTTTTTTTTTTTTTTTTTTTTTTAAGGACAAGAATTTTAAATAAATATTTGCATAAAGTCAGTCATTGAGTCAGGACATCTTCCTTTATATAGAGAGATTAATGTAGAAAAGCTTTAGGCGAATATTTGCACTTTACAGGAATCGGAGAACTACTTGAATTATTCCAAGCGACGTAATTTGTACATCACAAGTTTGAACTTCACTAGGGGGTTTGAAGGGTTTCTAATGCACTTTTAAATTCGTGATCAGGAACTGATTTCCGGCAGGGCATTGGAGACAAATGCCATGGGCCTCAACAAAAGTGCCCCTCAAATCACCCTTTAACTTTAAAAATTTGTAAATTTTTAATTTAATTTAAAATAAGAGACAAACTAATTCTATGAAAAATATTTGTACTAATAATTTACTATTTCATATCGCCAGGGATATATCCACACCTTATTTTTTTTTCTAGTAACTGGCATCACCGAAAACTTATCATGGAATGTATGTGGGCTGATAGCGAGAGAACCATACAGTTGATTTTCAGTTATAGCAGATAAAAGGGAACACCTGGAACAAAGTGAAAATCTAAACTCTCTATGAATAAAATGCTCATATATAGGAAAATAAATACAAAAATATTGTGGAACATGTTACTTGAAAAAATATGAAATAAAATTCATGACTGAAAATTAAATAATACAATTGAAATATTATTATTTTTCCAGTGGCGTAGCCAAGACCCCGCCCCCTTCCCCCATGAGGAATATTTTGTCATACAAAATGTATATTCTTCACTCCCTTATCACACACGCGTATACATATATATGAGCTGCTGTACTCGTAAACACCCCCCCCATGAAAAATTTTGGCTACGCCACTGTAACCTGCATAATATCATTACTATTAAACTATTGCATTTTATTTTGCATCTTGATTAAATAATCATTTTGATGCTATAGTTGTAGTAACATCCTTCTCTGAATGATGTGATATGAAAGTTGCTTTGTAAGACACTGGGATCCAAGTTCTGCAAATTGTTCCTTGTTCATGACGTCAAAATGATGCCAATATCGCTTAAGATCAGTGGCGCAGTGGGACAGGGGGAGCAGAGAAAAAATCCCCAGGGCCCCACCTTGTGAAGGGGACCCCTTTTGTTGATTATATATAATACTAAATTGCATGCTGACAATTTTTTAAAAGAAAAAAAAAAGTCCAAATAAAGTCCCCGGAAGTTTCAAATTAATTTTTGAATGAAATTGCAAAAAAGACAGCTAGCACAATCCCCAAACTTGACAAAAACGAGGAGTGTTAGTGATTGAGTCTTCTTTTTCAAGAAAAGAAGAATTTGATGGTGTTATTCAACGATTTGCCGTGTCTAAAGCTAGGAAAGATTTTTTGAAAAGGAATCATTTTTTCAATTAAGACACATTGTTAAATAATGGAGATAGTAAGGTTTTCATTTGTACATAAATTTATTAACCTATATTTTTGATTTATATCTGTATATTCGTTTCTGACAGTATGAACTAAGCATGAAAACATTGAGCATATTTATTTGAATAAGAATACTATAATCTAATTTCGCTGGAGCGAATCTTTTGTATCTAAAAATAAACAATGAGAGTAAAATGCTCTTATGATTTAAATGATGTAGATATTTTTTTTTTTTGGGGGGGGGGGGTTAGTAAGGTTTTCTTTTGTACATAAATTTATGAACCTGTATTTTTGATTTAATATCTGTATATGCATTTCTGAGAGTATGAACAAAGCATGAAAACATTGAGCATATTTATTTGAATAAGAATAGTATAATCTAATTTTGCTCGAACGAATCTTTTGTGTCTAAAAGTAGACAATGAGGAGAGTAAAATGCTCTTATGATTTCAAAATGATGTATATATATATATATATATATATATATATATATATATATATATATTTGGGGGGGGGATATAGTAAGGTTTTCTTTTATACATAAATTTATTAACCTGTACTTTTGATAGTATATAATTACGCATTTCTAAGAGTATGAAATGAGACACATATTCATTTGAATAAGAATATTAAAAGTTTATTGTAATTTTGCTCGAACATAAACTTTAATTTCTAAGTGTAAATGAAAGTAAATTGCTTCTATAATGATTTCAAGCTGATGTGTATAAACCTATAAAATTTGTCAAGATTTTCTTATGTGTATCAGCGTATTTTCTGTATCTTTAAATAAGTTTTGTAAATGCATTTTTGAGGGTGAGTATGAGTTATACACGGTATCATAGGCGCACCCACGGAGGGGGATATGGGGACTGAAGCCCCACCTAAAGGTGGGAAATTAGAAGTGAAATGTATTGAAAATTGTCACTAATGAGTTAAATGTTTTCTTTTTAAAAATTTTCTTCAAATTATTTCTAAATGTTTTCTTTATAAAATTGTCTTCAAATTATTTCTAAAATACTTTTTACCAAATCCAACAAAATAAAAATGTTAGTTTTTAAATAAAAACTTAGTTAGAGCATGAAATACCGTTAAACTTGGTTACAACATCACTGAAAAGATCATATAATTATTTGATTCTAAAATGAGTTACATTGCTCGTGGGGTTGTGTTCTACGGGCAAGTCGACTGGCACAGAATATTTTGACGTTATAAGAGAGTTATAACTATAATTGAGGTCACTATAACCGAGTTTAGCAGTATTTGTAGCCCAGCCCCCTCTAAACTAAAATCCTGGGAGCGCCACTGCACGGTATGTTTATTTGAATAAGAATGATAAGTTTATTCTAATTATCTAAAGACTCTTTGAAGTATATTTGAAAGAAAGCAAAGAGTGGCTTTATCATGTTTCAGGTTAAAGCAGAATTTCTGCAGCAATAAAATTTAGAAGATATTCCTAACTTACATAAACGTAACGTACATATTCGTAATGAAGGTATCCAGTTACACTCGTAAAACGTAATAAAATGCACATTGAGCGATCGGCTTAAAAATTTTCAATTGTTATATATAATATCAGAGTTGCAAACTGCTCCGGAATATAATTAACCACTTTTTGAAAACAGAAATTTTTGTAAATTTTTTTAAATGGTAATACGCCCACACGTTTGACCTCGAAATTTTGCAATATTTTAAGCCACAAATTAAAGTTTAAAAAAGTGATTAATGATATTCCAGAGCAGTTGGCAACTCTAATATTAATGTTTATTTACTTAAAAACTAATTCTGTAAAATTCTGAAAATCCACGTTTTACCTACTTTTTGTGTGCGTGTGTGTGTGTGTGATTTTTAACTGAATAAATTGCTATTTTTTGGAAGAATGAATGAAACTGTGTCATCTAGTCAGCGGCACTAGACTGCTAACCGGTATAGTGCGTGCATAACTGCAGGAAGGGCGGGAAAGTGAGAGAGAGAGAGAGAGAGAGAGAAAGGCAACGTGCAGGTGATAATGCATGTTTAAAAACTCATTTCATTTATTCTTATTTTTACTCCAAAAATTTTTTCTCCTAAAATGTTTATTCAGACATTACCAATAACAATATTTTGTAGGACTAAAATTTAGTAGGATTAATAAGACTAAATATTCATTGTTAAAGATATTAAAAAATGTATGTTTGCTAAGAAATGTGAGGGGGAGGGGGGCGGGCGTCATCATAAATTATCCTTTGTTGGGAGAAATTGTTGCACAATTATTTGGGACTGCTGATCTAAGTCATAATTTTATTTTCAAACATATTCATTTGCAAATTTTGCGATATAAATCGGCTCATGAACCCATTTTCGAGAAACATTTTTTTATCCTAAATTAAAGCCAATATAATATCCTGATTTATCTGAAATTTCACTATCTTGCCTCCTAAAAAAGTCCAACCCCTTACAAAAAGGTGACTAGTGTGTCGATTTTCCTTTCTTACTACATCCTGCGCGTGCCCACTTGTCATGGTTTACGTTTTTCTTTTTAGAGACTCAAAGTTCAGCGAAATTTTGTTTGTTCGATGTCTCTTATTGGATTTTATGAGTTAAAAAAAGACAGCAACTGGGATTGGGTGAAGAACGGCTACTCAGTTAGCAATAAATAAATTGTTTTGTAAAAACTTTTGGGTGAAAATTTTGATGCGCATATGAATTGATTTATATATGCTACATACAATGCATGTGAATGTTTGCGTTTTTATTAGCAGGTTTTTCTTTTAAGTGTATATATACTGAGTTTTTAAAGTCAGATTTCCTATGCTATACGGCTCCAGCTAGTTAGAAAAATTATGTCTAAGTATAGTAAAGTGGCTATGCGCTACTTGGTGAGATCACTTACAGTCGCAATGCATCATGCATCTTCAGAGTAGCTAGGCTTTTTGGTATCATATACATCTGGACATGAAAGGTTTCATCAAAGCATAGAGGGCTGTTATAGCCTAGTGATACTTTTTAAAACTTGCGATCAAAAGTGCTAAACTTTTGATAAAATATACGTGAATTTTCAATATTTCTATAGAATTTTTAGTTCTATTAGAATTCCTTATTTCTGAATTGTGCCTGGTAGAAAACGATAAAGTTAGCGTAATTATCTTCTACCATGAATTAATTGGCTCTGTAAGTAGTCTCATCCAGCAGTGCGTAGCCACTCTACCAATACATGACTTGGAGTCGTTGGACAATTAAAACAAAATGTTGGCTATAGGGAGCACTTCGTCTATATATGTGTATTTACGTAAATGCGTATATTTCTTTATGGATACTTATTTTCTTCATTCTTTTATCCCTTCTTGTACTATTTTGTTCATTTTAATAAATAATATAAATTGTCCTTGTATTATATTCATTTTGGATTTTGGAAGAAACTGAAAACTTAAAAAATGAGTTATTTTAATAAAATAAACTATATAGGTTTATAGAGATTTTACATATGAATTTAAAAATGCCATTGATAAAAGCTCTAGAAAAACTAGCAAATAGGAATACGTATTTTAAAACTTTTCCTCATTGCTATTATGCTTGCAAAATACAAAAACCTTATCAAAGACATACAGGTTCAGGCAGGGGCGTATCCAGGGGGGGGGGTATTGGGATATATCCCCCCCCCGAAAAATTTTCCTGGCTACGCGCCTGGGTTCAGGTACATGAAGAACTGACAGTCGCAGTTGTAAGAGGGGCTCCATTTTTTTATTTTCTTACTGGCTCAACATGATTAGAAAGTGAGCAGAAAGCCGTCCACAACGATCTTTCTTTAATGGAACATGTTGCCACGATATTAACTTATAAATGAAGTGTTTGTTAGCTGTTTTTCAAAGAATGAATTAATGACTTTTTAAATATTTTTATGTTTACTGTACTTCTAAATACCACCAGTAGATAAAAGATTTTAAAACATTCCTGAAAGTCTAAAATAGTACTCAAAGGCAATTATTTTGGCAACAATCATAGAAAAGTTAATCTACACTTACACATTAATTTTTTTAAACGTATTTTAAAGAAAGGGCCCTACCAGTGGCATAGCATTAGTAGTGCTTTGAACTGGGAGAAGAAAAGTGCTGGTTCGAAAGCAGGTCGCGTCCATTGGCCTAACATTTCGGAGTTTCTCGAGGTTTTCTCCGAAACTTCAAGTAAATGCGGATTAGGATTCCTTAGAAAGTCTCCCACGGAGGGTAATCCTCCCCTAGGTCTAGATCCCTCGAGCATTTTTACATTTTTGAAAAAATAAATCTGCCATTTACAAGATATTTGAGTTATCTGTTTTTTTTTTTTTTTTTTTTTTTTTCAGGTGACCCGTTTATAAAATGAATAAACTACAAAACTACATCCTATTCAAATAAGTCAAATACAATGTCCTATACAACATTTCAATATTCTGCAAAAAAAAAAAGGCAAACAAACTTTGCTCTTTAATAGGGTGAAAGTAATGCATTCTCAAATTTATAATTTTTTTGTGTGCTAAGAATTTAATTTTTTGTACTGTCATGATTTTTACATTTTAGTAATAAATGTTTGAATAAAAGTACCCTAAACGAAAATTGAGCACTTCAATTACTACAATTTCTCAATAACTAGCTCTAACTACGCATACAATATTTTATGATATTTTAAATTATAAAGCATAACGAGAAAAGTAAAACTTTTTAATTTTGCCCATTTTATTAAAATAAATAAATAAATGTTTAATCTAAACATTATTTACCATGATAAAAAAAAGACACCATAAATAAATGTACATGTGTATACATTATTTCTTTTTTCAAATTAAAAATCAAATTTTAAGTTTTTACACTCTGTATAAATCTTATTGTGACGAACACAAATTTATCAAAAATAAAATAATCATCGCTTTCTTTCGGAATTCGTAAACAGACAAGCAGCAAAGAAGACGATCGGAGAGAGGAAAATTTTCCTTTTCTCTCTCCCCCACAGTCATAAAGTCATAAAAGTGTCAAAACGTCCCCCCAGTAAGAGACCCCTTTTATCCTTGACGCCCACTCTGCGGGGTCCGCTTCGCTCACCAGAGGTCGCTCGTTTCCCATCGGAGTGGGGATTTTTTGGGAATGTCGCCTTAATCCGGGATTTTCCATTTTCACATGTAAACGGGCCTTCTGATAAGGTGACCAGATTTTTGTAGTCAGAATCGGGGACATGTCCCCGATTCTGACAACAAAACTGGGGACATTTATAATTAATGCAGTAATTAACAGTAATTTAATTGAAAAACAATGCAATAATTAAAAAATGTCCCCAGTTCCATTTTTACATTCTGGGGACAATTTGAAAAACGTCCTGAAAATGGGGACTGTCCCCGGAAAATCGGGACGTTTGGTCACTTTAACATATGATGGATTGATTAGGAGATTATCTGTTGCTGCCACCTAGCGGCTATAGTTGTCAAAAAAATTTCTTCCATAAATTAGGAGGCGATTTATCAGTTTTATTAATTATTTATTCATATTTCGATATTCATAAAATATAATAATGCTTTTAAAAATAAATAATCAAAGTTATGTATGCATATTTAAATAGTTTTTGTGGTAATCCTCAAGGTTTTTGTAACTATTTAAACTGCATTTTTGAGATTAATAAATATTTTTTTTTCTTTTAGTGCTTCTTTACACCTCACCACCAACTTTCTTGTGACACTAGGTAATATAGGAAAAATATTCTCAAAGTACTCAAGCCGCAAACAAATTAGCCAGCATTATATTTTTGTTACTTGTGCTATTATCATGAAATATAAGAAAACAAAACTTCTCATTTTTTTATAACATCTTCTTTAAATAATATAACAGGAATAGTGAAATCATAAAAATAATTAAATAAAACTATCAACTTCTGCTAGTGTCACAAAAAAGTTGGTGGTAAGGTGTAATGAAGCACTAAAAGAAAAAATATTTATCAATCTTAAAAATGCAGTTTAAATAGCTACAAAAACCTTGAGGATTACCACAAAACCTATTTAAATATGCATACATAACTTTGATTATTTATTTTTAAAAGCGTTATTATAGTTTCCAATTTATAAATATAAATAATTAATAAAATCGATACATCGATTTTATTAATTAATTATATTTCGATCGACTCCTAATTTATGGAATATTATCTTGACATATTGTTTGCAACTATTGCCGCTAGATGGCAGCATCAGATAATCTCCTAATCAATCCCTCCCCATCCACTTTGATAGCATGGCGTTTGTTCGCCTTATCTGTGTTCCTGTTATATCTGTAACTCCATGGTTCCTTCCACGGTCCCTTCACACTCTCAATAGCTGCTATGCAGTGGCGGATTTCCCATTAGGCGTAATAGGCGTACGCCTTAGGCCCCGCGCTCGTAAGGGCCCCGCGTTTTTCAACTTGTTTACCAATATTTATCGTTAATTTATGTAATGTCAGAAAAGTTAAAAATACTTCACAAAAAATTTCAAAGACGCAAAGCAAATTTCCCTTTTAAAATCTTCGTTCGGCGCTTATTTCTTTTTGAAGGGGGGAGCCCGACCGCCTGAAAATTCTTCTCGGAAAAACTAAATAAGCGCAAAAGTGAAGCAATACGTTGCGAGGTACAAACTTGATAAAAAGGAATCAGATTTCACATCCCTGTTCATTCTGTTTCTGCCCAGCCTCTTGGCCATATAGCTGTCCAGTGGAAAAGAGGGGGCTTTTAATTAGACTAAGGGAGAGGTCTCTAATGCTGTTGTAGGTTATTTATTATTCACTTCCGCGAAGATTGGACCACCCAAACCCAGGGGTCGGCAACCTGTGGCTCGCGAGCCGTATGTGGCTCTTTTGATGTAAAGTTGCCGTTCTCCAGTTCCATACGAAAAAATTAATAATTTATTATCAAAACCCTTAAAAAATAAGAAAATATATTTTTAAGTTCCTAATTTCACAATAGCTTCTATTTTCATAATCTTTAATTACAAATTGCCCCTTAACATGACCGTAATGAGATAAATATGAACTATTGTTTTGTACTTAGAGTTGAAACTCCGTGACCATGTTTATCTTTCAGCCAGTTGCATTTCATTTCTATCTCAGCCATCCTCGGAAAGCGCGGTCAATGTTGCGTTGCATGTGTGTTAATTTAATCGCTTGCGGTTTTTACGTGTGTACGCTTGTTGTTTCAAGAAGAATACCATTTAAAAGCGAATTATCTTCTCAAAGGTACGTACGCGTATAAAATCAGTAACAGAATTGGATTACAATATGAGGATGGTGTTAACGAAGTAATAATGGTGAATACATTATTTGCCGTTTTAGATAGCTAAGTAAAATTTTAAAAAACCATATTTTCAGCTCCGACGCCAGCATGGCATCCGGTAAAAAAATAGAGAAGCACTGAAGAAGAAAACCGAGCTTTCAGTCAGGATTGGACGGAGTCGTTTGCATATATATGCAACACAGATTTTCTTCCGACTTGTCTCATTTGCCACGAAAAACTCGCACACAATAAAAAGTCAAATTTGGAGGGACACTTCACTACAAACATACCCAGTTTGCTGGTAAATATCCAACCGGTGACGCACGAATAAAAGCTGTTGAAGAGATCCGAAAAATACAACAGTCAAGTTCCATGCTAAGTAACTGGGCGCAATATTCGAATAATGTAAATCTGGCAAGCTTTGCAGTATCCCAGACAGCACATAAGCTTAAATCAAGCTTGACATTTGGCTTGGCAGTTCAAGCTTGGCTTAAGCTGGATTTTAGCTTTAAAAGTGAGCAGTGATGGCGCCATCTGTAAAAGAGAATGGACATTAATTGTCTAGCGTCCTCAAATTTGCTGAAAGTTTGTAAAAGATGTGTTTTATTTTATTACCAGTGCCATATTATCGGCAGGGCAAACGGGGCAACTGCCCAGGGCCTACAGATTTTAGGGCCCAAAAAATCTTACATCTTACACTTTTGTAATTTTAAAATAAAATTACAAAGGATAAAAAAAAAATTCAGAAGTTAAATAATTTTTTAATTATAAAGTATGAACAATGAAAATAATTCAAATTTACATTTGTATAAATTAATTTAAACTTATTTTTAATTCTTCGAAATGCCCTATATCGATATAGCATACCGATATGTAGGAAAATAACTACATTTGTAAAGAGAATTTTTAGCGTTAAAAAATAGCAAAATTTTTCAATTATTTGTTATTTTAAGAAATATTTACAAAAATGACTAAAGTGTTTGTATTCCATACATGTTAGCAACTGTAATATAGCATTTCGAAGTAACATTTAACTATCTGTTTCCTTGATTTCAGATTACTTAACACAAAATTTGTGTTAAGTAAGTAAACCCATTCTATATTTCCAAATATGGAAATTCTTCAAAATAAAATACAATTATACTACGAAATTGATTTCAAAATCAGTTGTTTGTTTCGATTTTGGTCAGCAGTATTGCTCAACGATGAGTGTTGCGATATTGAAAGTTTTAAAACGTGTCCTGCTTTTAAGTTTATATTATGCTTATTTCCCTATTAGTAGAGTATATAAATCACACATAACATTATTTAAATTTTGATTCCTCCCATGGAAAAATAAAAGAAACTTATCAGCATCGCCCATACTTATCGATCTGGCGTGACAACAGTCAGTTCAAACTTTAGTCATAGCTGCCCGAGGCAATAATGGCCGAGCGGTTAGCACGCGTTCCTTTCAGCCTAAAGTTCCCGGAATCGAACCCAGCCTCCGACGTTTGATGGAACAGATTAAAATAACTTAAATTTCAGCATAGAGGGGGGAAAATGAAGTATGTGGGGCGCGTTCGCCAGCGGGCGTCCCGTGTATTTAGAAAATTGTTTTAAGCTTGAAATGTCAAGCTTAATGCAAGCTGGGCAAGTGTAAACTAGAACACTTAATTCAAGCTTGCATTAAGCTTACACGCTTGAAATTTTCAAGCTTATTGACTTGATAAATCAAGTTTGCTGTGCTGTCTGGGATCATATTGCAAAAAGAGGAAAACCTTTCACAAATGGTGAGTACGTCAAAGATTGTTTCATACGTGCAACCTGTTTGATTTGATTTAAGAGGGTGGTTGACTGAGAACCTTAGCCAGGGACTGTCATCTCGATTGTTTTGAAGTCGTGCATCTGTTGGGGTCTGACATCGCTGCAGTAATCTCCTACATCCGGAAACTAGCGCGTTACGGCGCGGAAGGCGATAACTGTCAACCGCGCAGGAAAATACTTTTGCACCTAGCTCGCGCTGAAGTGAAGAGAGGATTACGCTTCCACTCGCGGTTGGTGTGCATGTAGGATGGCTTAGCTCCAGCGACCAAATGTGACATGCTTAATCTTTTATCGTTTCAGTGTGTAACGTAAATTCGTAGCAGTTTTAAAATAAATATGGTTTAAGTGTTGATGTGTATAAGTAACTAGCTGAAGTACCCGTTCTTCGCACGAGAATGAATGGACTTTTTGATATTACGATTTGTGGTGATTACTATTCATTGTAATAAACAGATATAGCAAAATTGATATCGCGTTATATTGTGTTCAATAATCATGCATACCGAATTTCAAGGCAATCGTTTGTACGGTGCAGAAGGCGATGCGACGTAGCGCAATCTAGTGGCGAGTTTTAGCAAAACGGATACGGCGAAAATATTCTTCGCATTCAGATATCGATGTATACGAATTTTCATGACGATCGGCTGAATAGTCCTGAAGTTCATGTGTGGACGCAACATCGAGTGGCAAGTTATAGGAAAATGGATAGCGCCAAACTCATCCCCGTGTTCAAATATCTATGTATACCTATTTTCATAGCGATCAGTTACCATCTAGTGGTCAGTTAACTATCTAGTGATTAATTAAAGTAATGATTTGCTACAGCGCCGTCAAGTGGCGAGTTGTAGCAAAATAGATAACGCCAAAATATTCTCATTGTTGAAATAGCTATGTATACTGATTTTCATAGCGACCGTTTGAATGGTCAGGAATTTGGCCTGCTGCAGGGTCATCTAGTGCCGAGTTAAAACAATAATGCATTGCAGTGCCATCTAATGGTGAGTAACATCAAAAGGAACACAGTTAGAATATTTTTTTGTGCTCAAATGCGTAAGTATAAAAAAATTTATGCCGATCAGTCGAACGGTATAGAGGTTGATGCGTTGCAGTGCCATTTAGCAGCAAGTTACAGCAAAATGGATAGTGATAAATATTCTCCGTGTTCTAATATCCGCGTGTACCAAATTTCATCGAAATGGGTTGGTCGATATTCGCATAGCAAACGGCTAAACGGAATAGAGTTCGACGTTCTGCTGCGCCACCTAGTGGCAAGTTAGAGGAAAACGTATAGCATAAAAACCTTCTCCATGATAAAAGACTTAGGTGAACCAAATTTCATGGTGATCGGTGAAACGGTGCTGAGTTTTTCAACCTCCTACACACATACCAACATTCATTTTTATCTATCACTAGTCTTATTATATATACCAGTCTCAAGTAAAATCCAGTTTCAAATCTAAGCCTCGCCAAAGTGCCAGCATACGCCATTTTGCAAGAGTTTTTTCAGGGAATCATTCGAAGCATTGACTTAGCAGCAATCAAAATGGGAAATGGTTCGATCGCCAGGCATTTTTTTGAAAAGTGGAATCCCTTAATACAGCCTCATTTTTTAAATTATCAACTATAACATGTTTTATTCATCGTTACTCCGATGTACTATATGGGAAGATTTCAATTATCTGAAATTTGGCGGAATTCCCCCAACTAAAATCAATGCACTCAATTGGCGAGAATGCTGAAGATAGATCGCTTGAAATCCCTTAATAACTGCATTATTTCCGCACGGATCATTAAAATTTAACGCTGTATTCTAATAAAACCTTTGCACTTGTTTTCAAAAATCCGTTTTCTTAAGCTCTCAGTAAATTGCGCCAAGCCGGAAACAGTGCAAACCGCTAGAACTCACTTTCTCGGCATTTGAGCCATTTTATTTTTTCGCCAAACTAAAAAATTTTAACATATTAGCCTCGGAAATCTTCAATTCTTATTGTTTTGCGTATAAAACATTTCATTCCTGCTCCGATTTCCCATGCACACAATATTATAATTTTAAAAAAATAACCTTACGAATATAAACTAACAAAAAAAAATCCTTATTACCCTCCGCTAAAGAGGGTAATAGTTTTGGGCCGACAAAAAAAGTCGTGGATGATAATTGATAGTAAATAAAATCTTACAGATCTCACGGAAATTTGAAACACACCAAGATCCGACACATGATTGGAATAATGGATACTTGAAAAATTTCAAAGTAACGTCAGATGAAACAAAAGGGGAAACTGTAAGATTTTGTCAGAGCGTCTGCGACTGGCTGTCAAGTTCCCGAGGTTCCGATTTCATTTTTCAGAACTTGGATTTGTTTCCAGAGTCGCGTTCAAACTTTTGTCCCTCCTCGGAGCAAGTGGTGGTGTTCTGTCGTGGCATTTCTAAAATTTTCATTTTTGCGGGATCAGTGTGAAATAGCTCGTAGGCTTGGTATTTCACGCTCTACTGTTCAGTATTACATCGTTAAATATCAGAAGAATATACCCGGGACTGTTGTTCAAGGCCGCGCTGGCCGTCCTCGCCAGTTGTCTAATCCGGAAGAAAGTCATCGTGAAACTAACCGTCTATTTATGCAAAGAAAAAGGGAAGATCCAGATTTTCGTGCTCAAGAAGCGGAATCCAAATCCAGAAGACAAGACAGAAAACGTTTACGACTCTGTCTAGATATACCATCGAAAAGACCAAGAACAGATACTGATCTAAATGTAAGGTGTGAAGAACTAGAATTTCGTAAATTAGCTGAGAAATTTTTCGAAGCTGTTGCTGATGGTCCAATCCACCAATGCTATTGTTGTGATCGACTGTGGTTCAAAAAGTCAATAAGAACCCATTCCAAAACAACTATACTGTCCAAAGGAGCGACAACGGACTTTATAAAACTAGTCTTTTACAAAGATATCGATGATATTGGCAAATTTTGCAAAACATGTTACGATTGTTTGATTAAATTGACAATACCAGAATTAGCTATAAGCAATGGCTTCGAATTCCCCGAAATACCGGATTGTTTAAAATACTTGACACCACTGGAAGAACGGTTGGTTTCTCCCCGTTTGATTTACATGCAAATACATCCTGTACATGGCTGCCAATACAAATTAAAAGGTTCTGTCAAAAAACCTCTTTAGCGGAGGGGAAACTAATTTCAGCTGAAGGCTGAATATTTTTTTTTCTTTTTATTCTTTTATTTTTACTTTGAGAATTTAAAACATTTTATTCGGCAAAATCGCCACACATGGCAACCACGATCCTTATTTCACACTTTTTTCACTACAGGGGTTACAATTACGGAAAGCTTTTTGCGTGGAGAACATAAAAAATCTCTTAAATTCCGGGAACGGGTGGACTTTCAAAGTTTTAAAGTGGACTATCATTTATTCTATATTATTTTACATATCTGTTCAAAATTTCAGGCTGATAGGTCCATTTTTGTGGATTTGTATACGAATCAAATCCACAAACAAACAAACAAACAAACAGAATTTCATTTTTACTTCCTTGTACGTAGTATAAGGAAGTAATGTGATCCCGAAAAATTTTGGGGGCCAAATTTCGACATAAAAACCGATTTTGACTACCTCTAAATTTAATTTAAAATTTTTTTTCGATGCATCTCATCGTAGGCTAGCATGCACGATCCTATTAACGCGTCTGCAACTCATTTTGACCAGTGGTGAGTCTACTGTGGCCAGTTTTTCCATGCCGTCTGTACGTACGTACGTATGTATGTAACTCGCATATCTCAAAAACTATTGGTCGTAGAATGTTGAGATTTGATATTTAGGATTGTTCTATGATCTAGTTGTGCACCTCCTCTTTTGGTGGCAATCGAATGGATAGTTTATGTACAGGACCGCCCAAAAGATTCGAAATACATTACGCTCTATGGGCCGAAATTCATTAAACTCGCCTAACTCAAAAGCTATTAGGCGTAGAATGTCGAAACTTCATATTTTGGATAGTTGTAACATCTAGTTGTGCACCTCCCCTTTTGGTTCCATTCGACTGGATAGTTTATCTACAGGACTGCCCAAAACATTCGAAATGCATTACACTCAATGGGCCGAAATTCATTAAACTCGCATATCTCAAAAACTGTTAGCGTTGAATGTTGAAACTTTATATTTAGGATTGTTGTAACATCTAGTTGTGCACCTCCCCTTTCGGTTCCATGCGACTGAATAGTTTATCTACAGGACCGCCCAAAAGATTCGAAATACATTACGCTCTATGGGCCGAAATTCATCAAAGCGTTTTTTAGAGGTATTGGGCTATTTCAAACGACTCAGAAGTGATATATGCTGTAAAGAGTTAGAAAATGAATTTCTCCATTAAAAAAAGTGTCTTTATCATTTATAGTTCTGCTACAGGAACACTCAAAAGATTTCCAATACATTACGGTCAATAGCAATTTTAGGGGCATTCATCCATTTCAAGCACAATACCGTCCTACCACATAAGTTAGGTAATGGTCCGACCACGGTCACGTGCCTCCCTGAAGAACTATGCCAAAAGTCGCCAAGCTTGGCGACTTTTGGTGTACGTGTGTGCATATTTAACTCTCAAATCTCAAAAACTATTATGAAATTTCATATATAAGAATGTTGTAACATCTAGTTGTGAATCTCGATTTTTGGTTCCAATCTACTGGAGAGTTTATTTACAGGACCACCGAAAAGAATTTCAGTCCCTTAATGTCTATGGACATCTTCATTATAATACAACTGTAGACAGTCATTGTTTGGTACATGCCCAAAATCTCGCCGTCTGTCCTCGACCTTGGCGAGTTTTGGCGAAATATCGCCAAATTTGGCGATAGTCAGTCATTTGGCCCATGCCCAAAGTATCGCCATTTGTCATCGTTCTTGGCGAGTTTTGGCGAAATATCGCCAAATTTGGCGATAATCTGTCATTGTTTGGTTTATGCTTAAAATCTCGCCAAATGTCGTCGACATTGACGAGTTTCGCCGAAATATCGCCAAATTTGGCGCCAAAAATTATTTCCTATTTTGTATAACTCTAAAACTTTAACCCGTAGATTTTTAACTTTGTATTTAGAACTATTATAATATCTAACTGTTTTCAATATCTTTTTTGACAGCAATCGACTGAGAATTTATTTACATGGTGAGCCAAATGACTTTGAATACATTGAGGTGTATAGATGCATTCAATTCATTGAAAGTCTGTGGTCAATGACTACTTTGGCTATCCCCAAAATCTCGCTGACTATCTCAAGTTTGTCGGCTTTTGGTGAAATATCGCCAAATAAAGTGTCAGAAGGAAATCTTTCAAATTGAACTCAGCTTGGCGATATCGAAATATTTGGCTAGAAATCGCTAAACCTTACTATTATTGATATTTTATCTCTTTCAAACAAATAAATTTAGAGGAAGTGCGTCGAAAATATTTTTGATCTAATGGACGTGCAAGGAAGTCATGTGTTGGACACATCAGATTTTTATTTATAAGGATGTGTACTTATTTAATAATTTTGTATTAGCAACCTTCTAAAGTGGTGACCCGTGTGAAAAGGAAACTCAACCACGTGCAGTAATGTAATCTCATCCATGTGCATCTGTTTCAAGAACGTATATAAGTGGATTTTGAATGATCAAGAACGCTCGCGCCGATATATTTTTCATCGGTATATTTCGCGTGTGTAAAAAAACCGCAGTGTGTTGTCGACGTGAAATAAGTTATGTGAACAACGTGAGCTGAACCAAGCTATGTGTGTTGTGAGTTGTGAGTTATGTGAGCAGCTTAAATCATCATATTGAAATATCTGTACACGTGTTCCCGATGTTATTTATGTGGTGACGGTAATAAGCATCCGGATGCATATTGGTGTACTCTTCTGTGTTTATGTATTGCGCAAAGCGTGGAGTCTGCCCCGGTAAGTGTTTTACACACTTTTTCCATGTTGCGTTTAGATTCCTGTGTGTGACAGCCTTTCTTTTACATATTAATTGTATATATTGGTTGAGGTATTGCATTATTATGTTACTAGTTGTCGTAAATCGTGTGTTAATATTTTAGATGTGTAGAATATATTTTCCCCTCATTGCTAGTGTTAATTAATTTTTTGCATATGTCTTAGCTGTATTATAACTTAGTGATATAACGTGTTATTATTGGTAGTATTAGGTAAATATGCTGAACGAGGCGGTAGTTAATGCTGGAGATGCAGCGGCAAATAATGCCAATGCAATTCAGCGAGTAGGTATCAAATATGCTCCTTTTTATCGTGCTAACCCCAAAATTTGGTTTTATCAACTCGAATCTCAATTCACGCTGGCAGGAATAACTAATACCACTACTCAGTACCATCATCTAGTTGCATCTCTACAACCGGAGGAGTTAGCGATTGTAGGAGACATCATAACCTCTCCCCCTCCGGATAACCCTTATGCCGCGATTAAAACACGTTTAATCAACCAATATGCTGTTAGTGAGGACTCACGCCTTCGCGAGTTAGTATCGGGCATGCAGCTGGGTGATAAAAAACCATCCAGGTTATTACTAGAGATGCGCAGTAAGGCGGGCGCTCCAGTAGGCGACGATTTGCTAAAAACATTATTTGTTCAGAGGCTGCCGGCCAACGTGCAGCAAATCTTAGCCATTCCCAACGATAATTTAGACAAGTTAGCCGAGATGGCGGACGGTATTATGGCCGCTACGGGGCCAATACCAAGTGTGCAAGGTGTACGAGACGCAAAAAACAAAAGCTGCATCACATGGATAGTGAAGAAACTGATAAACTGTTAGATAATGAAGAAAAATATTTTAAAATTTACCTATTTTATCCTTTGGTAGATATTGTCATAGGGGCACAAACTGTACGATTTGATGCTGTCAAAAACTTGTCAAGTAAATTTGAAATATTATGGCAGTATTTAACAATACCTGAAAGCAGTTTGAAAGAAAAGGCATTATTTCTATGGGAACAGTACCAAGATGATCTGAATAGTGAAGATTTTCTTTGAGAAATAATTCACTTACCATCCGTACACAAAGCTAATTTTGGAATTAATCAATTAAATCCTCTGGATTTATTGAACATACGAACAGAATATAAACTGAACGATCTATTTCCAAATGTTTGCATTGCCATTGGGGTATTTTTAACCATTCCAGCAACGGTAGCTTCTGCTGAACGATCATTCAGCAAATTGAAACTCATAAAAAAATTTCTTAAGATCCACCATGTCTCAAGAACGACTTGTAGACTTAGCAAGACTAAGCATCGATCTGACACTGCCGGAACTATTCATTTTGATGATGTTATACGAAATATTGTAAGTAAAATGGCACGAAAAGCCATTATTAAAATTAAATAATAAATATGCTAATTCTACCATTTATATATATTTTTAAGCTTCAAGCATGAATAAAAAATCGCTAAATATGAAGATTTCCCTACTCATTCTTTTCTTTTAGCATTGTATATAAAAATCACTAAAAGAAAAAAAAATTAATTTTCGAAACTGTGTGTTTAATTATAGCAAAATATGAACTGCTGCATTTACAGGTAAATAGCACACTGTTCGTGATCGTGATTTGCAACACATGTTAAACAGCGAGGGTGATAAGGCGAAGGAAGATTTTGGAATCTGGTAATAAAAATACCGTAATGATACTTCATTATTTAATATTTTTTATAATACATTATTACAGATTGTAAATACTATTATTAAGATTATAATTTAGGCAAGAATAAAAATAACCCCACGATATTACCTTTTTTATTTTTAATAACTACTTTTAAAGTAAAATTGAGCAGAATCTCTACTTATTATAAAAGAAGATGTCTGTGTGTGGCTCTGTGTGTGGGTCTGTGTGTCGGCGGCGTTACGGACAAACGGCTACACCTAGAAACACCAAATTTGGCACTGGGGAACATCTAAACATGAAGTTGTGCACCTCGAAGCGATTTTTTCAAAATTCGACCTAGAATTTTTTTTATTTTATGTTTTATGCGATTTTTGGCATTTTTTCTCACCTAATTCGTAATAACGGCGGAAATTACGCTCGCAGCAAAACGGCATTTGTATCATCGGATAGAGGAGAAATTTTTCTTTTAAAAACAGTTTGTTCTGAATACGTAACATAATTTACCGATTTTTAGGAATTTTTTTACTAAGCATCGACTTCGGCGAATTTTTCGTAAAATAATTTTAAAATTGTCGCCATCTTGAATTCTATCCGTCATAACTTTTTGATATTTTGACAAATCGTGAAACATTCTTTTCTCCCTCTTTTAAAATAAAAACGAAAAAGTTATGTAAATTAGATGATTTTTTACGAATTTTAATGCAGCCTAATGTTTAGAATTTAATAGCATCAACACGATATTCCGCCATTCATTACATTGCGATCGCGGCAGGAGAACTTATGTTCCGTTGTTGCCACAGAAAGGATTACAAAAAAAGGTTTTTTCAACCAATCGAGCTTTGAAATGGGATATCGGAATTTCAATTCGCAAGTGAGGATCTATGACGTCAAATGCTTTAAGATACGTACAAATTAAGCCATAATTTTAACTCATTTATTCCAGCTCTATTTTCAACACAGGGAGACGATATTTTGATTAAAATTTACTGTAGAAATAAACTAATAAATTCACGATTATTATTATTAGAAGTGGTATTTTAATCCGGTGCTTATTTAAAAATTGAAATGTCTTCACGGTGCTGAAAATGTTCATTTTAAAAGTTACAAAGTTCGTTTCAAAGCGCGATATATTAAAATTTTTCTATTTACTATTTTTATTTTTGGCATTTAATTATGGCGCAGGCGTTGCCTAACGTATGCATGCACGTTGCGAGTATAGTTTTATTTTAAAGTTGAATTACGTTCCTCCATAAAGGAGAGCTTACGGGATTGCATTAATTGATCATGGCACGTGTTAAATTAATTGCGTTGCCACAAAAAGGATTAGAAAAAATGTTCTTTTTCCAACCAATCGATTTTTTAAATGGGATATCGGAATTTCAATGCGCAAGTGAGGATCTATGACGTCAAATGCTTTAAAATACGTAAAAGTTATGAAACAAATTTAACTCATTTATCCCTGCTCTTTTTTTAACACAAGGAGGCGATATTTTGATTAAAACTTACTTTAGAAATAAACTGAGAAATTCATGATGCCAACCGGGGTATCTTTTACGGTAGTTAAACACTGACGTCATAAATTTTTAAAAATACGTGAAATTTGTAAACTCTGCAACTCTAACGTCCTCTCACAGTTATAGCGATTCTAAATAGCTCCTCGAGATGACAGAGTTTGATGTTTTCAGTAGACAGAACTATGGAGGATTTATAAGATATCTTTATATTGGATACATGGATATTTAAGTTGGCACCGCTTGAATATTTTTCACCACGGTGAGATTAAATGTTTTGCGGTGCTAAATACGCCAATCCTACAAAACTATGCATAAATTAAATTTGTATGGAGAGCTTCCTAAATAGCAACTATTATGGGAAATGAATAATGTTTATGGTAATGCGTAAATTGCTAAAGAATCGCCATAGAATATAAAGGTCCCATTTGTGCCAAATAATGTAAGCTGTTTCGTTAAATTGAGCATTAAAGAGGGAGAAGCGAAGATAGATAGTATTAATATGCGTAATAGGTAGTATTGGTAGATTTGTAAGGATGATATGAATAAATCCCAATATACAACGTTAATAAATATTTCATGAAATTAAAAGTGTTCTGTTTATCCTTTTTCAAGGGTTGTTTCACAACCAACTGAACGATAAGTAATTCTAATTTGCGTTGATATATCCCGCAGTAATTTCGACAGAGGAGATTACTTGAACTTTTTAAAAATGAAATTCGCAGCTATTTTAAAATAAATAGTTGTTCATTTCATGTAGTGTCTGAGGTATTTAATGCTACAACTTGAACCTCAAAACAGTATGATATAGAAATAACACATTTTGAAAGTCAGGAGTTCTCTGCAAACCGCTAAGCTTTTCACTTTTCTGATCGCGAATGACACTGATGCAGTTTTTTGAGTCATGATATTGCAATGATGCCAAGTTAGTACTCATGACGCAAACTTTACATTATAAGTCAAATAATTTCGCTTTTATTTTAGCTTTCACATCACTGGAATTAAGTGGAATTACACATGTAAGGAACTTTTTCGTTTCCTACCGTGCGAAGAACGGGCACGCAGCTAGTTTAATATATATTTCTTGAGGCAAAAGCAAGTTGGGGAGGGGGGCCCGGGAACATTTCTGTCCCGCCTTATAAAATTTCTCTCGGACGCCCTCTGGGCCCCAGTCTGACTTCAGCCCGGTGGTCTCCTAATTTTGAACCCATTCCAGAGGAGGGACCAACCCCCTGAAATCGGCACCCCCAGAGGTATCGTTTAACAACTCGGCGGACATTGGAGCCACGACGTATTTTATGTGCACCATCTCCCATTAGGGTACGCGGTCCCACAGTAGTCGAGCAGAGAGGGAGTTGACCCTCTCAAGCACTGGCCAAAGCAAACGCTGCTTCACTTGCCCTGTTCTAATGGGAACGGAGTTCAGCGCCCAGGCCACCGCGGGATCCAACAAAATGCGCTTACGCGAAGCATAATCGGAATTAATAGGACAATGCAGCACATAGCCACATCAGATTGTGAATCTGAAACGGCTAAGATTTTGGGCGCATTAAAACAGTGATAAATCGATCGGGTGTTCAGCAATCTTAAACATTGGATGTTGGTGCCTGCTCTGGCGTTTTTATCCGCGCTAAGCGAAACTCGCCTTTCTTTATAA
Source organism: Cheiracanthium punctorium (assembly GCA_038373885.1). Taxonomy (NCBI): domain Eukaryota; kingdom Metazoa; phylum Arthropoda; class Arachnida; order Araneae; family Cheiracanthiidae; genus Cheiracanthium; species Cheiracanthium punctorium. Next base: position 68,788 of record JAWZYV010012155.1, on the reverse strand, counting down.
TTACATGTCTTTAAAAGGACATTAAAAACATGGACATTAAAAAGATTTGGTTAGCATATTAGTGGGACAATTTTCATTTGTAATTTGTACGCTTACTGCCATCATATTTTTTGAGCTAAACAACACTTTTTGAAAGGAAACGTGAATTAAAGTTTAAAAAAATCACATGTAATGGCTCTTGAATTTAAATTTTAAGGTAGTTTTGTACTTTTCATGATTACGTTAGCTCAGATTGCGCTTCAGCTATGAAAATAAATTAAAATGAAACTCATTTAATGAGTAGATTTTTTTTATTGCACTTGGATGCCAAAATTTGGGTTATTCAAGAAAAGGGGTTGAAATTAAATTCTCAAAAACTACTGATTTTCGGCCATACATATGAGGGTTAAAATTGTAGCATTTCCCCTTTCCTATCACGTCATCCAATGACAACTTCGAGTTACCAGTAATCCATATGTATTTATTACCATAAAAAAAGAATAAATAAATAAATAACATAACAAGAATGTATACTGTATAAAATATATATAATAATATATACAAATATATGTACAAGTAATAATATATACAAACGCTACCCATGTCTAATGGTAGGGTTAGGCCTGGACGTTAATGAAGGTGCATAGTAAAGAATGCTATTTTATTATTTGTCCCCCCCCCTTTTGAACGATTGGGAGAGTAACATTGAGGGGGGGGGGAAGTATCCCATCGTGGAAAACGCAATTTTCAAATATAGGGGAAATCTGAATTCATTGAATTTGGGAAGGGGGCAAGCAATTGCTCCATTTGCCCTTATAAAGTTACGCCTTTGGTAGGCATATATCCAGAAAAACATTTTGGAAGGGGTCCAAACAACAAAAAAGGCAAAATTTTTAGCAAAGAGACTATAAAATTATCATTTTAGTAACAAAAATCATAATTTCGTGGGGGGGGGAGGTTTTCGGACCCCCCCCCCTCCTCTGAAATACGTCTTTGGCCTTTGGTCCCCCCCAATAATTTATAGGCTGCGACGCCAGTGGTTCGTGCCTCAAGCAATGCGTCGGCAAGTGTTCGAACAGCTGCATAACCTAGCACATCCTGGTGCAAAGGCCCCGACACGGTTAATTGCCGAACGTTTTGTATAGCCTTCGATGAAAAAAGACATTCCCCACTGGGTTCGAACTTGTATCCCGTGCCAAAAGTGTAAAGTACAGAGACATACTAAAAGTCCAATTGGATCATTCGAGATACCAACTGCACGTTTTCAGCTTGTCCATATAGACCTCGTAGGCCCTTTACAACCATCAAAAGGGTATCGGTACTGCCTAACATGTGTGGATCGTTTTTCTAAATGGCCGGAAGCTATTCCGCTCACGGATATTTCAGCGGAAAGTGTTGCGGAAGCTTTTTATTCGGGGTGGATTGCTAGATTTGGGCCACCCATTATTTTCCGCTTTGAGTAAACTCCTAGGTATCACGCGTATTCGTACGTCGCCATACCATTCAGCAGCGAACGGGCAGGTAGAACGTTTTCATAGACAGCTCAAAGCAGCCATCATGGCTCATGACACAGTAGAGTGGGCTCGAATCCTTCCCGCTGTGTTGCTGGGAATAAGAGCAGCCTGGAAGGAAGACTTGCGGGCAACAGCAGCAGAAATGGTGTATGGAGCGCCAAAACCTCTGCCTGGCGAATTTTTGACACCTGCTGATGACGTTCCGCACACGGCAAGTTTTTTAGGCAAGCTACGCGAAAGCATGCGTAAGCTTTGCCCTCCTTCAGCTCGGTCAGTCTCCAATGAAACAATTTTTGTACAAAAAGAACTGAAGGATTGCTCTCACGTATTTCTGCGTAGAGACGGAGTTAAGAAAAGTTTGCAACCCCCATACGACGGTCCTTTCGCTGTGTTGTCACTCTCTGACAAAAACTTTCGTCTAAAAATAGGAGAAAGAGTTGTGCCGGTGAACATTGACCGGGTTAAGCCCGCATATCTCTGTGTGGATGAGAAATGCAATCCAGAACCACTAACAAAGACTGACGACAGCTTGCCAACAAATGCAAACAACAATGGTGAAAAGATTACGCGCTCCGGTAGGCGAGTCAGATTCAACCCGAAGTACCTCTCATAGTGAAAATAGTTTCGCTATCGCTCAGGGGCGGGGCTACTGTTGGGGTCTGACATCGCCGCAGTAATCTCCTGCATCCGGAAACTAGCGCGTTACGGCGCGGAAGGCGATAACTGTCAACCGCGCAGGAATATACTTTTGCACCTGGCTCGCGCTGAAGTGAAGAGAGGATTACGCTTCCACTCGCGGTTGGTGTGCACGTAGGATGGCTTAGTTCCAGCGACCAAATGTGACATGCTTAATCTTTTATCGTTTCAGTGTGTAACGTGAATTCGTAGAAGTTTTAAAATAAACATGGTTTAAGTGTTGATTTGTGTAATGTTTAATTATTTAATAATTTTGTATTAGCAACCTTCTAAACATCTGCAGAACTGTTTCGTGATTTTAAAAACAAAGCAGAAATCATGAAAAAATCAAAGATTTGTCATTATCTGCTAAAACAATACAAGACAGAGCCGCTGAAACATGGGCGTAGCCAGGGTGGGGCAGCTGCCCCCCCTAAAATGAGCTGGTCATATGTTCTGATTATGACAAACCGGGCATTCTCCGGTTAGACTCCATGTCCTGCCCCCCCCCCCAATGAAAATCCTGGCTACGCCCTTGCGCTGAAATGTCTTCAAATGTAATACATATGCAAGTGGAAGACATTCAACTGGCTTATGCCTTATCACTTGCTATAGATGAGTCTTCTGACGTAAGACACGGCACAAGTTACCCGTTTCATGTCGTCCCAAGGTCCAAAAGAAGAACTTCTAGGATTGCTACCGCTCTCAGGGCAAATTCGTGGAGAAGATATAGCAAATACGGTGCAAAAATGCCTGGAAGACAATGGAATCAATATAAATAAAATCGTCTCTATCGCAACTGATGGAGCCAGAAGTATGACAGGAATACATAGAGGACTAACATCAATTCCTCAGAAAAAAATAAATCTTGAAATTCTAACGTTTCACTGCATAATTCATCAAGAAGCGCTTTGTACTCAAATATTTCCGGCCAAAATAGTTGAGGTCATGAGCTTGGTAAGTAAGATTATTAAAAGCATCTTGTCAAGACCCCCCCTCTACCATCGCCAATTTAAAGATTTCCTTGAATAAATAGATAGCCAGTTCTCTGACCTACTTCTGCACAACAAAGTGCGATGGCTTATGGAGTGGCAACATGGAGTGCTGACGATCATATGGAGCTTGGCATATGGAGTGCTGACGATCTTCGTGTCGACATATTCGTGCGAGCAAGCGTTCTCTTGCATGAACATAATATAAAAAGTAAAGTTAGAAGTCAACTAACAAATAAAAATCTACAGTCGGGCTTCAAACTTAAAACAGCAAGGCATAAGCCAGATTTAATCAAACTTTTCGAAAGGCATGCAAAGCCATTGTTCCCATTGATATAACAATTCATATTTGTGTTTTTATATGAATAAATATTATTCCGTATCTAAAGTCGTTTATTTTAAATCAAAAATCAAATATATATTAGCAGATACTATAATATTGAACCGCAAATTTTTAGTGGCTCTTAAAAAACTGGAAAATTTTGCAAATTGTAATTTTTGGCTCTTCTGTTTCAATAGGTTGCCGACCCCTGCCCAAAACCAACAAAGAGATAGTTGCATTCAATACAGTAAGAAAATTGTGGTAATCAGGGATGTCTCTTTTTAAGACCGCCAAATCCCCTTCAATGCATTGATTGAAATTCGACTACCCATAAACTCCCACAGGGCTGTATTGGTTTCGTAAACACAGTAATTTGAGTCATGGATATGGTAAGTACTATAGAGCATTTCGACGTGACGTATCTGTGACGTCACGTGAGTGACAGCTTCGCGCATCGTTCTACGCATGCTATTTCTTTACTTAAATGTATTATTTAGCAATATCGCTAATCTGTAAAAACTACGTGTAATCCAAGGAGGTTTAACATATGGACGCGCCCATGTTCCCGGTTTTTGAAGAAAACGACCACGCCCCATCACTATCCCAGAACATCCGATATCGTCAATGGCATGCATACATGTAAATTTTTAACAACAAAACTGCTGTATTTCTCATTTTTTACTGATTATATGTAAGTTCATCTTAAAGCCACATCTTTAGGCATAATTTTAATCTTAATTCTGCAATACTTTTACTGTTTATTTTTAAATAATCAATTATTTTTAAACACGTATTAATTTACAGTATTGTAGCGGAATTACTCTGCTACTCCTGGGGTTCGTCGTTCTAAAGTCCTGTTGGTGTAAAAAGTTCAAGTAAAAAGTCACTTGTCAGGATGGAACACGAACTTTATTGCTTCTAGAACTTCGTAGAACAATCAGCTGTACACAATTCACAAGCACAATCTATCAGTAACGTGCTTTTAACAATCCGCTTGGATCAGAAGCTCTCACAAATGCTGTATTTCTCAGACAAAATAAGTCACTTTTACAGGCAAAAATTCCGTGGAAATATTCAAGGGATATAATGCACTATCCCTTAAGACACAGCAATGAAGAATTTACACACAGCACTTTAAAAACAGCTTCACAAAGCAAGCTAAAACACAGCTTCTATAGCACTATCAGTTCACACAAAACAAGCGTACTGAGAGCTCTTCACACATTGAATGTTCAACTCTCACTGAAAACTTTCGGGGTGACGCGCGCTTCTATAAATAGCCGACGCAGGAGGTATAAGAGGTTTCCAGAAAAGTCAATTTCTCGAGGGTTCTACATAAAGCGTGAATTTTGATTACGTCATGGAAGAGAAATGTTAGGTTATTATTTGTTTTAATGCAGGAAAAACAACTTCCAGGCCCCATTGGGAAAATCGCGCCAAATGACCAAAAAGTCGCCAAGCTTGGCGACTTTTGGCGAAATATCGCCAAATTTGGCGCCAAAAATAAGTCCTCAAAAGTGAAGAGATCTAACCTCTAGGACTAATATTTCTCGAGTTTTCTAGAAATCCCATATATTTGAATGGGAAACCGAAACCTCCGTATCTCCGGTTCTAATTGGCCGATTTTGATGCAACAAAAAGCAAAATTTATCTATTTGAAGCGTAGAATACGAATTTTAAACCATTTTAAGCCCCAGAGCAGCGAGTTGCCCCAAAAATTTGTAACAATATTTATCTATTTCACAAATACAGTATAAGATTCTTTTAATTATTCATTAAAGCAATAAATAAACATAATCCCTCAAATGCTATAGTAATTATCTTCGTTTTCTAATTATGTATTAAATGGTTTATTTATTTTATTTATAAACACAGATTTCCAAAGGTTTTATTGAAAAATATGTTACATAGTTCTAACTTAATGTACTTGGTTATGCATGGAATTTGATTTGTAATTAATTTTGTTTGTTCTATTTTTTAAATGCCTAATGAGTGCTCATACAATTCTGCTGTGCATTTGAAAGCAGCAGTATCTGTATTTGTACTTTTTTGGCTTGTAAAATAGGATCAGATGCTGAAAGTTTACTGAAATATAGATGTTGTGGCTAAACTGAACATCTGCACAAGTTAACAAGCTACGAGAGAGGGTTATTCCTTCCTATAGGAAAGTGCCGGACAAAGATATAAATCATGATCACTCCATGCTAAGTCTGTGCATGATAACTCATCAAATCAAGTTTGTAAATATATTGCATGTTTATTTATTTTTTTAAATACCTAATAAGTGTTCGTATAATTCTGCTGTGCATTTGAAAGCAGCAATATCTGTATTTGTACTTTTTACAAAATTTATTTGTACTTTAAAACTAATGAATTTATGTGACTAATGAATGAAACTAATGAAAAACAACTTCCAGGCCCCATTGGGAAAATCGCGCCAAATGACCAAAATGTCGTCAAGCTTGGCGACTTTTGGCGAAATATCGCCAAATTTGGCGCCAAAAATAAGTCCTCAAAAGTGAAGAGATCTAAGCTCTTGGACTAATATTTCTCGAGTTTTCTAGAAGACCATAGAAAAACATATGGGAAAGCGAAACCTCCGTATCTCCGGTTCTAATTGGCCGATTTTGATGCAACAAAAAGCAAAATTTATCTATTTGAAGCGTAGAATACGAATTTAAAACCATTTTAAGCCCCAAAGCAGCGGGTTGCCCCGAAAATTCGTAACATTGCCCCCTTCCCAAGTACTGCACGTCCCGGGCAGTACAATCCCCAGTTAGGAGGTCTCACAAATATCTGCAGTATATAACCATTATCAGGATCTTAACAACATAATTCAAGCAAATAATCAATAAACACAGTAAGCAAATGCACTCTAATAAATAAATAAAATACATAATAAACAATTACACTAATAAGTAATCAATGTAATTAACAAATACACATTAGTAAAAACCAATATATTACAAATGTGTACACTAAACATGGCGTAAGTAATGAGTGAAAGAGAGTTGACGAAAGAGGAAGAGAAGAGAAAGACAGGAAAGAAATGAGAGTTGAAAGAAAGGAGGAATTACGCCATAGTGACCATGGTCTGAGCTAATTACAACCGCGGTAGATGGCTAGCCGATCGTAATGTACAACTCTTGGCTTCGAGTTTGGTGACTTACGAATCCGTACGATGACGCCATTCATCCGGTTTAGGACTGTGTAAGGACCGTCCCACGGCGATTGCAGCTTGGGAGACAGACCTTTCCGTCGAGTAGGATTCCATAGCCAAACTTTGTCACCTGCGTTGAACTCGTGTCCAGTAGCCTTTGTGTCGTAGCGAGTCTTCATCTTTTCCGTGTTCAGGTTGATCCGCTCCCGAGCAAAATGATGCACATCTTCAAACCGTGCCCGAAGGTTTTCCACGTACTCCTCTGGCGATGAAGGCGCATCTGGAGGGCGGCCGAACACTAGATCAGCGGGAAGACGAAGATCTCTGCCGAACAGCATCTGGGAAGGTGTGAAGCCGGTAGTCTCATGGACGGCGCTCCTATAGGCCAGCAGGAAGAGGGGGAGTTTCTTGTCCCAGTCCTCTTGATTCCTAGATACCAGAAGCGAGAGGTTGTTTAAAATTGTGCGATTGAACCTCTCCACCATGCCGTCGGATTGTGGGTGTAAAGGCGTAGTCTGGGTTTTGTCCATTCCGAGAAGTTGGCATAGTCCTTTAAAGACTGCAGAGGTGAAGTTCGTTCCTTGGTCGGAATGAAGTTGCAGAGGGGTTCCATATCTGGAAATCCATTCTTGCACCAGTACCTCTGCTACGGTTGTATCTTCTTGATCGGGAATAGGAAACGCTTCGGGCCATTTAGAAAAGTAGTCGATGACAACTAGGATGTATTTGTTGCCATCCGAAGTTCGCGGAAGAGGTCCCAGGATGTCGAGGGCAATCCTCTCAAAAGGCGCTCCTACATTATAACGATGTAGTCTTCCACGGCTTCGTTTCTTCGGGCCTTTACGGGCGGAACAGGCGTCACAAGCTTGACACCACTTGTCGACGTCGCCTCGAGCCCTAACCCAGTAGAAGCGCTCGCGAACTTTCTGCAGGGTCTTCATCACGCCAAAATGGCCTCCAGTTAAGCCATTATGCAGCTCTTCTAGAACCTTCGGAATCCTCGAGCGAGGGAGTACTAACTGCCATCGGAGCATCTTGCCGTCGTCCGACTCCCATTTATGATACAGGACTCCATTCCTCAGGCGAAGCGAATCCCATAAAGCCCAGTACTGTTTTGTTGCCGGACTGTAAGATGATATTTCTTGCCAACTGGGCTTAGCGCTGGATTTTTCCATAAATTCCACAATAGGTTTGATGTCGCGGTCTGCTAATTGGTCCGCCCGAACATTTTCGTCACTCCAGGGATCTTGGGATGGTGTCGATGATGTAACTTGGCGGACAACGCGATGTTTCAGATGGTAATTTTTCTCTGCCCTGGAGCTATAGAGACAGCTGTCTATACAGGGCCTTCTTGACAAAGCATCTGCATTTCCATGAGATGCCCCTTTCCGATGACGTATCTCGATGTCATATTCTTGTAATCGCTGTATCCACCTGGCTATTTGGCCCTCTGGATTCTTGAAATTTAGAAGCCAGGTTAAAGAGGCATGGTCCGTTCGGAGCAGGAACTTTCGGCCGTACAGGTAATGATGGAAGTGCTCCACGGCCTTAATGATAGCAAGGAGTTCCTTTCTCGTAACACAATAGTTACGTTCTGCCTTTGAAAGGCATTTGCTCCAGTAAGCAATGACGTGTTCTTGGCCATCTATCTCCTGGGACAAAACTGCTCCGACACTCTCCTTACTCGCGTCTGTGTCCAGGATAAATGGCTTGTCAGGGTGAGGATACGATAAGATCGGCGAAGATGTTAAAGCCGTCTTCAGTTCGTTGAATGCGTCCTCACATTCCTCAGTCCACAGAAATTTCTGTCCAGTCTCGGTCAATTTGTGGAGAGGTCTTACAGTTTGAGAAAAGCCCTTCACGAATTTTCGATAGTAAGTACACAGCCCGAGAAAACTTCTTAAGTCATGGATATTCTCGGGACGACTCCAGTTCTGGACTGCGGACGTCTTCTCGGGATCGGTTCGGACTCCGTGGGCGGATATTATGTGCCCGAGGTAACGTACTTCCCGACGAAGCAAATTGCACTTCGATGGACTTAGTTTCAAGTTCGCCTCTTTTAATTTCTGCAGTACCTTTTGAATGTTCTCGAGATGCTCTTCGAGAGTCCTTCCGACGATGATGATATCGTCCAAATAAACGAGACATGCTTCGTAGGAAAGTCCTCTCAACACTGTCTCCATTAGTCGCTCAAATGTAGCAGGTGCGTTGCAGAGTCCAAAAGGCATAACTTTGAACTGCCATAATCCTTGGCCCGTGGTGAACGCAGTCTTTTCACGGTCATCGGGATGAATTTCCACTTGCCAGTAACCACTTTTCAGATCCAGAGTGGAAAACCATTCGTTTCCCGATAAAGTGTCCAAAGTGTCGTCTATCCTGGGAAGAGGGTAGCTGTCTTTCTTGGTAATGTCATTCAGACGTCTGTAGTCAACACAGAACCGGGTGGAACCATCCTTCTTTCGGACCAAAACAATTGGCGAGGCCCAGGGACTAGTCGACGGCTCGATGACGTCATCACGCTGCATCTCCTCTAAAAGTCTGCTCACCTCTTCTTGCTTAGCAAACGGCAGCCGCCTAGGATGTTGCTTGATGGGAGAGTGGCTGCCTGTATCTATCCTATGTTGAGTTAAGCTCGTACGGCCAAAGTCACCCGAAGTTCGGGAGAAGAGGTCTCCAAATTCAGCTATTACTTTCTCCGCAGCGCTTCTCTGTTCTGCCGTTAACTCCACGTCTTGTATTAATTCTTTCGTCAGGCACTCGGAAGATTTAGCTGTCGTTTGGCTGATGTTCTTATTAATGCAGGTAACAGGAGTGCATGTCGCCAACACTTCATTTTTCTTTATCACCTTCGACTTGTCCGTCACATTTACTACTCTACTGGAATTTCTGTTCTCGACAAGTCCACAAGTGTTGCTCCCACAAGTACTCCTCTGATGGAATCACTATTGCTTGGGTGTTCGATTAATCCAAAACGGAATTTATTGCTTTCTTTTACTGTTCCAGAAATTATTGAATCAGTTCTGGGAGGTAGAGTGATATCAGTCTGGGCTATTATTTGCTGAACAGGCAAAACAGTTTCATTTCTAATATCGAACGCAGCTATTTCTTCTGAGTCTGAACGAAGCTCATTATTCTTAATGTCCAAATTAAATTTGTGTGATTTTAAAAAGTCCAGTCCGAGAATAAAAGAGTCTGTAATATTGGCGACATATACCACATGGTCGTATCTGGCATTTCCAAACGTGATTTCTACTTGCGCTTTCCGCCCACTTCGATCTTGTCACCTGTCACAGTCTGGAGGGTCAGCGAGGGCGGAGTCCAGATAATCTTCAAATTTAATTTCGTGGCCAGATCCGTCCTTATGATAGTTACGTTCGCTCCAGTATCAATCACCATGTGGCATGGGGAACCATTAACATATCCCAGTACGAAGAGTCCATTACTGCCGCCATTCACTGATGAAATCTGTAAGACTTTCAAACGAGGCTTTTGAATATCCCTCAGCCTCTGTTCCTGAAAGTCGTCTCTTTTCTGTCTTCCTTCATGGGCTTCTCTGGTGCATTGATAACTGCGATCTTTACGCCGAGAGTTCTTTTGTGCGTCACAGTATTTTCGTAAATGCCCCTCGCTGTTGCACCTCCAACATTTTACTTTCTTTGGGCTATCTCTCGTTCTATCGGATCTTAATTTTCGTTCTATGAGATCTTCAATTCTCTTCAACCTGTTCTCGACGCTCTCTGTGTCTTTGTCAGCTCCCTCTTGGACCGTGACCGCTCTAACAGCATGCCGATCTTTTTTCACGGCCCACTGGGCTGCCTCTAGCTTCATTGCGAACACCAGAGCAGACTTCAAATCCTGATAATCCTCCAACATGAGTGCCTTTTGGGTTTCTGGATCACGGATGGCTTCAATAAAATGACGCACCGCCATTTCTTCTCGGACATTATCAAGGTGGTCCATGTAGGCTAGATGACACAGCCTATCTATGTCCGAAGCAAGATCTTGAAGGGTCTCGCCAGATCTCTGCATCCTTGACTTAAGTTGGATTCTACTATATTCTTTCTGGCACTTCTCTCCGAATTTCATCTCCAAGGCACTTGCGAGGGCGTCAAAATCTCCTATCTTCGTCGCTCCAATAGTTTGCAATACGTTAATTGCATCTCCGCTAAGGGAAGCGGCCAGTTGGTCCGCTTTCTCGGACTCGCTCCAACCATTGGCTTTGGTGACGATCAAGAATTGGGTCTTGTAAGCTTCCCAGGGAGTCTTTCCATCGTAGGTCGTTAGTTTCACTGTTGGGCGGCGTGACGACAACTTGATGTTTTCAGGTAATTTTCCCATCTTCACTAGAGAGTCAAGTTTTTCCTCAATTTTATTCTCAAATTCTTCACGCAACTCTTTCACGTTTCTTGCTTGGCTTTCTTCTAGTATCGACATTCTCTTCTGCACATTTTCTTGATTTGTCTGTATTTTTTCCTCCAATCCGGATTTCATTTCTTCCAGTCCGGCTTCTATTTTCTGCTCCAGTCCGGATTTCATCTCGTCGTGTGCGGCTCTTAATTCTTCCAGTCCGGTCTTCACATCGACGTGCGCGGCTCTTAACTCCTCCAATCCGGTTTTCACTTCATTGTGCGCTGTCTTTAACTCGTCCAATCCGGATTTCATCTCGCCTTGTGCAGCTTTAATCTCATCTTGTCCGGCTTTCATCTCTTCTTTTATCTCATCTTGTCGGGCTTTCATCTCTTTTTTTATCTCATCTTGTCCAGATTTCATTTCCTGCATCATATTCATGAGCTTTTGAAGTTGTTCTTCCATTTTTTGTCTAGTCAAAACCATAAACTGGAAAATTAAAGTCCTTCTTTAGAACCCCGATTCTGACACCAAATGTTGCGGAAATACTCTGCTACTCCTGGGGTTCGTCGTTCTAAAGCCCTGTTGGTGTAAAAAGTTCAAGTAAAAAGTCACTTGTCAGGATGGAACACGAACTTTATTGCTTCTAGAACTTCGTAGAACAATCAGCTGTACACAATTCACAAGCACAATCTAGCAGTAACGTGCTTTTAACAATCCGCTTGGATCAGAAGCTCTCACAAATGCTGTATTTCTCACACAAAATAAGTCACTTTTACAGGCAAAAATTCCGTGGAAATATTCAAGGGATATAATGCACTATCCCTTAAGACACAGCAATGAAGAATTTACACACAGCACTTTAAAAACAGCTTCACAAAGCAATCTAAAACACAGCTTCTATAGCACTATCAGTTCACACAAAACAAGCGTACTCAGAGCTCTTCACACATTGAATGTTCAACTCGCAACTGACTCCGGGGCGATGCCCGCTTCTATAAATAGCCGACGCAGGAGGTACAAGAGGTTTCCAGAAAAGTCAATTTCTCGAGGGTTCTACATAAAGCGTGAATTTTGATTACGTCATAGAAGAGAAATGTTAGGTTATTATGCGTTTTTAATGCAGGAAAAACAACTTCCAGGCCCCATTGGGAAAATCGCGCCAAATGACCAAAATGTCGCCAAGCTTGGCGACTTTTGGCGAAATATCGCCAAATTTGGCGCCAAAAATAAGTCCTCAAAAGTGAAGAGATCTAAGCTCTAGGACTAATATTTCTCGAGTTTTCTAGAAGACCATAGAAAAACATATGGGAAAGCGAAACCTCCGTATCTCCGGTTCTAATTGGCCGATTTTGATGCAACAAAAAGCAAAATTTATCTATTTGAAGCGTAGAATACGAATTTTAAACCATTTTAAGCCCCAGAGCAGCGGGTTGCCCCGAAAATTCGTAACAGTATTATACCTCGGAAACTGCATTAAATTCGTTGATAGGAGAAGATTTGCTTTCTTCTTTAAACAAGCATATGCTTCAAAATGAAGTCATGGATAACCATCTTCTTCATCTGATAAAATAAGTGGTCGATCAATATTTACATGTGCGATATCACTGTTTTAGTAAGCGCTTAAGTAGGAATAATGAAAATGATAAAAATGTCCGACAATTATATACTAAAACCATTCAGCTCAAAGGACAGTAAGGACAAGTGTTAAGATATTTCACTATATTGGAAGTTTAGGAGAATAAGATTACTAATGTGCAATGTATATAGAGCTTTAAGCTCCTTAATTGTTGTATGTTTTATTAAATAACAAAACTTAACACGTGATGAAAAGTCGTCTTTTAATTTTTGATCTGTTTTAAACCTTAAACCAGACAACCCTGCTTCTTAGATTTAAATTAGTTTCCAGAAATAAATTGCTATTTCATGATTCATATGTTTTGGGGGAAAACTTGCAAATTTTTCATTACAATGTTCGCTTAGTGAATAAAAGTCCTTGAAAATCAAAAATATATAGTTCTTGAAAATCAATAATAGTCCTTAAAATTTTAAATATAATTTGGTTAGCTACTACATTAGGAGAAGATTTGCTTCCTTCCTTATTATAATTAATTCCTTATTATAATTATCCCGTCTCCATTGAAACTTTTTATGAATTTACTATTCTGTACATTGGGGCCGCTTAATTAGCTTAAAATTTTATTTCCGCACGATGTCCTGAGTTCTGCATCATTTCTAAAAAAAATTCAAAGCTTTATATAATTTCAAAAGCAAATAAAGTTTCAAATAAGATAAGGTTTCAAATAAGAAACCTTATCCTTTTTTCCCCCTCTACTAAATGAAGTAAACAGTATTGATGGAAATTATTCAACTTTCATATTTCTTTCATTACCTTAAACTGTTTGTCAATGCAAAATATTATTATGATAAATGACCTAAGAAGGTTAGAGATGGACGCGAGACATCTCGCATCATCTCCCGAGACGAGACAGGGCCTTGTTTCGCGCGAGATTTCTCGCCTCGCATAAATTTACGAAGTTTTCATCAAAATGGATGAATACGTATGTAATTAAATCTTATGGATATTTCATATTTTTTTCTTAAAAAATTAATATTTATAAATAAAATGTTTCATATGTTATTAAAAAATGCCTCTTTCACCATAAGCCGAGCTATGCAAACGCAAATGAATGATCTGCAGGAGCGATTACGCAAATACAACGCTGGGTATCAGCGGAGCATTCAAAGATCCATGTTGAGAAGCAAGCATGGTCACAAGTCTTCTCTGTTGTCTCTTCTTTTTGATGGTGTGAATGAGCAGGTTAAACCCGGGTTCCCGATTTAATGTGAAACCCATAAATAAAGGTTGCACTCTAAAACGAGAGGTGTGTGTGTGGGGGGGGGGGGATAAGTAGGCTTTATTATAATTATCCCGTCTCCATTGAAACTTTTTATGAATTTACTATTCTGTACATTGGGGCCGCTTAATTAGCTTAAAATTTTATTTGCGCACGATGTCCTGAGTTCTGTATCATTTCTAACAAAATTCAAAGCTTTATATAATTTCAAAAGCAAATAAAACTTCCATCAACCATGCATATTACATTTACGCAATTTCGGAAATAAGTAAAAATAAATGTTTTTTCGGTGTCTTGTCCCATTATATATATATATATATGGATTAAATCTGAATTTATTATCACTTCAAATGCACATATCACTTAATATGGTAATTAATATATGCACTAATATTCTAATATCTAACTAATTGTTATCATTAATATCATTTTCCCGTAAAATAGTAATAAGTTACTAAAAATATGGTAGCAAAATTTCAGCTCATAATTTTGCGAGACTCGCGAGACGCCTCGCGACAGAAAATTTCTCTGCGAGACCAGACGAGATAGCCCTGTTTCTCGTCTCGCACGTCTCTAAAGAAGGTTGAAGTGTATAATTATTTCCTCGTGTCTAAAGAAGATAATGTTCTCTCACTGTCTGTAAATACCTCATATATCTTATTTAACATATTTGAAATTGCATTCTTACTAATACCTGTAATATGACTTAAAACTATTGTTAATGTAATGTGAGCAATTGAATAATTTAGGCTGATGTAATAAAACTTATTTTTACCCATGTAACAACAAAAATATCTTCCTAGAAATATAAAAAGCAATTTTTTATTATAATAAAACAATTATCATGAAAAAATATAAACAGTTTTGCAAAGTATAGTATAATCATAAGAATAACTGTTTTTTGTTTCACTTGATGTTTAAAACGTAATGCACGAAAATAAATTTGAAATTATGCAATAAAAAATAAGTTAATACGTGTAAACAATCTTCCATAAACGTAAAATGGATAAAAAAATTGGTTAGTAACTTTTAAATTATTTTTATTAACACTTTTCGGAATTCGTTTTTCAATGCTTCGCTATGCGTTCTTCAATTTTCTGGGATAGAGAGGGGGCGTGGCATGGCTTCACTTTCCGGGGCCTTCGCTATTAGTAACGGGCCTGCGCGTGTATTTTCATGAGTCATCCAAAGATGTTCGGATGCTCGAGTCTTCCCGTATACACCAGGCATTTCTTAAGCTTCCCTGTGCTTTCAAACGTTATTTAATGTAGTTTTAAGTAGTAATTGTGTTACTAATTCAAGTACGAACTCATTATTAATTTGTTTGGTATGATACATATTGGCATTAAGAAAATAGGTGCATATAATTTCAAATACTTTAAAATAACTAAACAGGGTCATTCCACGTCAGATCAAACAGTGCAGTTCACCACACCAACTCGGATTTTTCTCAAATTTTATATAGATGATTTATAGGCTAAGACATCAACAAATCTCAATTTTGAAGGTTCTAAGATAATTAATTACCGAGAAATTAATTATGCAAATTTTTAAGTTTTCTGCAAGATGCGCCAACTTTTTTCTCGATTCCTTAAATAATTCCTTACCTGTAAAAGTTACTGAAGTGAAAATTTGTTTCTAAGTGTAACTTTTTACGCTGATTCCAAAAATGTTATCGAAATTTGCGTATCTTCTATAGTTTATGCATGAGCTCTGCATTTGCTAAAAAACATCATGAATTTTTTTCGGCATGTCTGATCACAGACACATGTTTTAATTTTTTATATGTTGTTAAGATGGAATAATCCTACATCCCAAAATAATTTCATCTTGGCTTTCTGCGCAGGAGCAGAGAAAAAAAATTTTATGTATGTACCTATATATGAGGATTTTCATATACAAGTTTTATACTGAAGATGAGAAAATTCAGAAGCGTTAGTCAATTTTCCTATGTCTTTTAAATTGATATCTGAAATTTAACTACTACTCCAGGCATTTTCAAAAACTAGAAAATATATCAAAGTGCTTGCATCGGAAAACCTAAAACAAAAAAAACAACAAAAAATGCATGTAAAACAATGTTAAATTAAAAAGAATTCTAAAGTTAAAATTTAGAATTATTTTTAATTTAACCCTGTTGTTTTTGGCAGTCATCCATCAGCCAATAAATCTTTGGAATTCTGTATGATATTGAACTCAAAAGAAAGAACAATGTTTAATAAAACATATATATGTATATATATATATATATATATATATATATATATATATATATATATATATATATATATATACATATGTATATATATATATATATATATATATATATATATATATATATATATATATACATATGTATATATATATATATATATATATATGTATATATATATATATATAAATATATAATATATATATATATATATATATATAATATATATATATATATATATATATATATATATATATATATATATATATATATATATATATATATATATATATATATATATATATATATTAGGTCTACCGGAAAGTTCTATCCGTTTTCCGTATGTCAATATTTTGCCTAGCCAAAACTACTGAAGCTAATAACACGAAATTTAGCACGAGTGCGCTTTTATAGCGTAGGTGCTAGATTAGAGAGTATTTTCCAAAATTCGCAATTTATGGAGGATGAAGGCCCAAAATGTTCTTTTCACACATTCTGCGGGATCTCAAAGAAGAAAAGAGATATCGATAAAATTCTTGCTGTAAAATGCACAAACTCAAGAATGCCTAAAAATCGATTTCAGGACATTTCGAATATAATCCTCCTAGGAGGGTAGACGTAAACGTTTGCCGTGAATAACTGGTTACATGACATTTATTCTGCAATATATCACCAAATGTGCAATTTGACAATGTGCCTGAGATTGCTATGCTAGTTGTTGTAACAATAAAAATTTAATACAGTGTAGAGTAAAACCTATTTCAAATTGCTGTATCCACAAAACTAGCCAAAGCACAATTTTGTTCGCATTCTGATAAAGGTAAATAAGTACTTAACTTACAGGAATTCAATTCTTTCAATAAACTTTGTTCCTTCTATTGACTTGAATGTCGTACAGAATTACAACGATTTATTGGCTGATGGATGATTGCCAAAAACAACAGGGTTAAATTAAAAGTAATTCAAAATTTTAGCTTTAGTTTTTTTTTAATTTAACATTGTGTGTGACATGCATTTTTTGTTGTTTGTTTGTTTTACGTTTTCCGATACAAGCACTTTTATGTATTTTCTAGTTTTTGCAAATGCCTGGAGTAGTAGTTAAATTTCTGATATCAATTTTAAAGACATAATAAAATTGACTAACGGTTCTGAATTTGTTCATGTTCAGTATAAATGCTGCATATGAAAATCCTCATATATAGGTACATACATACAATTTTTTTCCTCTGCGCCTGAGCAGAAAGCCAAGATGAAATTATTTTGGGATGTAGGATTATTCCATCTTAACAACATATAAAAATTTAAAACATGTGTCTGTGATCAGACATGCCGAAAAAAATCCATGATGTTTTTTAGCAAATGCAGAGCTCATGCATAAACTATAGAAAATACGCAAATTTCGAAAACATTTTTGGAATCAGCGTAAAAAGTGACACTTAGAAACAAATTTTCACTTCAGTAACTTTTACAGGTAAGGAGTTATTTAAGGAATTGAGAAAAAAGTTGGCGCATCTTGCAGAAAACTTAAAAATTTGCATAATTAATTTCTCGGTAATTAATTATCTTAGAACCTTCAAAATTGAGATTTGTTGATGTCTTAGCCTATAAATCATCTATATAAAATTTGAGGGAAATCTAAGTTGGTGTGGTGAACTTTCTCCAGTTTTGTGTTTGATTTGACGTGGAATGACCCAACACAGAAATGAGAAAGACATTTTAAAATGAATATTTCATTAACGTAGTCGTATTCCCTACGTTATTTTAAACAATTTAACATTAATCTTTAACAAATGATGTATTAAAGCGCATTTCAGTGTTTTCGAGATATCCTGTATATTGGAGAAAATTGATAAAATACGCTCTATAGCGCAATCCGTGAATTAATTATTTTTTAATAAAGACATTTCATGTAGTATATGTTATTCTTTTGTCGCTTTCTCAATCGAACTTTGGAATTGAGCAAGCATACCGTAGTAGCAATGACTGCTTGTTTTCTGCTCGGTCGTTCATCGACTCATCGATAACTCATCGAATTCAGTCATCGGAAAGTGCACTTTTGTTAATCTGCAATAGATGAATTGTTATTCATGGATAGAAGTGATCTAGACGAGCAGTTTCGACGATGGGAAACCGAAAAACAATATCTTATTCGAAACTGCAGCTCTATAGTCAACGGGCCTTGCAGGTGTCCCCAGTGGTTTACACTTTACCCAAATTCCTATAAATACTTGCGTAATTTAGATGTGCCTTTGCATAATCTAAGGGAAGTTTTGAACAATTCTTGAATTAATCGCATAATTTACTTCAAATTTCTTGTATTGGGGTTAGGAGGGGGCAGGGGGGTGGTATCCCCCCTTGCCCCCTCCCACAAAATTTAAATTTGAAAAGAAATATTTACAAAAAATGTAAGTATTTATTATATAAAAATCGTTTGTAATATTTAAATAATTAAAAAGAATGTGTTTAAAAAAAAGAAAAGAAAACCTATTTGAGTGTCAGCTGCATTATAAGAAAAACGGAAACTTCATTACAATGAGCAACTCCTTTGAAACCTCTTTAATGTAAACAGCAAGAAGAGAAAGCAGTAAATTTTTTAAAGTTATCCAAGAAATATGAAAGTTAAAATCACACTAAAATCCCTATACAATTGGCAATATTGTTTTTCAATTATTATTAATTATGAATGTTGTTGCTACTTACATACATTGGTAAAAAGTGAAATTAATTTCTTACCAATCGAATAATTTGACTATTATTAATAATAGCTGAACAACACTTTGTCAAAATTTCACCCAAAGTCCCAATCTGAGACTAAAATAACGGGTACTTTACACCTTGCCCTACACATGACCAGTGGCGGCCCGTGATCAAAACTGTTAGTGCAGCCGGAAGCATATGAGCTCCCCCCCCCCTTCCTCCGGACAGGAATGGAAAATCTTTGTTATTGAATTCGAAAGCTGGCGGATTAAGCCCTCACCGAGGAAAAAAAAAAAAAAAGAAATTACATAAAAAATGTAACAGATCCTATTTTACTTCCATAAAATGGACATAAATTTCAAGCAGCCGCTCTTATCCTCAAAATTGCATTAATCCGTATCTGATTCGAAGTTTCCTTAGAATTTTCTTTTGTAACGATAACTTGAGAAGAAAAGAAAAAAAAAAAAAAGAAAACTTACTTATTTTTTATAAGTCAAATCAATCCTCCTTTCTTTTAAACTTGCGAATCGGTCAGTGATGCCCTCATAAAAGGGCGTTGTTTTAATTCAGATATCAATAATTTTAAAAGCTCTTTAAAGTTTCCCATGTTTAAAGAATTTTCTCGCTCGCCATGTCCTCTAAATGCTAGTTCTTGCTTACTTAAAAATAATACTGCTTTGATGGGTAATTGTCCATTCATAAGCGTCTATTCAGGCTTACCTTCCTGATAAATTCAGCAATATAAAGTCGAGAGTTTGCAGAACATATATTCTCCTTATCCCCTCCGTCACTTCTCGAGCCAATCAGTGGGTCGAATTCACCGCGCTCTTTCAAGTGCTGCCGACGTTTGAAAATCTTTGATTAGCTGAGTCTTAGCTGCGTATCATAATTATAGCCTATGCCGGAGGGACTGCTTACGTAATCGTTGTCATGGCAACGGTGCTGCCAATTTTCTTATCAGCGCTCTGGGCTGAACCAAAGATTTTCCCAATTGAATTGCGGGAAGATTAAAGTGCTTTCTTTCTGAATGAGCGATCCGGCCACAATACGGTTTTATTTTTTTTTTTTTGAGATTTTTTTTAATTTACCGTAGGAATTCCATAATTCTTATCTGAATTTAGGAAAATTAGTAGAATAAATTATTTTAAAGTATGTGCTGATAATTTCAAGTGCCTTGGCTGACTGTCCCTTCCCCGGCTATCCAGACGAAACCGAGAACAATAGGAAACACCGTATAAGCGGTAGTTCGCATTCCTTCCGCCGTGGCGTAGTTATATGTCCTGAACAGAGCTATTTAAGGGCCAGTCCATATGATTAAAAGGGCATTAAAACTGTCAAAAATGCTTGATTAAATTTTTTTCTTGGTTTTGTTTTGTTTAAACAGAATGTATCTTTATCTATAAATATTTTGAAACGTTTCTTCATCCATGCACATACTGAAAAAAAATTTAAGAAATTGTTAGTTGGTTAATGCTTTTAGGAGCTTCTTCGACATGTAATAAATTAATAATAAATAAATATATTAATTTATGTTTTATTTAAATCTTCAGAAGACTGTAATACTTTTTAAAGACATGTTTTTCGGAACTCCTACATATTTTAATATATTAATACAGCATTCTCCCTATACGTAAAAAACACTCAAAATACTGGGGTTAAACGATAAAATAAATAAAAACTTTGTGAAAAAAACACACATAAAATGTAACTTATAATAGTTACGATTGTTCCGACCAAAAAAGTCTTTCGGTCTGCATCAGAAAAAGCCCGAGACGCAGGGGCGTAGCCAGAGGGGGGCTGCTGCCCCCCGCCCCGAAATGGGACAATTTACGTAGCTTACAATTTGATATTTAGTTTACAATGAACTTTAGCTTTTTAGTAATACCCATCCCACCCCGAAATAAAATCCTCGCTACGCCACTGCGCGAGACGAACGTCTTTGTCTGATGAAGACCGAAAGAATTTTTTGGTCGAAACGATGGTAACGTATTATAAGTTACATTTTATGTGTGTTTTTTTCACAAAGTTTTTATTTATTTTATTCTGCCTATACTTCCGTGTATACGTTTGTTCGTGTCAGTGGCGTAGCCAAGGGGGCATAGGGGGTCACCAACCCCCCTCCGATGAGGAATTTTTTGCCATACAAATGCATATTCTTCGCTCCCTTATCACGTACACTTATACACAAATGTGAGTTGCAGTAGTCGTACCCCCCCCCCTCCATGAAAAAATTCTGGCTATGCCACTGGTTCGTATTAATAGGTTTTGGTTTATTTATTGAGGTTGGGACGCCCGACCAGGGTAAAAAATTTCTAGAGGCGGTATAACACCTGCGGTTAACTTATTTTAAAAAGATAAAAATATCATTGAGTTTTGGGCGGTTTTCTCCAGATGAAACATGAATATGCCTTAGAACCCCCTTAAAAAGTCCTCCGACCAAGCCCGCCATCCTTCTGCTTAGGTGTATTATTAAAAAAAAAGAGGAAAATTCTCTATGCAAATTATTCAGGAGTTAACTTAAATTGTTTAAAATCACTCTAACAGATTAAAATAATAATAAATAAAAATATGAAATTTTTCTGGAGGATGGGTTCAGTTATCTAAACAAATTATACTGCAACAAATAAATAAATAAGTAAATAAGACACTGAACATGGTAGATGGTGAAAGCGTTACGGTCCCCCGTTCGGGCCTACAGCGCGGCTGTCGATCTAACGGTCTGTAGTTTTGTTCGGTTTCCTAGAGATAGAATTTGAATACTCGTTATTCCCAAGTTCGCAGTGGCGTAGCGTAGGTGTGGCGGTTGGGGCGCTAGTCCCGTGCAGAAAATTTTTGCGGGCGGCAAAACACCTATCGTTGACTTATTTATTTTAAAAAGATTAAAATGACATTTTTTAATATTTCTATATATATATATATATATATATATATATATATATATATATATATATATATATATATATATATATATATATATATATATATATATATATATATATATATATATATATATATATATATATATATATATAAGTAAATAAGACACTAAACATGGTAGATGGTGGAAGCGTTACGGTCCCACGTTCGGGTCTACCGCGCGGCTGTCGATCTAACGGTCTGCAGTTTTGTTCGGTTTCCTACAGATAGAATTTGAATACACGTTATTCATACGGGATGTTCGCAGTGGCGTGCATCGCGATGTTCGCGTGCAGAAAATTTTTGCGGGCGGTAAACCCCTATCGTTGACTTACTTATTTTAAGAGATTAAAATGACATTTTTTAATCTTTATATAAATAAATAAATAACTAAATTTAGACACTGAACATGGTAGATGGTGTAAGTGTTTAGGTCCCTCGTTCGGGCCCACGGCGCGGCTGTCGAGCTAACAGTCTGTAGTTTTGTTCAGTTTCCTACAGATAGAACGTGAATACGCGTCAGAACTATTCGTAACATAAATTTATAAAATCTCTCGACCAAGTCAACACCCGTAGGCAGATGCCCCTGGGGTAGGCTTGCCCTAACATGAACTATGAACTTAAACCAATATGAATTTAAATAATAATTATTATTATTATTATAATCTTAAAATATAAAGAATACGTTAAACATTCATATGATGTCCCACAATTCGGTATTTTTTAACTCTTTCAATTAAGCTTAAAATAAAAAGAATTTTCTTGGAAAAATAATGTGATATTCAAAAAACCGTAGGGTGTTTTTAACCTAAATTTTGATAATTACAGTTATTGCGAATAACTTGCTGTAAGTAAATGACTAGAACAACTGATACCAAGCACTGCGAGCTTTTTTTAATATAAAATGTTTATTTTATTTATTTTTGTCGATAGCTTTTCTCTTATTTTAATATAAGTAGAACATAGAGCATTTAATAATGAAGCAGTGTTAATTTTTTCGAGTGTTTAAAATCTTTAGTTTGTTTTTAAAAGTGTTCAAAACTCCTGTGACGCCTATAGCTTTAAAAAACTATTTTAATACTTTATATAATAAATTTATAATTTGTATCCTATTTATTTAATTATTTATAACTGAAATGTTTTTAATTTCAATAATTGATTAGTCATTTGAAATGGTTTCAAACTTTTAATTATAACTTTGATTCTGGTAG
Source organism: Cheiracanthium punctorium (assembly GCA_038373885.1). Classification (NCBI taxonomy): domain Eukaryota; kingdom Metazoa; phylum Arthropoda; class Arachnida; order Araneae; family Cheiracanthiidae; genus Cheiracanthium; species Cheiracanthium punctorium. The sequence continues at coordinate 45,905 of JAWZYV010012155.1, read as the reverse complement.
TCAGCATTTACTCTTAATTACATATCTGTCTAATGTATATCATATTTTTGTTGAGAATTCATGTGAAATCTCCCAAATCATCTTAGAACTAGCACGTAGGGCTCCAGTAGAGGTATTTGCCACAAAAACATTCGCAGCAGCGGCGTAACGACCGCAGAAACTCGGCGTAGCCCCGCCTGGAAAATTTTTTAAAGAGCATACTGAAAATGGGTGTAATGTATAAATTTGTATGTATATATAGAAAAAAAAATCTGATGTGTCCAACACATGACTTCCTTGCACGTCTATTAGATCAAAAATATTTTCGACGCACTTCCTCTAAACTTATTTCTTTGAAAGAGATAAACTATCAATAATAGTAAGATTTAGCGATTTCTAGCCAAATATTTCGATATCGTCAAGCTGAGTTCAATTTGAAAGATTTCCTTCTAACACTTTATTTGGCGATATTTCACCAAAAGCCGACAAACTTGAGATAGTCTGCGAGATTTTGGGGATAGCCAAAGCAGTCATTGACCACAGACTTTCAATGAAGTGAATGCATTCATACACCTCAATGTATTTAAAGTCATTTGGCAAACCCTGTAAATAAATTCTCAGTCGATTGCTGTCAAAAAAGATATTGAAAACAGTTAGATATTACAATAGTTCTAAATACAAAAGTTCAAAATTCTACGGGTTAAAGTTTTAGAGTTATACAAAATAGGAAATAATTTTTGGCGCCAAATTTGGCGATATTTCGGCGAAACTCGTCAATTTCGAAGACATTTGGCGAGATTTTAAGCATGAACCAAACAATGACAGATTATCGCCAAATATGGCGATATTTCGCCAAAACTCGCCAAGAACGATGACAAATGGCAATACTTTGGGCATGGACCAAATAACTGAATATCGCCAAATTTGGCGATATTTCGCCAAAACTCGCCAAGGCCGAGGACAGACGGCGAGATTTTGGGCATGTACCAAACAATGACCGTCTACAGTTGTATTATATTGAAGATGTCCATAGACATTAAAGTACTGAAATTCTTTTCGGTGGTTCTGTAAATAAACTCTCCAGTAGATTGGAACCAAAAATCGAGATGCACAACTAGATGTTACAACAATCTTATATATGAAATTTCATAATATTTTTTGAGATTTGAGAGTTAAATATGCACACGCGTACACCAAAAGTCGCCAAGCTTGGCGACTTTTGGATAGTTCTTGAGGGAGTCACGTGACCGTGGTCGGACCATTACCTAACTTATGTGGTAGGACGGCATTGTGCTTGAAATGGATGAATGCCCCTAAAATTGCCATTGACCGTAATGTATTGGAAATCTTTTGAGTGTTCCTGTAGCTGAACTATAAATGATAAAGACACTTTTTTTAATGGAGAAATTCATTTTCTAACGATTTACAGCATATATCACTTCTGAGTCGTTTGAAATAGCCCAATACCTCTAAAAAACGCTTTGATGAATTTCGGCCCATAGAGCGTAATGTATTTCGAATCTTTTGGGTGGTTCTGTAGATAAACTTTCCAGTCGAATGGAACCGAAAGGGGAGGTGCACAACTAGATGTTAGAACGTTCCTAAGTATAAAGTTTCAACATTCTACGCCTAATAGTTTTTGAGATATGCGAGTTTAATGAATTTCGGCCCATTGAGCGTAATGTATTTCGAATGTTTTGGGCAGTCCTGTAGATAAACTATCCAGTCGAATAGAACCAAAAGGGGAGGTGCACAACTAGATGTTACAAATATCCAAAATATGAAGTTTGAACATTCTACGCCTAATAGCTTTTGAGTTAGGCGAGTTTAATGAATATCGGCCCACAGAGCGTAATGTATTTCGAATCTTTTGGGCGGTCCTGTACATAAACTATCCATTCGATTATCACCAAAAGGGGAGGTGCACAACTAGATCATAGAACAATCCTAAATATCAAATCTCAACATTCTACGACCAATAGTTTTTGAGATACGCGAGTTACATACATACGTACGTACGTACAGACGACATGGAAAAACTGGCCACAATAGACTGGCCGCTGGTCAAAATGAGTTGCAGACGCATTAATATGATCGTGTATGATAGCCTACGATGAGATGCATCGAAAAAATTTTTAAAATTCAATTTAGAGGTAGTCAAAATCGGTTTTTTTGTCGAAATTAGGCCCCCAAAATTTTTCGGGATCACATTACTTCCTTATACTACGTACAAGGAAGTAATAAGTTAACAGAGATTTTTTGAAGACTATGAAAATATCTTAGGAACTTGCCGTAATGGTACACCATTAAAATATCTTGATTGCAAAACAAAAAGAGTGAATTTTCTCGAAATGGATTGGTTTAAGTTGTTTATACGGCACATTCACGATATATTTAGTTATCAGTGCCCAAATTGCACATTTTTTGCTTTTGGGAGTTTTTTCCCCCCTCCACAACATGGACATGAACATTACAAATCGATAAGAAACTAATATTCATTTACAGTATAATGCAAAGTGTAAACAGCATTTAAAGCAATTAAATTACGCAATTGACTGCAAAATTAAAATTTTATATTTATAAGTTATTCTTATAAATGGTGAAACTACTAGCATTATGAAGTAGCTATGAAAAAATAAACATATTGTATTTGCCTTCTTTTACTTTTTTCATAGAAAATGTTTCAGCCAGTCATGCAATAAAAAAAACTGTATTTCACTTTCTTTTCCCATGACCTTGCTTTTCATGCCTGTAAAGGTGCATTATTAGATGTATATTTATTATTTATAAGAGTGCACAGTGCAATTAGCGAAGAATCTGTCTGCCGTAGTTTGTTACTATCGTCTAACGAGTGCAGATCTTTAAACAAGAGTGTTTGAAAATTAAAGAACAAATTCATGTAAAAACAATGCAAACAAAGTATGAATATGGAAGAAAGCATTCATTTATTTACAGTTAATAAAAAATATTATACAGCTTAAAAATACTGATTAGCATCTTTTAATGTTGGTGTCATGCAGATATGTACAGTTCCAAATATATGGAAAACGGAATATTAAAACTAGTTCACGATTAGAATAGAGAAACTTAGACAAATAAACAAGCGAAATATAAAGATTAAACAAAAGTGGGAACTGTTTCATACATTAAAAATGAACCTATAACTTCGAAATGATGATAATAATAATAATGCTTTTTTTAAAAACTTTTTTATAATGACGTAAAATACACGTATCATTTCAAATAGAAAATAAACTCAAGTAAATTAAGATTATTTTCAAGATTAAATAATAATTTCAAAAAAGAACAAGAAAAATGTAAATATCGTCCTAAGAATGGGATTACTAATGCTACACAAAATTGATCATATTTAAAAATAACTTTTAGCATTTCAATTTTTTTCTTTCTTTTAAATTATATAGCTGCGTGCCCGTTCTTCGCACGGTAGGAAACGAAAATTTTCCTTACATGTGTAATTCGAATTTATTCGTGATGTGGAATTTAAAGAAAAAGAGCAAAATTATTTGACTCTTGATGTAAAGTTTGTGTCACGAGTATTAACCTGGCATCATTGCAGTATAATGACTCAAAAAACTACGTCAGTGTCATTCACTATCAAAAAAGTGGAAAGCTTAATGGTTTGCAGAGAACTCCTGGCTTTCAAAATGTCTTATTTCTACATCATACTGTTTTTAGGCTCAAGTTGTAGTATTAAATACCTAAGACACTACATGGAATGAACAACCATTTATTTCTTTCCGAACATGTACCATATAAGGAAAGTATTGTAATCATGAAAAAACTCGACTTCGAGATTTTGGTGTATTTACACGTTTTGAGGTCTTCTGAATTTATTTATGCTATTTTCAAGAGATGTTTTTAAGACAACTGCCGTCCCCGCTCTTCATACGGGAATAAGCGAATATTTTACTACTAAAATCATATCTGCATGTGACAAAACAGAATTTCATTTTTAAAAAAGTTCAAGTAATCTCCTCTGTTGAAATTACTGCGGGATATATTAACGCAAATTAGAATTACTTTTCGTTTAGTTGGTTGTAAGACAACCGTTGAAAAAGGAGAAACACTTTTAATTTCATGAAATATTTATTAACGTGGTATATTATGATTTATTCATATTATCCTTACGAATCTAATGATACTACCTATTACGTACATTAATACTATCTATCTTCGCTTCTCCCTCTTCAAGGCTCCCTTAAAAGAAACAGCTTAGATTATTTGGCCTCAATGGAATCTTTTGATTCTATGGCGATTCTTTGCAATTTACGCATTAGCATAAATAATAATCATTTCACATAATGGTTGCCATTAAGGAAACTCTCCATATATATTTAATTTATACATAGTTTTATAAGATTGGCGTATTTAGCGCCGCAAACCATTTCATCTTATTGTGGGGAGAAAATATCCAAGGGAGACCATTTTAAATATCCATGTATCTAATATAGCGATATCTTTTATATCCTCCATAGTCCTGTCTCCTGAAAAACATCAAACTGTGTAATCTCGAGGAGCTACTTATTCCCGCTTTAATTGTGACATGGCGCAGAGTTGCAGAGTTTACAAATTTCACGCATTTTTTAAATTTATGACGTCACTGTTTGACTGCCGTAAAGGATACCCCAGTTGGTTGAGGGAGTTAATTTCGATATTTCGCATAGTAGTTTTCAAACAATATCATTAAAACTTTGCGTTATGTAGGACCTTTATGGAGGAACGTAATTTAACGTTAAAATAAAACTATACTCGCAGCCTGCATGCATATGTTAGGCAACGTCTGCGCCATAATTAAATGCCAAAAATAAAAATAGTAAATAGAAAAATTTTAATATATCGCGCTTTGAAACGAACTTTGTAATTTTTAAAATGAACATTTTCAGCACCGTGAAGACATTTCAATTTTTAAATAAGCACCGGATTAAAATACCACTTCTAATAATAATAATCGTGAATTTATTAGTTTATTTCTACAGTAAATTTTAATCAAAATATCGTCTCCCTGTGTTGAAAATAGAGCTGGAATAAATGAGTTAAAATTATGGCGTAATTTTTACGTATCTTAAAGCATTTGACGTCATAGATCCTCACTTGCGAATTGAAATTCCGATATCGCATTTAAAAACTCGATTGGTTGAGAAAACCCTTTTTTCTAATCCTTTCTGTGGCAACAACCGAAGATAAATTCTCGTGCCGTGATCGCAATGTAATGAATGGCGTAAGATCGCGTTGATGCTATTAAATTCTAAACATTAGGCTGCATTAAAATTCATAAAAAATCCTCTAATTTACATAATTTTTTCGTTTTTATTTTAAAAGAGGGAGAAAAGAATGTTTCACGATTTGTCAAAATATCAAAAAGTTATGACGGATAGAATTCAAGATGCGACAGTTTTAAAATTATTTTACGAAACAATTCGCCGAAGCAAATGCTTAGTAAAAAAATTCCTAAAAATCGGTAAATCATGTTACGTATTCAGAACAAACTGTTTTTAAAAGAAAATTTTCTCCTCTATCCGATGATGCAAATGCCGTTTTGCTGCGAGCGTAATTTCAGCCGTCATTACGAATTAGGTGAGAAAAAATGCCAAAAATCGCATAAAACATAAAATAAAAAAAATCTAGGTCGAATTTTAAAAAAATCGCTTCGAGGTGCACAACTACATATTTACATCTTCCCGAGTACCAAATTTGGTGTTTCTAGGTGTAGCCGTTTGTCCGTAACGCTGCCGACAGACACACACACACACAGACACACAGACACCTTCTTTTATAATAACATAAATGACATTAAAACAAGCTTTGTTCAAACTTATATTGAAAAAATATAAAAACAGATAATAATGATCTACCCATTATCATGTAGAATAATTTCACTACACAAAATACACAGTATTTTGATCTTCTATATATATATATACCGGGTGATTCAAAATAGATGATAAGACGATTATTTTTCAAACCGTAAGTGATCGAAACATACTTCCAATTAGAAAAGTTCGTCAAATTAAGAGTAGCTTTCAGGTATGGCATTTTTTTCACTGGGAGTTGTATACATATTAAAATACGAAATTCAATATTTATACGGTCCCCACTTTCCTATACTTTACATTTAGAAAAATGTTGCAATTTGCCTAAGAAAATTAATAAAATAAATCCGGTGTCTGTAAGTGAAATAGTTAGCGAGAAAATTAATTCTGAAAAGGATGACTTACGCCACTTTACCTACTGTTATGGCGTCAGTTTTCCGACGGAAAAATCCTTACTTTAGGGGACCATCTATGAGTTGATAAAAGATAAATAAAGATCCCATTGTTGGCCAAACAATTAAATGCTTTCAAATGTGTGAAATTAACAAGTAGAGTTTTACCTAAAATGATCGGTACTGCTTTAAGAAATTAGCGATAACGTAGGCTTTTAGGGGGGGGCATCCATCCGCCCCACCTACGCTACGCCACTGCGAACATCCCGTAGGAATAACGTGTATTCAAATTCTATCTGTAGGAAACCGAACAAAACTGCAGACCGTTAGATCGACAGCCGCGCGGTAGGCCCGAACGTGGGACCGTAACGCTTCCACCATCTACCATCTTCAGTGTCTTATTTACTTACTTATTTAATTATTTATTTATTGCAGTACAATTTGTTTAGATAACTGAGCCCATCCTCCAGAAAAATATAATATTTTTATTTATTATTTTTGTTAATCTGTTGAAAGTAATTTTAAACAATTTAACTTAGCTCCTGAATAATTTGCACAGAGAATTTTCCTCTTTTCTTTGTAATAATACACCTAAGCAGAAGGGTGGAGGGCTTGGTCGGAGGACATTTTATGGGGTTCTAAGGCATATTTATGTTTCACCTGGAGAAAACCGCCCAAAACTCCATGACATTTTAATGGGGTTTTAAGGCATATTTATGTTTCACCTGGAGAAAACCGCCAAAAACTTCTTAAAATAATTTAACCATAGGCGTTATACCGCCTCTAGAAATTTTCTGCCTGGGTCGGGCGCCTCTCCTTACGCCACGCCACTGCGAACATCCCCCACTAATCTGAAATTTTGTTTCTGATTGAAATGTAAACGCATCCTTTCACAAATCTTTGAAAAGCGAAAGTACTACAAAATTAGTTTTTCTTTTAAATATTTCAAAATGAAAATTGGCCTAAAAATTGGATTATTTCTTATCTTAAAAATTCTCCGACGAATGAATAAGGAGTCCCCGAAAGGGGAGGGTCACTGGCTCCCTGACAGGGGGCACGTGCACCCCCCCCCTGGATCCCCTGCTGGCGCCTATTTTGATTATTAGAATAATTCGTTAAAGCACAAAAAGATTAAAATTTATCCTTGCCATGGGTATACTAAACCAAAACCTAATAATACGAACCAGTGGCGTAGCGAGAATTTTTTCTTGGGGGGGGGGGTTACGACTACTGCAACTCACATTTGTGTATAAGTGTGTGTGATAAGGGAGCGAAGCATATGCATTTTGTATGGCAAAAAATTTCTCAATGGAGGGGGGTGACCCCCTATGCTCCCTTGGCTACGCCACGGACACGAACATACGTATACGTATTGCAAAATAAAAACTTTGTGAAAAAAACACATAAAATGTAACTTCGTTACGATTGTTTCGACCAAAAATTCTTTCAGTCTTCATCAGAGAAAGACCTTCGTCTCGCGCAGTGGCGTAGCCAGGATTTCATTTCGGGGTGAGCTGGGTATCAAATTTAAAGCTAAAGTTCAATTGTAAGCTAAATATCAAATTGTAAGCTAAGTAAATTGTCCCATTTCGGGGCGGGGGGCAGCAGCCTCCCTCTGGCTACGCCCCTGCGTCCCGGACTTTTTCTGATGCAGACCGAAAGAATTTTTTGGTCGGAACAATCGTAACTATTATAAGTTACATTTTATGTGTGTTTTTTTCACAAAGTTTTTATTTATTTTATCGTTTAACCCCAGTATTTTGAGTGTTTTTTACGTATAGGGAGAATGCTGTATTAATATATTAAAATATGTAGGAGTTCCGAAAAACATGTCTTTAAAAAGTATTACAGTATTCTGAAGATTTAAATAAAACATAAATTAATATATTTATTTATTATTAATTTATTACATGTCGAAGAAGCTCCTAAAAGCATTAACCAACTAACAATTTCTTAAATTGTTTTTCAATATGTGCATGGATAAAAAAACGTTTCAAAATATTTATAGATAAAGATACATTCTGTTTAAACAAAACAAAAAAAAAATTAATCAAGCATTTTTGACAGTTTTAATGCCCTTTTAATCATATGGACTGGCCCTTTAAATCGCTCTGTTCAGGACATATAACTACGCCACGGCGGAAGGAATGCGAACTACCGCTTATACGGGCTTTAAAGGTGGATTCATACCTGCCGCGCCGCACCGCAACCATGCACTTCTGTTTCGCCGTTTTGGACCGTTGGCTGTCCGCGCGGCGAATTTTGAAATCAGGGGTCATACAGCGGACCGCAGTGCATGCTGGGTAAACTTGGCGACAGAAGGACTTAGTGATGTAGAGTTCAACTAAATCTGGGAACCCAGACGTCGCCTTAGCCTAGTTTCAACCGCATTTACAAACAAACAACACAGAGCACTGTAAAAAAATGCTAGCTTACTAAAATGAAATTTGGAAATAATGTGTTCCAGTATTAAATTATACTTAATAAATGGTAATTCATTATGTTATTTGACATTGCTATTATTAAACTGAATGGCAGTAAAACCAGCATTTAAAAATACGCATAATGTTATACAAAAGTTTTGTGCTACAGCACTTAAAAAATTCTAACGTTTTAAGGACGAACTTTTTTATAGCATGCGATCGATGGTAATGCTTATTGTAATCATTGATTAAAAACTAATTAATTCCTTATTAATGAGGATAATAATTGTTGAATAAAATAAATTTAAAATTGCCATAACATTTACAAAAAACACACAGATCAATACCATGAAAAATTACATTTTTCTGGGGGGGGGGGGGCAAAAACAGCACACAAATTGATTTATTGAGTATGGTAATTAACTGAATAAATTATGGTGTTTGGTTGAACTCAAATCGCCATTCAACTAAAAAATAATAAGAATGATTTAATTTACAGAGTATAATCCATGCTTCTACTAAACTTGCATTTCTTTTTTACTATTTAAGTTTATTTGTCGTTTTTTTTCTTTTAACTTGAAGCAGAAATGTTGTGCTTCTATATTTAGCAGGACACAAAATATGTGTTATCCCCATCTCCATAGAAGAACTGTTAATATTTTTTGTGTATATAATTTCAGCAGTACCGTACAGTGTTGCAAATAAGTTGTGGCAACTTCAGAAAATGCCTTGAGATTAACCAAAATATAATTTAAAAATTTCTCAGTTTTAAAAGTTAAGTGCAATGTACTATTGTGAAAAAATAATAAGACTTAGCCCTGAGCACAGTAGATTTGCTGTCAGCTTATGAAAATTCACACCATTTTCTGTTGTCAGCAGGCCCTGATTATTACATGGGCATATGAGGTACACATAGCCCAAACACTGACTTTAGAGTTATGTACAAGGGTACAAGACTTAAACCAGCTATAAATCTGCCTAGATGATGTGCTCGAGGTTGACGAAAACACACTGCCTGAGGTGGTGTTTAGTATAAAACATCACGACTCAGATTTTTTCCTAGCAAATGGCAAGCGCCATTCAAATGACCTATCTTACTGGCCATTGTATTAAATACAGAGGGTGTTCACACATTTTTGTAACATCCAAATGCACAGTAATCCATAATAGACACGTAAGGGGACTTGGGTGGAATGCAAGGGAATAGCTTTGATTCCAGTTTCATTTCTCATTTCATCAAAAAATAGAGCAGTAGATTTAGAGATATGGAACTTAACACAGTGAAGATTGTTTGGATAAAGGGATGGAATTTTTTCTTTAAAAATAGGTGTTTAAACATACTTCTGATAGTAATCCGAATTAATTTTGACATTTTTTTCTGCTTTCCTTATTGTAAGTTTTCCATTATAAGAAAATCCAGTAATAACCATAAAACCTTTAGAAAAACTTTCCTTGTTTTCTCTAAATCAACTTGTTAAGTCTTTTTCTCCTCTCTTGCGGTAGTAAATCGATCTTTTTCTATTGCAGTCAGATAAATGTATCCAAATTTCATCAATTATATCTACATATTTCCAGTTCTCATCCACCAAATAATTTTCATACAACAATCTACACATAGTCTTACCTGAGAAATATGTTTCGGCTTTAGGCGATGAAAATCGTGTTTTTCTGCTTTCATTAAATTTAAATTGGATTTTATAATTTTGTTCACAGTTCCTACAGAGATATTTAAAGATTTTGTGATAGTTCTTTGGGTAGTTGGATTTGCCTTTAAAACATGAGTTGTGACTTTAAATTTAATAAGAGGTGTACGTACCTTTGTTGGGTATGCATTTATTGCCTTTCCCCAGTGAAATATAAACTTTGATGTTTCTTTCCTTTCATATTAATTATGTCACTTATTTTACATGTAGAAATATTAAAACCATGATTTTGACATCTTTTTTTAATAACTCAATAAGAGTATTTCTTTGGATAGTGCAAAACTATAGCCTTCGATCCATCGTTTATTTGTCAGTGACATTTTAAAGCAAAAAATATTTTTAATGCTGCAGATGATAAATAAGACTTATTACAATTTGATGCCAATCACATTTTTATTTTCAAATTAATATTTAACTTCATGGAGAAAATAAAAATTGTTACAAAAATGTGTCAACACCCACTGTACTACAGCTTCAGCAGCATCCAAAAATGACTAATCATGTAAGAGGTTTTATACAGCAGAAGCAATTCCAAGTCTGGGTCCTGTAAGGAATTCAGAAATTCCCAATAGTTATTCAACCTTCGGAGTAGTAGCTATCACAGGTATTCTGTCGGTATGCCTTTTTCCAGTTATATCTGATAAACCAGTAATATCCAAATTTGCTGATGGTTGGGGGTGGGGGGGTGCTTTATACAAAAATATTTTTAAAAAGGCAGATATGCTCTAATAATATTTATTTATTAATTTTCAGACTGCAATATTTTAGCCTACAGCACCCCCATTGGCAAATTTTAAGAACTATAATTTTTTATAATGCAAAAAACAAACCCTGTTGAAATAAAATCATCGGTAATAGCCACACTTGAAAATAATAATTAATCATTTTTTAATGAATGTTTGCATGCTTTACGGGAAAATTCTAGCTAAATTAGGATTTGAGGAGTTAACTGAGTCTATCGGGTGATTATTAGCATAAATTAATGTCAGTTGAAAAGTAATTACATTTTTCTCACTCTGGAGACACCTCCTTATTGCTTGGCAACAAATGACAAAAGTTTCAAATTGATATATCTCGAAAACTATTCCACTTACAAGACACGGGATTTGTTTTATTAATTTTCTTAGGCAAAGAGCAACATTCTTCTAAATATAAATGGTAGGAAAGGAGGGACCATATAAAAATTAAATTTCGTCTTTTAATATGTATACAACCTCCAGTAAAAAAATGCCAAATCTGAAAGCTACTCTTAATTTGAAAAACTTTTCTATGAAAGTATGTTTCGATCACTTACGGTTAAAGAAATAATCGCCTTATCATCTAATTTGAATCGTCCGGTATATAGATTATTAATATTTTTTGAAATACTTTAGTCTTTATCGCAATCGTAAAGTGGATTTTAAGTTTAATAATTTAAAAAATTTAATATAGGTATTGTTTAAGCATATATATAATTAAGTAAAAGCATATTTGGAATGAGTATGAGTATTATGAACAATTTTGCAGAAATTATATGATGATTATCTGATTAAAATCATTAATCAGATAATCATAAAATATTTTTTTTTTATAATCATATAATAATTTTTCATTAAAAATGCAGTTAATTGAAACGAATAATTAAATATTTTAGATTATAAAGTTATTTTTTATAGAAATTATTTGTTTTTATATTTATTAATTAGCGAAACAGCAAACAAAAAATAATTTATTGCATTTATGTTCAGAAGAATATAAGCTATTTTGTTTTTGTCAAAGTTGTTAGCTCTATCTCGACCGTGTTTAATTCTTTGTCTATATTTAGTAAAATAATCTTTTAAGAGGTTGGGAGTTAAAACGGCAAAATAAAACCGTTTGAAAACCTTTCTTTTTATGCTGTTAGATGGCGCCACCATTTGAGAACATAAGCCGTAAAGTCACGTGGTGTCTACTTTTGTTTACATTTTGCTTCATTGGGTGTACGGCTGTTATATTATTTTAATATTCTTATTTAGTTTCTTGATTTTTTAATTAAAATTCAGCTAATTTTGTTTTTATTTTTCGTAATCTATCTAGTACAATATTATTGTGTTATTTTATTAGCTGCTTATTCAAAACCAACCCGGTAAATCTCTTACTAAGCCTACTTAAGAAACCAATTTTTTAAATTATATTTATAATGTATTATAAAAATACTAGAAATTGCAAATTTGGTAAGTAACATTAAACTGTTAATAAAAAAGATATACTGTTTATTGTGTTTAAAATGTTAAAATTTGGTGTTGATTGTTGATGTTTCCTTCACACACACCTCTGCTGTATTTTCTATAATTTCGTACTTTTTGGCTCTTCTACGGATTTAGATATAAATTTTAAATGTTTACTTTAATTTTATTTATGAAAATATTTTTACATGTATAAATATTGGGCATTAAAGACACATTTAGCAATTAAACCTAGTCTTTGTCTGTGTTTACTAATTCATATGAGTTTATTCTTTCTTTTTAATTATCATTCAACCTGTTTTTATCTGAAGTTTTTCATACCACTCAACTACATGTTGTTTTGATGATTTTTACGGTTTTTGTAGTGAAATTCCCTTCTCCCCCTCCCCTTAAACTTTCATTGCCTAGTGATCTTTGAAATGGTATACTCAGTACAATAATAAAATTGAACTGATTGTTAGTAGGTTTAAGTGGGGTGAAATTGGTAAGAATGGGGTTAAATAAACAGTACAAAAAATAGAAAAGATTCATATTAATTCATAGGTTTTTCCAGTTCATGTACATAAGCAATATTTTAAAACTAATGCATTTGATTTAGTGACATTATTTTAGTATGTCATGGCAGGATTTAGTTTCATATTCAACTGTCTATTGAGTATTAAAATTTACTTTCCAGTAGCATTTTTGTGATTCAAAATTCTGTTTAAACGTTTGTAAATCTCCCGAATTTTTACAAAAGTCATCACACATTCTAAGCATTCTAATTTCAATCTTTCTCTATTAATCTTAAAGATGAATATTTTTTCTTTGGCATCCTTTTGTTTAAACCTCCAATGCCTTAAGAGTAAAAATTGACCTCTGTTTTAAATTTAATTTTATATAAATTTGTAAATTTTCGTTACCAAATTTTTTATTAGCTGCTGATGGTAGTTAATATAGTTTAGTAAATATTGTATTTTTGATTTAAAATAGATATTTTGTATAGCAATGTATAAAATAACTGAATTTTTTATTTATTTCTTAAGCTTTTGACTCCCCCCCCCCCCCAAAAAAAAACAACTAAAAAACTGGTTTTTTTATAAGCTAAGAGTTTTTAAAAACCTCCTTAATTTTCATTTTTTTGATTGCCATTCTTTGACTTTTCTCTTTCCCTCCAAAAATAAATTTTGTATTTCAAAATTGAGATTCTTATGCTCCAAAAGTGACTTTTTCTTGCTCCAAATTGCTCCACTAATCTGTTTTTCTTGCTCCACAAATTGCTCCAAAATTTAATTTCAGCTGGCACATCCCTGTGTATGCAAGTTGTGTAAAATGGCTGCACAGTACGAAAAGGTTGCATGTTTTTATTGCAATGAGCAAGTTTTGGTTGTAGTTTATTCAGGGAACGTTAGGGTCGCAGATAAATTTTGGTTTCTGATCCTGGTGCTGCAGATTGAGACAGAAAATTCTTCTATGGGGATGTCTGTTGCAATGCACAAACGCGTTAAAAGAATTTACATATTAGAACACACTTCAATATAAGTACAAATTTACTGTCTGTTTTACTATGTAAGTTTCCTTAATATACATATATTATTGTATTAAAATGGACAGTGATAATATTTAATTAAAAGTAAAATTATCACGTCTTCTTGCCACTCGCCACCTGGCGATTAAATGTCCACAAGTGGTGATAAAAGAAATTGCCATTGGTCGCCATTCTCCCACTGTCATATCTTTTTTCAGCAATATAAAACAAAGAATAAATGTGTAATCTAAATATATTCAAAACATTTTATTAAACAAACATAAAGTCAATATAAATATGTATTATTCTGCACGATTTCAAAGATATCTTGATTTCTTTTAATGATTCTGACCTAACACTCGTATTCATAATAAAAGGTTGTTTATTCTTATAAATTTATACTCTTTTAATAAAATTTAATTTTTATTGATAGTAAAAGTAATTAATTAAATTGGTTTTTAATGATACGAAAAAAATTCGGCTGGTGTGTGGCCATTAACTCAAAAAAGTGGCGAATAAAAAAAAATGGAGGCTACTCGCCACTGGCGATTAACCAAATAGCCTAATTTTTACCTATACGTCTTCTTGTTATGTCTGATTATTGTCACTTGGCAACAACAACAAGAAAAACCTGTCAAGTAAAGTGTGCCGGATCGTTAGATACGCGGATATGGATCTGTAAACGGATAACTTGTTTTTATATCTGTTGATATGGATATGAAAGTGGATCATGTGTTTCTTATATCCGCAGAAAAAAATTTTTATAAAAGACTTACAAAAGATGATTAATGTTGTAAGACATATCTTCAATTTACTGATGCGTGTTATACACTGGGATATACGGTATATATATATAATAATATCAGGTTGTAAAGAAAGTTTTCTGCCAAATCTCGAGTCAGCTCATACGGTTCCCAGCGATTGACCTTGTATGTAAAGTTTATGTGATGAATACTGTGGCTAATGGACATGGCACTAGCGTCTAATGTCTTAGCTAGCTTTCGAGTGGTTAAATACTGATGTTCCACATGTTCTCGCAGGCAGGCCTCATGAACATGAGTAGACCAGCCCTCTGCTTCTTGAATATCATAGTTCTTGTGTTTGAACTTTCAGTACCAAACCTTCACAGTGTCATATTATACAACAGTAGTACCAAAAGCTGTACACATAATTCGGTGGCATTCTGTAGCTGACTTTTTGCACTAGAACCGGAAGTAAATGAGGGTTCTAATTCGGTATCGTAATGGGTTTCAATTTGAGTTACCTTGTACTAATGGTAAAGATTTTTTTCTAACAAATTTCTCAACATTGTTCTAAAGTAAGTCTTTCAACTGCTGAAAATCATTTGTCAAAATATGAGCAAACAGTCAATGTGAATTGTTCGTGCAGACATTTGCGGCAGCGGGAAACTTTCATTACTGTTGGCTATTCTAACATTTTATTAACCAATGCAGAGTTCTAACTGGTGCAGTGGAAGACTTAAAAATAATGACAAGATTTCTAGAGCAAATGTTTTATTAAAGATGATCGAATGCTCCACATACAAAGCACACACTTTGATGATTTTATACATTCTGCAGCAACACAAAAAAATAGTTTGCTCTTTAACATTATGCATAGGCAGCATATATTGGCTTTATAAACAATTCATGAAACATATTTGAAGAAAAATTGAAGTACTAAATTACCTGACTGACGGACTACAAAATATCACCTTACCTCACCCGGCCTTGCATGTCGTTGCATTTTGCCATACTGGACAAAAATCTTAAATGCATTCTTTGCTAGTAATAATAAACAATATTTTGCAAATGCAATCAAAATTTATTTCTCCTGGATAATACAAACTGCAAATTTTTGCAGGAAGAAAAAAACAATGTATTTAACACACCAATATTTTTCACAATCACAACCACTCTGTTGCCCCTGAATTTTAGCATCTCAGAAAAATGTGTAAGTTTTTAGTTTCAGTAACACAGTCAGAATTTTTTTTCAGTGGGGTCCAATAGGATGTAGCCAGATGGGGGGATCGGATTTACCCCCTTCCAGGAACTGCTTTTCAACTCTGCTCAAACTTTTAGATTTTCATTACTTCGCCTAACCTTTAGTATCACCCACTCAAATTTCTCGCCAAAAGACGTCACTAAGCCTGGTGATAAATTGTCAAATGTAGCAACCCAAACTGTATTACGAGTTCACGTTTATGCCTCCAGGTCCAACTAAGAGAGTTATTATTGGCTAATCAGAGAGTGTTGATTACAGTGCTGTTTTTCGGGAATTAAATCATTTATATTTTCAAAATTGGAGGGAGTAGCATCTGAAATGCGGGTCAGCCATGTGAAACATGTGTTTTACTATGGTTTATTGAAAACGAATTAGTGTTGTAATGGTAAAGTAAATGCATTTTAAAGGAACAAAGATTAGAAGTTTTAATTTTTCAAATTAGTGAAAGAGCTTGGGAAAGAGTTACAAATAGATATTTTATGTATGAGTTCACATGGAATTATGTTTAAATATGTTGTTATTGTCGACGGTGTTGTGTTTAGAAACAAGATGCCCACCATTTTGTAATTGGGACTTGC
This sequence comes from Cheiracanthium punctorium, assembly GCA_038373885.1. Classification (NCBI taxonomy): domain Eukaryota; kingdom Metazoa; phylum Arthropoda; class Arachnida; order Araneae; family Cheiracanthiidae; genus Cheiracanthium; species Cheiracanthium punctorium. The sequence continues at coordinate 29,284 of JAWZYV010012155.1, read as the reverse complement.
ATCAAGAAGTTAAAAGGCTAGCTTTTTTTATTTAAGCATTTTAAGTTTGAGTTTTCGAGTTTTGTGAAAAGTGCGGAGTTGCAAAAAGATATTTCATGTGTGAGTATAACGAGGAATTATGTTTAAATATGTTTATGTTACTGTCAATGATTTTGTGATTAAAAACAAGATGGCAGCCATTTTCAAACCTGGAGTTGCATTGAGAATTTAAGCGGTAAAGTTTTTTGAATGCGCCTTTTACGATAGGAAAATTTATTTGTGCAATGACTTTTTGGAGGTAATAAGGGATATCAATTGGGAGAATTTTAATTATAAGGTTTAGGGAGTTTTATGCTGACTTTTCTGAAGTTTCCTGTTCTGCTGATATTTTTTGTTTGTATAGTGCACTCCCAGAAATCCGCACAGCTCGGGGGGAGGGTTTGTGCAGATTTCAGGATTTTGCGGATTTCAGGGTATAAATTTAAAACAGAGTATTTTTACTATAAAAATTTAACTTTCATAAAACTACACTTAAGAGTAAGCAAATTAAATAAATGATGACAACAAATGGAATTATTCATTACTATACCAAAATTATTTATTATGTTAAAATTATTTATTTGCAAACATCTTTGTTAGTGTAGTTTGCTGTAACGCTTTAGGACGCTCTAATCTGAGCTTCTTTTGAATATTATACATAACCATAATTTTCTGGTCAGTGATACATTTTTGTTGTTCGAGAAATTTTAAATACCCAATAATAATCATTCATAAAAAAAAAAAAAAAAATTCAGTTTCGGTTTCAGAATCTGTGCCAAAATCTTCTGTTGTTGGCTTTATCACACTTTGTACAATTTCCTCGTCTATCATTGTAAATTCAACAGGTTCATCCTGATTGAGCATCCAGTCAACAATGCTCTCTTCTTCATCCATATTTGTTCCCCCACATTTGCTCTGGGCATACAAGAGTAACTCGTTTGAATTGTCCTTAGCCAAATTATTCCTAAATCCACTCCACTCAAAGTCATCACTTTCTGTGTCAATGAATAATGAAGATTGCCATAAATTGTGCCAGGCATTAACTAATGTGGCTTTTGAAACGTAATCCCACGAAATCACTTATGGAAAATTAGCAGTTCACTAATATAAAAATAATTCACCGTGATGATGAATGACGTCATATTCGCTGTTAAATTTCAATCTTAATTAACTGTGAATTTCACTGTTTATGTTCGCGTACACATGCGGATTTTCGGGAGTCGACTGTATTGTTGTTATAAAAAGATTTTTGTAGGGGGGAAAAAGTGATAATTTTAAAATTAGCAAAATGTAAAAAAAAAAAAATAAAAAAATAAGAAGCTATGGTAAATGACATGCATATACTTTTACATGCTCTTGGATAATACTATCATAGTAACTGTAGATAAAAGTGCGATATGTTTTTGTGTCTAGAAAAAAGATGGCCACTATTCTAGAACTCGAGTTTCGTCAAGATTTTGAAAGATTAATCTTTTACAAAACACGGTACTTGGCAACAGTTTGAACCTCCAATTTTGAAAAACAAATACTGCCAAAAATGGCAGTTAGGCAATACTAAAACTGTTCCATTACTTCCACAACAAAAATACAAGTGTGTTTCAATTTGGCTATGAACAGAATTGTATATCTGTTTTAATGAATAGTGGGTTGGTTCTATAGAAAGCAGGGATGAGATAGTTTGCTCCACAGACCTTACATCAGTGGTTTGCTCTGTTTGACAAAATGAATAGGTCTTCATGCCACGTTTACATTTTATTGTCGACTTTACATGCGTGTCATTGCAATTGGACAATAGTCATCATTGTTTTTAGCGTTTCTCTGAGAGACATTTAAAAAATTAAAACATGTTGGAATGTTTTCATTTTTTTTATTACAAATACATAGAATACATTTATAAATTTGTTTTAATTATTTATGATACTCGCACAAAGGGATCCCATTGCCATCTGTCTTCAGCACTTACCTGCAGAGATTTCTTTTACGCTTGCAGCTTGTAAAACTGGGCAGATAACTTCATCTTATTTTACAAGCCGAAAAAGTACAAGTACAATGCTGCTGCTTCAAATGTACAGCAAAATTGTACAAGCACTCATTAGGCATAAAAAAATATGAACTGTATAGATCACATTCCTATATTTAAAAAAAAAAAAAAAAAAAAAAAAAAATTACAATATTAAAGGAAACTAAAACTGTAAACAAATTGTCACTTCAGGAGTGCAACCAGGAAAAATTTTGGAGGGGGGGGGGGGAATATGAAATAAATGGTGAATAAATAAACCATGTATCTGCATGACATAAAGCTTATGCTAACCAATCTGATAATTTCGAACAGAGAAGGGGATACAATTTATAAATTCACAGTGGAAAAAAATAGCAACACACTGCATGCAAAACTCAAAAGAAGCCACACATTTCATACTATGTCACATATGACATGTCACCCAAGCAGTGGCGTAGCTATTGGGGGGGGGGGGCTTAGGGACCCAAATCACTATTGTCTATGGTAGAAATGAATGTGCAGCATACATATGTAAACATATATGATCAAGTCAAACATTGACACAACAACCCCTCTGCGGGGACAAGGCCTGCACTGCTCAACCGTGCCTTTGCGACCATGGACTCTGGGGTATGGATGCATATACCTTGGCCAGGTGGTCAGCCTGACGCGAAGCCCACAGTGTTTGACCCCAAGCAAGCCTGGTCCTCATTTTATTGACCCACACAAGGGATGGAAGGCTGAGTTGACCTTTCCCAGCTCGGGATTACATATATGATCAGTATGCACGAAAACTATATACATGTGAATACATATGCTTGTATCAATATGAAAGTGACCTTCATTAGCGATGTCTACCCCAGGGCCCATACTTAGTCGGGTTCTGCATGGAATTTTAAATTTCGGTTCATTAAAAAAATAACTTTTGTTTTCATCATAAGACATACTAAATCTTTAGGGTGAGGAGAGGGGCAAGTCATGTCTGTTACTATAATAAGTAACAGACATGACAAACGAAAACCAAGAAAATGAATATTTTTTAAATGGAAAAGGCTATATTATACGGACAAAAGGACTCTATACTTATGTAATATATCACTTTGCATTATTTTGTGCTAAACATAAGTGTACAAATTTCATCAAGTCTGATAATGGAAAAATGCAAAAAAATAAAATAAAATAAAAAATGCATGAATAATACTCCGATAATGTTCGGAAACAAGGTAGTATGTTTTATATTATGGAAAAAAAAACTACTTATTTTTTAAAATTATATTTTTGCTTCTTGCTTGCAAAATTATATTTTTGCTTTGCTTGCAAAGTGATATATTACATAAGTAGAGTCCTTTTGTCCGTATAATATAGCCTTTTCCATTTAAAAAATATTCTTCATTTTCTGTGAGTTTTTGTTTGTCATATGTCTGTTACTTATTATAGTAATTGGTGGTCAATAGTTGGGTCAATTTTGAAAATGACCCAAGTACCATTTTTTTAATGCATGTTGGTTTATCTTCTGGAAAAATTGCTATTATTTTTAATTTTAAAAGAGCATGTAGATATAGAATAAATATACAGCATAAATGCTAACTATTATGAAATTAACCGATCTTTATAAACAGTTTTTTGAACTAGTTTTTCAAAATAGTAACCCACTCACGCGAGTAGTCCAAAAATGTTACTATATATTTTAAACTGGAATTTCTTATCTAAAAAAGGTGGTTAATTATATTCCGTAATAGTTGACATCTATGACACAGGGTGAGCAATTTAAAAGAATACCTGTTGGTTTTTATTACCCCAGTAGCGTAGCCAGGAATTTATTTCGGATGGGGGGAGCAGCAGCCCCCTCTCTGGCTACGCCCCTGTATTACTCTATATTAATATTATAATTACTAAAATTGTTTTAATTTTCTTTAAATGTGGGAGAAAATTTCTAACACTGTTGGACTGTTTACAATTTTATTTATAAGGTAGAATGACATAAAATCACCTTATGATTGGAAGAAATCATAAGGTGAAAAAACAATAAAAGTTTTTCTAAATAAGCAAAAAATAAACACATTATAGGAAAAGTTGCAATTATAATAAGCAATGTATAGTCATATTCAATACAAATTAAATATTTGGAACTCTCAAATGTGACTGTTCTATGCATGCGTACATCATGGCACAGAAATTACATTAATTAAACATTTAATTTATCTAGCATCGATCAGTGGAGGCCGAAGTGAAGAAGTTCGGCCCTTAAAGTAGAAATATCATTTTCTTTTTTTGTAGTGTGTACCACAACAGTCTAACCAACACAATAAATTTGGTAGGTAAAATTTGTGGCTGGGATAGGTAAATAAAACATTTAAAAAGATGGAAAGTGTTCAATTTAATTTCGTTACAATACTAACACTTTCACAAATATCTTAACATTCAAATTTTGTTCACGTGCAGTAAAAAAAAAAAAGAAAAAGCATACAATTAGCCATGTGCTAAAAAAACACCATCATTTACAATATTTCATGCGCTAAAAATGCAACACATAAAATTAAAAGCTGAAACAAATTGTAAAGATGCAACATATGAATAAATAAAACCACGTTTGCTAATACTTTACCGTACAAATGTAAAAATGTTTGCAAATGTCCACGATCTCCAAAGTACACAGCCTCTTCTTTACTGTAAACAATCAAATATTGGCGATTACAACGGATAATGAGTGGTCTTGAACCAGTCATTATAAATTTAGCAGTTTTTCCAGGTACGTTAAAGAAAATGATTGTCGCTCTGTGAGTTTGCATACCGTTTAATGATCATGATGGAATGTAATGATAATCACGGAAAGATCAAATGCTTGCACTAGAGATGGCCAATGATTCGATGAGTCGAATCAGTGATTCGAATGTTGGTACTGAGTGGCTCAGTCTTTACACTCACTCTCTACTGATTCGAATCTCAAGCCCTCAAGGGAAATACATTCCAAGTGCGAAGGGAAGAAAAACTTATTTTCCCTTTGCCGTTCCCAGGGATTTTCCCTTACTCTTTCAACTCTTTACGACTCCTTTCGACTCTTTACGACTCTGAGTCGATAGATGATTTGAAACAGTAAATGAGTGGGTGTGGGTGAGTTGGTCACTGAGTTGGTGCAGCAACGAATCTTTACTGATTCAGTGTTTCGCTCTGTTTCGGTGATTGTATACTATCGTTGAGATTCGTTAGTTTTTCGAATCTTCTATCGACTCAGAGTCGAAAGGAGCCGAAAAGAGTTGAAAGGATGTTTCATTTAATTGGAGGGGTTTTTTCGAATCTTCTATCGACTCAGAGTCGAAAGGAGTCGAAAAGAGTTGAAAGGATGTTTCATTTAATTGAAGTTTTTTTTTCGAATCTTTGGTGTTTCATTTCTTGGTTGGTGGTCGGATTTTAAAGTTTTATCTGTCTGTGGGTGTGGAGTGGGTCGAACATCGTTTGCTTTTGGCGGGTGGCATAGGCGTTACTTCCTAAGGGCAAGAGGGGTCAATCTCCCCCCCGAAAAAAAAATTAAGAAAATCCCTCCTTCCAACTTGTCTGACTGATTTAATATTTGTTTAAAATTTAATGAAACATCCCTTTTCTACTTTTAACTTTAATATATATCCCCCTGCCCCCACCCTAAAAAAAAAAAAAAAAAAAAAAAAAAAAAAAAACGGAACGTTAAGTTTACATGGTGGCGGATTTTCATGTGAAGGGAAATAGAATGAAATAAAGTTAGGATTGTGCTTGTCACTTTTAATGAAGGATACAGGGGCGGTATTAAGCGCTCTCACAAAAGGACTTTGTAGTAAGCAAAATAACATTTCGCTTTATTGCAGCAGATTTCCTTGTTTTTTTTTACCTTGTTTTTCGTTTAAGGGGAATGATTTTATTTTCTTTCGTAATTCAGAGAAATACAAAATAGGGCCTAAAGCAGTGGCGTAGTTAGTGTTATTGACAGTGGCGTAGCCAGGATTTTATTTCGGGGTGGGCTGGGTATCAAATTTAAAGATAAAGTTCAATTGTAAGCTAAGTAAAGGGTCCCATTTTTTTGGGGGGGGGCAGCAGCCCCTCAGTAGGACTGGGCCAAAAATCGACATATCGGTTTTATTTCAACATCAAATATCCGATATTCCCATTTTCATTTCAGTGAAATCTCGAATTCGATAAAGGGCAAAAATACAGGCCGGCCAGGGGCGTAGCCAGAATTTTTTTATGGGGGGTGGGGTTATGACTACTGCAACTCATATATATGTATACGTGTGTATGATAATGTAGTGAAGAATATACATTTTGTATGGCAAAAAATTCCTCATGGGGGGTTATGACCCCCCTAACCCCCCCCCCCCTTGGCTACGCCTCTGAGGCCGGCGATAAGAAAATCCTGAGATCAATACCAGCTTGTGATGCTTTTGCTACTGCTTTCTCTCGGAAAGCTTCTTCTTCTCTCATCGCAGAAAAAACAGCTCCATGGTTTATTAGTCTAATTACCATAATTAATTAACGTATATCTCGGAACCTATCCACCGGAGCGCGTTTTTATTGATTCTCGACCCCCCCCCTAGACTCAACACCCCACCGATACTTAAAATTTCGAATGCTTTGACACCAAACTTAACCTTTTAATCTTACAGGCCCAGGGGGTCATACGAAGCTCCCCTATATTTTCAATTTGGGCATTTTAAACACTAGCCTCCTCCGGCGGCAACTCCAAAGTCTGGAAACCATCCCAGAGCCAATTTCTACATGTTTGCAGTCCTTTTAAGCCTCAATCATGGTTAATTAGTCTAATTACCATAATTAATTAACGTATATCTCGGAAACTATCCATCGGAGCGCGTTTTTATTGATTCTCGACCCCCCCCTCTGGGACCCCCATCGATACATAAAATTTCGAATACTTTGACACCAAACTTAACCTTTTAATCTTACAGGCCCAGGGGGTCATACGAAGCTCCCCTGTATTTTCATTTCGGGCAGTTTAAACACTAGTTTTACTGGAGCAAGGAGAGAGAGATGCTAACTGCCCGAGAACTCAGCGGAGAAGAAACCCGATGAATGGGTGAAGGGTGTTTAAATAGTACGGCTTTCGGCGCAGAGAGAGGGAAAATTTCTTTAGTTGTTTTATTGATTCAAGATTCGAATCACTGATTCGAATCATCGAAGTAGTGAGTGAGTTGAGATTCGAATCAGTAAAATGAGTCGAACCGCCCATCTCTAGCTTGCACAGCCTCAGCTTGAAAAAAGGGGCTCTCCAGAGCGGTAATGTAACCCTGTAACCAATCCTTGGCGAAGATTTGATGTTGGCGCGGCGTAAAATCGTCAAGATTCCCCAGCATGCATTGCGGTCCGCTGTATGACCCCTGCTTTCAAAATACGCGTCCGCGCGGCGAGCTTGCGGTGCCACAAGTAAATACACCAATGCTCTTCTGTAATTGGCTGTAGCTGTAAAAGCTCTTCTGTAATTGGCTGTAGCTTTGCGGTCGCTGCGGAATATCTGTTCTCGCCAGATATTGCGCAAACCCTCGGCGCTCGCCGCGCGGGGGCCGTGTTGCTCCGCCACGTGACGTCATTGCGGCGTCTTAGCGGTGCGGTACGGCCAGTATGAATCCGGCTTTAGACCCGTTTGGAAAGCCGGGGAAGGGAAGATCCCAGTCAGCCATGCAAGTGCAGCCCGGCTGTACTTGCTGTGTCCCACGAGCCGCGACTGCACATGACAAGATTCGATGGTCTAGGGGTAACGCGCTTATCTCGCAATCAGAACGCTCAGGGTTCGGGCCCAGGGGAAGAAAAAAATTTTTTTTTTTTTTCAGAAAAACGGAAATTTAGCATAAAAAATGAAAACATAATAAACAGAACGGACATTTTTTGAAAATTTTGCTGCCAGTCGTTTATTTTTTACTAACAAATATATTTTAAACAGTTTATCGGTTTCTTTTCGTTATTTCATCGGAATCATCGGGAAACGATGATCGGCTTTATGGCCCCCCGAGCGGACATTTTGCACTAGTTGCCGATGAAATTTCCCCTTTTTTGGATGGAAAGCCGTGATCGGCCATTGCTCCTTCTCCTCGGATTTAACTCACCCGCCTCTCATCGACCGATGGGTTATTGCTACTAGGGTAATGAACGCTTGTACAAAATATTAACTACTTTTGATGTTTCTATACGCTGTCGAAGTGTGACGTCACAGCCGGGTTTTGGGCATCAAAACATTGTGTTCCCATGTTAATTTCCCATAGGGTTTTATAAATTGCTTCATATCTTCAATATTACACAAAAATGAGACATTTCACTCCATTTTTCAACTACAGTGCAGTAAGTTTTATCTCTTGTATGAATATCAAGTAAATTGAATGACTATAAATATGATTAATTCGTCGATAATAGTTGAAATCGTCTAAGCCTAACGATCTGAGAATGTAAATAAACATTGTACATCCGTAATGTCGGCATGTATTAGTTCTAAACTAGTGTTGTATTTTTGGTGTTTTTCAATGTGATAATGAATAATTAGTTGGTCACAAATAATAACTAAATGTGTATGACTTTTGTTTTATAATTTTTTTATGAATTGATCGAGTATTTTTGAAATGTTTTACAATGTATCATTTTGCATGATTACTACTTACAACCCTGTTTAATTTGTATTGAATATGACTATTGCTTATTATAAGTGAAGAAATTGTTGGTTATGTGATGAACTAAATAAATTGTTCCCCTATTTATATATTTATTTCTTAATTATAGGAATGAATCAGTGCTTACATGAATTTCTGCTGCATAATTTGAAGAGCATTAATCTAACAGACCCATTGGAAAAGGCATGAATTAATTAGTTGTGATACTAGTTAAACAATTTAATTTTGCCAGTTGAAAATGTTATTTATCAGTTATATCCCAGACAGCACATAAGCTTAAATCAAGCTTGACATTTCTTTGAATTTGACGCATTAATGCAAGCTTGACAGTTCAACTCATTCTAAGCTGGCAGCAAGCTTGCAGGAGTCAAGTTGAATTGTCAAGCTTTGTCAAGCTTGTCAGTCTTTTTTGATAGATCTGTTGGACACTAAACTGCACTCTCAACTTACTTAAATGAATAATCGTCTAGAATGTAAGTATTTCGCATTAAAAAAATATTCTATATTGTTTTAATTTTGTTGTGTTTATTTAAAACAAAACAGTTATATTAGTTTGATTAAATTATTTTAATTGTTCCCAGTAGTTGAAATAAGAAATTGCTTTTGATGTGAATGAGCAGATGTACAAACATATACATCTATGTATACTATTAAATATATATATTGCACTTTTTAAGTGTGTATAGCTTGTTAGTATGCAAGTATAGTATGCAAATAGCATTTATGACAACATAAAAACATGAAATATCAATTTAAAATTCACATTAAAAATCTTAAAAATTGCAAAGATTCATTAAAAAAAGTACTTACCTTTTTTTTTTTTAATTAATCGCTCAGAAATGTCCCTAACACCCACCGGCTTATAACGTAACACCAGCATGCTTCCTTTTATTTACTTTTAAATTGACACTGCATTTCTAACAAACACAGACACCGGCCGATAACGTAGAACCAACATGCTTTCTTTTATTTACGTTTATATTGACACTGCATTTCTAACAAACACACACACCGGCTGATAACGTAAAACCAGATATTTAATTTTTGTAAGTTATTAATGATGTGTGAAACATGCTTGCAATTATTGTTCTGGTGTCATTTATTTAAAAAAAAAAAGGAAAATCTGAAGCCTTTCAGATTTTAAATACGCACCCAAGTGCTATATATTAAAAGACAATCATAATTTATGTGTCGTCCCTATTTTTCGTCCTTATTCCATTAGGTTGGAAAGTGTATCATTACTCATGAGTGAGCAGTATTTTTTTTCCTTTTTTATAAAACCCATCTTTGGAATCGAAATCTATCTTAAAATCGCCTGTTAAAACTATTTTACAATCTTCGCCAAGTATGTTACATCTATACTTCACCGTTTTAAATATTGTTTCAAATGTGCATCATAATCCATGAGTGTGCCGTGTTTATCTTCTTGGGTTGATTCCTACTTTAACGCCTCAACTCTCGCCAAGGTGGCGATCATTAAACATATACAGTAACCATGAAGATTTTGTGTATTTATGTGGCAATCGTAATTTAGAAATAAAATGGCGATTTGGAACAACCTGTAAGTATAGCATTCCGTTACATTTTTAATTATTTTGGGTTGCCAATTAAATGTAGTTTTAATAATTAAGTGTCTTCAAATTCCTTAACTAGTGTGTTTATCACTAATTTGTTCACTTTAGTTTTCGTGTAGTTGTTTAGGGAGCGTTGAAACTTGTGCATAACTCCTAGAGACCCATGATTTCAAAGCTCGCCAAAGTGCGAGGAATTTTTAGGTTGGCGAAAGTAGGGCCGTTAAAATAGGAATCAACTCTTTCTTGAACCATAAAGCACATCTTTGGAATCCAAATCTATCTTAAAATCGCCTACTGTTTTAAAATATTTACCTGGCATATTCGAACTATACGCATGTTCCAATTATATCTCGTAGACATTTTAAATACTTTTTGGAGTGAGCATCATAATCCATGAGTGTATCGTGTTTTCCTTCTCTAGGTGGAATTCTGCCCCGGTGGTTCACGAAATCGTCGGTTGTTAGCTGTCAACTGGGCAGAACCAGTTGTTTGGTTACCGACTGCGCTAACAACTCCGGAGGAAAATGGGAGGTCTTTTAGCCAATCGCATGAACCCCTTGACGCTCCTCCTTAAAACTCCACCTCAAGGCGGGGCAAAGTTAAGGACTGTGAAAAATTAACGACGAGCGGAGAATCCAGCTGTTTGTTCCATAAAACACTTTTTTCGAATAGAAATCTATATTAAAATCGCCTACCAAAACTGTTTAACAATTTTCGCCAGGCATAGTCAAATTACACTTCACCTTTATAAATATCATTAGTGTATCATAATCTATGATGTGTACCGTATTTGTCTTCACTGTTCTATAAAAAACTTCTTCGGAATTAACATCTATATTTAAATCGCTTACTAAAACTATTTTACAATATTCGCCAGGCGTTTTGTAACTATACTCAAAATATATTTATAATAAATTGTCGCATTTTGGCACCCAGTTTAGCAATCATTTATCAAAAATGGCAAACCTTGTGCGACTTTCAACATTTTATTAACGCCTGCCCCCCCCCCCCCCTTCACGTTATCTGGCAAACACATTTCAAAAATGACTGGACGCGAAAATTGTACCAAAATCGTGTCTACACAAAAAGCAAGGTTGAAATTAATAGCACTCTGGTGCTAAAAACACTTGATAACTAAATACATGTTTAGTGCCGGATATTCGATCGGGCAACCAAAGGAGCTTCGGATATCCGATAAAATCAGTATCCGTTACATCCCTAAAGTTTAAGACAGAATACAAAACTTACTGAAAAATGGAAAGTAAACACCCAAAATTAGGGTATTTAACCCTGATTTTGGGTGTTCACTGGAGGTAGAAGTAAATACCTTACCTACTTGGCATTTACCCAAACCACATCTCTAGTGAGAAATTCTCACCCATTTTTTTCCGTAATGAAAAATCTGTGGGACAAGCTTCTGAGGGGTATAGATTAGACAAACAAGAATCAGATACACAATGAAAGACTAAGGAGCAGGATTAATTTATGAAAACAAATACAATCACATTTTTCCTTATAAATATGCAGAACAATTACTGATTTTATACTATTCTTTAACACTTTTTAAAAAATTACAGAAGTGCATATTCATTACTGAAAGAGTAAACTGTAACTTATCAGATTTTTTGTATTAGTTAAAATAAGTAATTAATGCAAGAAATTGAACTGTTAATTGAAAAACAAGGAAATAAATTCATTAGTTTTAAAGTACAAATAAATTTTGTAAAAAGTACAAATACAGATACTGCTGCTTTCAAATGCACAGCAGAATTATACGAACACTTATTAGGTATTTAAAAAAATAGAATAAACATGCAATATATTTACAAACTTGATTTGATGAGTTATCATGCACAGACTTAGCATGGAGTGATCATGATTTATATCTTTGTCCGGCACTTTCCTATAGGAAGGAATAACCCTCTCTCGTAGCTTGTTAACTTGTGCAGATGTTCAGTTTAGCCACAACATCTATATTTCAGTAAACTTTCAGCATTTGATCCTATTTTACAAGCCAAAAAAGTACAAATACAGATACTGCTGCTTTCAAATGCACAGCAGAATTGTATGAGCACTCATTAGGCATTTAAAAAATAGAACAAACAAAATTAATTACAAATCAAATTCCATGCATAACCAAGTACATTAAGTTAGAACAATGTAACATATTTTTCAATAAAACCTTTGGAAATCTGTGTTTATAATTAAAATAAATAAACCATTTAATACATAATTAGAAAACGAAGATAATTGCTATAGCATTTGAGGAATTATGTTTATTTATTGCTTTAATGAATAATTAAAAGAATCTTATACTGTATTTGTGAAATAGATAAATATTCATACAATCTTTAAAACATTATAAATGTTCACACTTACAAAGATGAAACTGAAAAAAAAAAAATAATAATAATGTTAATAAATTAAAAGTTTAACTATCTGTTTCTTTGGTTTCAGATTACTTAACACAAAATTTGTGTTAAGTAAGTAAACCCATTCTATATTTTCAAATGTGGAAATTCTTCAAAATAAAATACAATTATACTACGAAATTGATTTCAAAATCAGTCGTTTGTCTCGATTTTGGCCAGCAGTATTGTTCATGAGTGTTGTGAAAGTTTTAAAACATGTGCTGCTCTTAAGTTTATATAATGTTTATTTCCCTATTAGTAGAGTCTCTAAATCACACATAACATTATTTTAATTTTGATGCATCCCATGGAAAAAAAAAAAAAAAAACATATCGCCCACTTATCAAGCTGGCCAGAAAACCGCTTGATAATTCACTTCAAACTTTAGTCATAACTCCATCGAAGCTTGGTAGCTGAATGGATAACGCACTCAGCTACGAACCGAAAGGTCCCGGGTTTTATTCTAGCCACGGACACTCGATGGAAACATTAAATTAAATTTAAATTTCAGCGTAGAGGGGAAAATGCGTGGTAAAGTAAAATATATGGGGCGCGTTCACCAGCGGGCGCCCCGTGTATTTAGAAAAAAATTTTTGGAAAATTTTTTAAGCTTGAAATATCAAGCTTAATGCAAGCTGGGAAAGTGTAAACTAGAACACTTGATTCAAGCTTGCATCAAGCTTACACGCTTGGAATTTAGCTTAATGACTTGATAAATCAAGCTTGCTGCAAGTTTGCTGTGCTGTCTGGGATATGCCTTGATTATGTGATTCAGCCTTACATTTGGTACAATGCAGAAATACAAAATTATAAATTATTGATTTTTGCCCGTTTATATAGAGCATTTCGACGTGACGTATCTCTGACGTCAGCTGAGTGACAGCTTCGCGCATCGTTCTGCGCATGCTATTTCTTTACCTAAATGTATTATTTAGCAATCTCAGTAATCCGTATAAACTACGTGTAATCTGAGGAGGTTCATTGGGTTTTCGGATTACGAACGCAGCCCCACTGTGAAGAATGTAAACAAACTGCAGAATAGCAAGCAACAGGCGTTTCAGTTTAGACAGCAATCCACGACTGTGCACGAAATAATGTACATTATTTATTTAGAAATATGGAAGAAATTTTAAAGCTATCAGCAACTAATTAAACTCTAATTGCAAAATTAGATATTGTTTCTAGTTTAGGATTCTGATATTTTTTCATGATTTTTAAATATATGGATAATTTGTCTCCAATGTAATTTGAAGCCATAACTATGACTAGATAGGTTTATCCTTAGATTGACATGAACTTTAGTGCATGCTTTCTGTGGATAACACTTTCTGGTGTGGATTCTGTTATTAAATGTGCATATAAAATGCATTAGAATAAATCAATAGAAAACATGAAAGAATTGGTTTGTTAATTATTTTTTAAAAACATATTTTGATTAAAAAGTCAATTTATACATTGTTTACAGAACTAGTTTTGTACCAGTGGTTGGTTTATTAAAATAATAATAATAAATAAATAAAACAGGAAGTTTCTTATGTTGAAACTGGCATGTGATGTGTTAATGTATGATTACTTATTGTTGCTTATGCTAAAAAAACTATAGAATCTACTTTTTTAAAATCACTAAACTTGGCTACCAGCCTTTTTATTCTTTTGCAGTATTCTAAATTAGGTATGGAGTGGAACTTAAATATCTTGAATAAATGTGTTTTTTCTATTAAACTGACACCCTCTTTCATTTCACCTTCTTATCTCAATTCTTTCTGTTGTTTCTTTGACTTCGTGAAATCAAGGTTATACTGTTGTTGTTCTCATGTCCATGGACAGATGATTAAATGGTTAAACTGTACTTCGTTAAAATAAATCCTTATTCTTTTACCTAAAACTATTTCCACTCTGTTCTGCATGGAGCTGATATTAGGATTAGAAATTATTCTGAAGATTTTTAGATTTTTTGATACTTACGTATTATTGCAGTGGTCATTTCCAACAAAGTATTTTTTCATCAAATGTGCTGGAAACTGTTGCCAATCGTATTTGAAACCATTAATAATTTCATGTGATTGGCATTTATCTTGGCGAGAAATCGCCTGTCTTGTTTGAGTGCCGGGATAATACGCCAGTAGCAATTTTTCTATGAATACTGTTCTTACCTGCTGTTTAGATTCAAGAACCTAAATCATTTTATGCAGTCAAATATGATGCTTTTTTTTTTCTTTCAATTTTTTTGTAAATAACTTCTAAAGTAATTTAAATTGGCTGACTGACATCTGATTTTTTTAATATCTATCGCTTGCATGTAGTCTGGTTCCTGTGTAAATTATGTGAAAACATATTTTCAAGTAACACTGTAATTTACGATGTTGAAAAAAAAATCTCTTACATACAATCATCATGGAAGAATATAACTGTAAAACTCTATATACTACTCCTTTTATTATGATTGTTTTTTTTTAATCAAATCATTGAACTAATAAATCTGATATGGACACCACGTGACTTCCTTGTACCTCTATTAAACCAGAAATATTTTCGGGGCACTTCATCTAAACTTATTTCATTTGAAAGAATACTGCAATTCTAAAGTTTACCGCCAAGCTGAGTTCAATTTTAAAGATTTGTTTCACTTAATTGGGCAATATTTTGACAAAAGCCAATAAGCTTGCGATAGCAAGATTTCAGTCACAGCTGAAACAGTTATTCATCACAGGTTTTTAATGAAATGAAGGTATCTATAGACCCTTAATATATTTTAAGTCTTTTGAGTGACCCTGTAAATAAATTACTCAGTCCACAGCAATCAAAAGCACAGTTAGATGTTACAATAGTTCTAAATACAAAATTTCAACATTCTACGGCTAAAAGTTTTAGAGTCATGCAAAATGCATAGTTATTTTTGGTGTTAAATTAGCGATATTTTGGCAAAACTCAACATGGATGACAAATAGCGAGATTCTGTGCATGGACCGAACAATGAATGACTACAGACATAATATATTGAAGACAGTAGCGTAGCCAGGGGAGGGGGGGGGGAATAAGGGATCACAACACACACACCCTGAAATTTTTGCAATACAAAATGTATATTCTTCACTCCCTCACCACACACATGTATACATATATGTGAGTTAATATAGTAACCCCTCCCATGAAAAATTTCTGGCTACGTCACTATTTGAAGATGTCTATAGACATTAATGTATTGGAATTCTGGTAGTTGCATATTATCCTGATAGACATTCGTGCCAAATTATTTATTCGGAAAATGTGCTGGCAAACTGTAGCCAATTGCAGGGGCGTAGCCAGAAATTTTTGATTGGGGGGGGTTACGACTACTAAAACTCATATATATGTATACGCGTGTGTGATAATGTAGTGAAGAATATACATTTTGTATAGCAAAAAATTCCCCATGGGGGGGGGGTTTATGACCCCCATAACCCCCCCCTCTTGGCTACGCCCCTGGCCAATTGTATTCGGAACCATCATGATTTCCTGCAACCTGTATTTATCAAAGCGAAAAATCGCTCATCTTGGCAGACTGCAAGGATACATGCAAGTACCAAAATTCTTTTGGGTGGTCCTGTAAATAAACTCTCCAGTAGATTAGAATAAAAAAATCTAGCTGTACAACTAGATGTTAAAACAATCTTATATATAAAATCTCAGCAATCTACGACTAATAGTGCTTGAGATATGCAAATTAAATATATACATATATACACCAAAAGTTGCCAAGTTTGGTGACTTTTAATGCAGTTTTTGAGGGAGGTGGCTGAATGTCACCGGACCATTATCCAACCATATGGTACGATGTTATTCTGTTTGAAATGAATGAATGTTTCTAAAACTGCCATTGGCTGTAATTTGTTGGAATTTTTCTGAGTGCTCCTGTAGAACTGTAAATGATAAAGATACCATTTTTGATGGCAAGATTCATTTTGTAATCCTTAACAACATATATCACTTTTGATTCATTTGAAATAACTTAACATCTCTAAATTACACTTTAATGAATATCTGCCCATAAAATATAATGTATGGATGTAGATGTTACAAAAATCCTAAATATAAAATTTCAACATTGTACGACTCATACTTTTTAAGATATGTGAGTTACCTACATACATACGTACGTACAGTACAGGCACCAGGAAACACTGATCAAAATGGTCTAGCTGTCAGTCAGAATGCTTGTACATGAATTTATATGAACATACATACAAGTGTACAATGAGATGTCAAGCAAAAACTCAGTAAATTTAGAGGTAGTCAAAATCTGGATACCGAATTCTTTTTGTCTCACATTATTTCTTTGTACGTCATACAAGGAAGTAAAAATATTAGTGTTTATAAATTGTATAGGCACACACACACGTACAGTGCCCCTAGAAAGTGATAACATGCTTTAATTCTTTATCTATTAAAGATAATTAGGCAGTGTGAATTGAATAAATGTTTAAAATAAGGTTAAAAAAAAAGACTATGTTAAGAGAAAATGCCTCTTGTTAATTTTCACAGAGTTACACTTTTTAAAATTTCTTAGAACTACCTTACAAAAAAATTCCTAGAAAATAAAATGTACCCCATGCACAAATGAGGTGATGTACAAAATTTCAGCCTTTCATCATATAACGGCTTAAGGGATATCTATAAACAAAGGTGACTGGGGTCTATACTTGAATTTGAATGTAAAATATTCTTTCATAATATCTGTATGACCCTTAAAATGTGATTGTGATTTTTTTCCTTTCAAGAGCTACTGAAAATTAGTTTAAGTCAGTACTCATTATCTTCATACCTTTGACACTTTTCAGGATATAATTCTCAAATTTTGTGGATAATTCTCAATTAATTCTCAAATTTTGTGGATTTTCAGAATATAATTCTCAAATTCCGTGGAAATGCTCTCTGCGATCGGTCGCCGTCTTGCGTGACAGCTTGGGGTTCTCGTAATGTATTTCAATGGGAAAACCCCGATTTTCAACATTCAAAAAAAGTATTAAATTTAATTTTTTGGATGATTGTAATGGATGTAATTTGTTAATCGGACCTTCGACTTTTGTGTCCCAGGTGGCGTTTAATATTTTAAAAAGCTTAACATATAATATTTTAATGATATTTCAAGCGACTTTTTCCGCTGGTAGTGCGTTCGGAAAGACAACAGTATGTAACGAGAGGCTGGGCAAAGCGGATTAAATTGCTCTCTGGTGATTTGGCGTGCAGTCAGACTCCTTTGGCAAGAGTCGTTTCTCCCGCTGTTATACACTGCACGCTAGGGGTTGCCGCCCGCACCGCAAGTTGATCCGCGAAAAACAGTAGAGCTTCCACATTCTTTTTCTGTTGCAGTATATTTACATACACTGCTATGGAATAGAAGTAAGGTGTTAGAGGGGGAGGGGGTGGGTTTTTAAAAAGTACATATTTATTTATGCAATAACAATAATGGAAAATTGGGAAATTCAACGTTTGAGCATGAAATTTTATCTCGCAGTTATTTACAGTTTTCTTGTTATCTTTTTATTTTTTCTTAATGTTTTACTTCTTTCTTGCCTTTGCCATTGGAAAAAAAAAAAAAAAGACAAAATGTCATTGACAATACAAGAAATTTCCAGATTTCACCGTTCATTTTTTTTTTTTTTTTTTTCCCCTGTCTTTATACATAGACAATGTTTTGACTGAATTACAGTAAGTTGTATTTAAAACAAATAAGAAATCTTTTGCGGTTTAAAACAAAGTCAACAGTAAAAAAATTATCTAGAATTTGCTTTCTCATTTAATTTTAAGTTTTTAGCTATTTACCTTATTAATTTTTCACTGAAACAAAATGGTCCAAAGAAAGTCTTAAAAAATCGTTCTTGAATACGAATTAGTTTTTTCTTTCATTGAATTAGTAGTTTGTGCTTGATTAAAAGAATTTAGCATTTTATAAATATAGATTATATGTAAATGAACTTTACACAAAGTTTAACATTGACTTTCTTACCGTTACAAAGACGAGCGGTTATTATTCTTTGTTGTTACACACATTATTGCTAGCCCATATTAATCTTTCAGTATCCTACAAGAATCAGTAATGCACTTTTCGTCCTCGCTTCAATCTGCATCCATGGGAACATATAGGTTTAAACCCGAAGAGCTTATCTGCATCTATAATCCATATCTATTAATTGCTAAAACCCCGGACTAAACATTTAATAAAGAAGGGTTTTCTCTAATCGTATGTAAATTCATACAAAAGCCAAATGATGATTGCTTTTTAACTGTTCACTGTTTCTTTTTTATTTCCGTAACATATTACCTTCAAATCTAAAATTTTTTATTCATATTTAAATGCATGATTTAAATATGAATAAAAATTTTAGATTTGTAATTTTAGACTGCAATTTTAAATGCATTAAAATATATATTTAGAACAATTAATCAACAAATAAAATAAAAAAATATTAGGAAAAGAACATGGAATTTCTAACTCTACTGTTTTTCGCTGAACAACTTGCGGTGCGGTCGGCAACCCCTAGCATGCAGTGTATAACAGCGGGAGAAACGACTCTTGCCAAAGGAGTCTGACTGCACGAAAAATCGCCAGAGAGCAATTTAATCCGCTCTGCCCAATCCGGCTTCAATTTTCTTTTCTAAATCCGCCTTCATCTGTTCTTGTGCGGCTTTCATCTCGTCTTGTCCGGCTTTCACCTGTTCTTGTGCGGCTTTCATCTCGTCTTGTCCGGCTTTCATCTGTTCTTGTGCGGCTTTCATCTCGTCTTGTCCGGCTTTCATTTCTTGCATCATATTCATGAGCTTTTGAAGTTGTTCTTCCATTTTTTGTCTAGTCAAAACCATAAACTGGAAAATTAAGACACAGCAATGAAGAATTTACACA
The DNA here is from genome assembly GCA_038373885.1 of Cheiracanthium punctorium. Classification (NCBI taxonomy): domain Eukaryota; kingdom Metazoa; phylum Arthropoda; class Arachnida; order Araneae; family Cheiracanthiidae; genus Cheiracanthium; species Cheiracanthium punctorium. The sequence goes on along the minus strand of JAWZYV010012155.1, from coordinate 9,764 downwards.
CAGCACTTTAAAAACAGCTTCACAAAGCAAGCTAAAACACAGCTTCTATAGCACTATCAATTCACACAAAACAAGCGTACTGAGAGCTCTTCACACATTGAAAGTTCAACTCGCACTGAAACTTTCGGGGCGACGCGCGCTTCTATAAATAGCCGACGCAGGAGGTACAAGAGGTTTCCAGAAAAGTCAATTTCTCGAGGGTTCTACATAAAGCGTGAATTTTGATTACGTCATAGAAGAGAAATGTTAGGTTATTATGCGTTTTAATGCAGGAAAAACAACTTCCAGGCCCCATTGGGAAAATCGCGCCAAATGACCAAAAAGTCGCCAAGCTTGGCGACTTTTGGCGAAATATCGCCAAATTTGGCGCCAAAAATAAGTCCTCAAAAGTGAAGAGATCTAAGCTCTAGGACTAATATTTCTCGAGTTTTCTAGAAGAACAAAGAAAAACATATGGGAAAGCGAAACCTCCGTATCTCCGGTTCTAATTGGCCGATTTTGATGCAACAAAAAGCAAAATTTATCTATTTGAAGCGTAGAATACGAATTTTAAACCATTTTAAGCCCCAGAGCAGCGGGTTGCCCCGAAAATTCGTAACATTGCCCCCTTCCCAAGGACTGCACGTCCCGGGCAGTACAATCCCCAGTTAGGAGGTCACACAAATATCTGCAGTGTATAACCATTAACAGGATCTTAACAACATAATTCAAGCAAATAATCAATAAACACAGTAAGCAAATGCACTCTAATAAATAAATAATATACATAATAAACAATTACACTAATAAGTAATCAATGTAATAAACAAATACACATTAATAAAAACCAATATATTACAAATATGTACACTAAACATGGCGTAAGTAATGAGTGAAAGAGAGTTGACGAAAGAGGAAGAGAAGAGAAAGACAGGAAAGAAATGAGAGTTGAAAGAAAGGAGGAATTACGCCATAGTGACCATGGTCTGAGCTAATTACAACCGCGGTAGATGGCTAGCCGATCGTAATGTACAACTCTTGGCTTCGAGTTTGGTGACTTACGAATCCGTACGATGACGTCATTCAGCCGGTTTAGGACTGTGTAAGGACCGTCCCACGGCGATTGCAGCTTGGGAGACAGGCCTTTCCGTCGAGTAGGATTCCATAGCCAAACTTTGTCACCTGCGTTGAACTCGTGTCCCGTAGCCTTCGTGTCGTAGCGAGTCTTCATCTTTTCCGTGTTCAGGTTGATCCGCTCCCGAGCAAAATGATGTACATCTTCAAACCGTGCCCGAAGGTTTTCCACGTACTCCTCTGGCGATGAAGGCGCATCTGGAGGGCGGCCGAACACTAGATCGGCGGGAAGACGAAGATCTCTGCCGAACAGCATCTGGGAAGGTGTGAAGCCGGTAGTCTCATGGACGGCGCTCCTATAGGCCAGCAGGAAGAGGGGGAGTTTCTTGTCCCAGTCCTCTTGATTCCTAGATACCAGAAGCGAGAGGTTGTTTAAAATTGTGCGATTGAACCTCTCCACCATGCCGTCGGATTGTGGGTGTAAAGGCGTAGTCTGGGTTTTGTCCATTCCGAGAAGTTGGCATAGTCCTTTAAAGACTGCAGAGGTAAAGTTCGTTCCTTGGTCGGAATGAAGTTGCAGAGGGGTTCCATATCTGGAAATCCATTCTTGCACCAGTACCTCTGCTACGGTCGTAGCTTCTTGATCGGGAATAGGAAACGCTTCGGGCCATTTAGAGAAGTAGTCAATGACAACTAGGATGTATTTGTTGCCATCCGAAGTTCGCGGAAGAGGTCCCAGGATGTCGAGGGCAATCCTCTCAAAAGGCGCTCCTACATTATAACGATGTAGTCTTCCACGGCTTCGTTTCCTCGGGCCTTTACGGGCGGCACAGGCGTCACAAGCTTGACACCACTTTTCGACGTCGCCTCGAGCCCTAACCCAGTAGAAGCGCTCGCGAACTTTCTGCAGGGTCTTCATTACGCCAAAATGGCCTCCAGTGTAGCCATTATGAAGTTCTTCTAGAACCTTCGGAATCCTCGAACGAGGGAGTACTAACTGCCATCGGAGCATCTTGCCGTCGTCCGACTCCCATTTACGATACAGGACTCCATTCCTCAGGCGAAGCGAATCCCATAAAGCCCAGTACTGTTTTGTTGCCGGACTGTAAGATGATATTTCTTGCCAACTGGGCTTAGCGCTGGATTTTTCCATAAATTCCACAATAGGTTTGATGTCGCTGTCTGCTAATTGGTCCGCCCGAACATTTTCGTCACTCCAGGGATCTTGGGATGGTGTCGATGATGTAACTTGGCGGACAACGGGATGTTTCAGATCGTAATTTTTCTCTGCCCTGGAGCAATAGCGACAACTGTCTATGCAGGGCCTTCTTGACAAAGCATCTGCATTTCCATGAGATGCCCCTTTCCGATGACGTATCTCGATGTCATATTCTTGTAATCGCTGTATCCACCTGGCTATTTGGCCCTCTGGATTCTTGAAATTTAGAAGCCAGGTTAAAGAGGCATGGTCCGTTCGGAGCAGGAACTTTCGGCCGTACAGGTAATGATGGAAGTGCTCCACGGCTTTAATGATAGCAAGAAGTTCCTTTCTCGTAACACAATAGTTACGTTCTGCCTTTGAAAGGCATTTGCTCCAGTAAGCAATGACGTGTTCTTGGCCATCTATCTCCTGGGACAAAACTGCTCCAACACTCTCCTTACTTGCGTCTGTGTCCAGGATAAATGGCTTGTCAGGGTGAGGATACGACAGGATCGGCGAAGATGTTAAAGCCGTCTTCAGTTCGTTGAATGCGTCCTCACATTCCTCAGTCCATAGAAATTTCTGTCCAGTCTCGGTCAATTTGTGAAGAGGTCTTGCAATTTGAGAAAAGCCCTTCACGAATTTTCGATAGTAAGTACACAGACCGAGAAAACTTCTTAAGTCATGGATATTCTCGGGACGACTCCAGTTCTGGACTGCGGACGTCTTTTCGGGATCGGTCCGGACTCCGTGGGCGGATATTATGTGCCCGAGGTAACGTACTTCCCGACGGAACAAGTTGCACTTAGATGGACTCAGTTTCAAGTTCGCCTCCTTTAATTTCTGCAGCACCTTTCGGATGTTCTCTAGATGCTCTTCGAAAGTCCTTCCGACGATGATGATATCGTCCAAATAAACGAGACATGCTTCGTAGGAAAGTCCTCTCAACACTGTCTCCATTAGACGCTCGAAAGTAGCCGGTGCGTTGCAGAGTCCAAAAGGCATAACTTTGAACTGCCACAATCCTTGTCCCGCAGTGAACGCAGTCTTTTCACGGTCATCGGGATGGATTTCTACTTGCCAGTAGCCACTCTTGAGATCCAGAGTGGAGAACCATTCGTTTCCCGATAAAGTGTCCAATGTGTCGTCTATCCTGGGAAGAGGGTAGCTGTCTTTCTTGGTAATGTCATTCAGACGTCTATAGTCAACGCAGAACCGGGTGGAACCATCTTTCTTTCGGACCAAAACAATTGGCGAGGCCCAGGGACTAGTCGACGGCTCGATGACGTCATCACGCTGCATCTCCTCTAAAAGTCTGCTCACCTCTTCTTGCTTAGCAAACGGCAGCCGCCTAGGATGTTGCTTGATGGGAGAATGGCTGCTTGTGTCTATTCTATGTTGCGTTAACCTCGTACGGCCAAAGTCACCGGAAGTACGAGAGAAGAGGTCTTCAAATTCAGCTATTACTTTCTCTGCAGCGCTTCTCTGTTCTGCCGTTAACTCCACGTCTTGTAATAATTCCTTCGTCAGGCACTCGGAAGATTTAGCTGTCGTTTGGTTGATGTTCTTATTAATGCAGGTAACAGGAGTGCATGTCGCCAACACTTCATTTTTCTTTATCACCTTCGACTTGTCCGTCACATTTACTACTCTAACTGGAATTTCTGTTCTCGACAAGTCCACAAGTGTTGCTCCCACAAGTACTCCTCTGACGGAATCACTATTGTTTGGGTGTTCGATTAATCCAAAACGGAATTTATTGCTTTCTTTTACTGTTCCAGAAATTATTGAATCAGTTCTGGGAGGTAGAATGATATCAGTCTGGGCTATTATTTGCTGTACAGGTAAAATAGTTTCATTTTTAATATCGAACGCAGCTATTTCTTCTGAGTCTGAACGAAGCTCATTATTCTTAAAGTCCAAGTTAAATTTGTGCGATTTTAAAAAGTCCAGTCCGAGAATAAAAGAGTCTGTAATATTAGCGACATATACCACATGGTCGTATCTGGCATTTCCAAACGTGATTTCTACTTGCGCTTTTCCGCCCACTTCGATCTTGTCACCTGTCACAGTCTGGAGGGTCAGCGAGGACGGAGTCCAGATAATCTTCAAATTTAATTTCTTGGCCAGATCCGTCCTTATGATGGTTACGTTCGCTCCAGTATCAATCACCATGTGGCATGGGGAACCATTAACGTATCCCTGTACGAAGAGTCCATTACTGCCACCATTCACTGATGAAATCTGCAAGACTTTTAGGTGGGGCTTTTGACTATATGGCAACCTCCGCCCCGCGAGATGGCCACCTCCTAGTTTCCCTCTTTCATCTTCTTAGATTTCTCTTGCTGGTCATAAGACTTTCGACCACAATGCTTTTGTACATGACCTTCGACGCCACACTTCCAGCATTTCACTTTCTTTCGGCCATCTCTCGTTCTATCGGATCTTAATTTTCGCTGGCATGGGGAACCATTAACATATCCCAGTACGAAGAGTCCATTACTGCCGCCATTCACTGATGAAATCTGTAAGACTTTCAAACGAGGCTTTTGAATATCCCTCAGCCTCTGTTCCTGAAAGTCGTCTCTTTTCTGTAATATTAGCGACATATACCACATGGTCGTATCTGGCATTTCCAAACGTGATTTCTACTTGCGCTTTACCGCCCACTTCGATCTTGTCACCTGTCACAGTCTGGAGGGTCAGCGAGGACGGAGTCCAGATAATCTTCAAATTTAATTTCTTGGCCAGATCCGTCCTTATGATGGTTACGTTCGCTCCAGTATCAATCACCATGTGGCATGGGGAACCATTAACGTATCCCTGTACGAAGAGTCCATTACTGCCACCATTCACTGATGAAATCTGCAAGACTTTTAGGTGGGGCTTTTGACTATATGGCAACCTCCGCCCCGCGAGATGGCCACCTCCTAGTTTCCCTCTTTCATCTTCTTAGATTTCTCTTGCTGGTCATAAGACTTTCGACCACAATGCTTTTGTACATGACCTTCGACGCCACACTTCCAGCATTTCACTTTCTTTCGGCCATCTCTCGTTCTATCGGATCTTAATTTTCGCTGGCATGGGGAACCATTAACATATCCCAGTACGAAGAGTCCATTACTGCCGCCATTCACTGATGAAATCTGTAAGACTTTCAAACGAGGCTTTTGAATATCCCTCAGCCTCTGTTCCTGAAAGTCGTCTCTTTTCTGTAATATTAGCGACATATACCACATGGTCGTATCTGGCATTTCCAAACGTGATTTCTACTTGCGCTTTTCCGCCCACTTCGATCTTGTCACCTGTCACAGTCTGGAGGGTCAGCGAGGACGGAGTCCAGATAATCTTCAAATTTAATTTCTTGGCCAGATCCGTCCTTATTATGGTTACGTTCGCTCCAGTATCAATCACCATGTGGCATGGGGAACCATTAACGTATCCCTGTACGAAGAGTCCATTACTGCCACCATTCACTGATGAAATCTGCAAGACTTTTAGGTGGGGCTTTTGACTATATGGCAACCTCCGCCCCGCGAGATGGCCACCTCCTAGTTTCCCTCTTTCATCTTCTTAGATTTCTCTTGCTGGTCATAAGACTTTCGACCACAATGCTTTTGTACATGACCTTCGACGCCACACTTCCAGCATTTCACTTTCTTTCGGCCATCTCTCGTTCTATCGGATCTTAATTTTCGCTGGCATGGGGAACCATTAACATATCCCAGTACGAAGAGTCCATTACTGCCGCCATTCACTGATGAAATCTGTAAGACTTTCAAACGAGGCTTTTGAATATCCCTCAGCCTCTGTTCCTGAAAGTCGTCTCTTTTCTGTCTTCCTTCATGGGCTTCTCTGGTGCATTGATAACTGCGATCTTTACGACGAGAGTTCTTTTGTGCGTCACAGTATTTTCGTAAATGCCCCTCGCTGTTGCACCTCCAACATTTTACTTTCTTTGGGCTATCTCTCGTTCTATCGGATCTTAATTTTCGTTCTATGAGATCTTCAATTCTCTTCAACCTGTTCTCGACGCTCTCTGTGTCTTTGTCAGCTCCCTCTTGGACCGTGACCGCTCTAACAGCATGCCGATCTTTTCTCACGGCCCGCTGGGCTGCCTCTAGCTTCATTGCGAAGACGAGAGCAGATTTCAAATCCTGATAATCTTCCAACATAAGTGACTTTTGGGTTTCTGGATCACGGATGGCTTCAATAAAATGACGCACCGCCATTTCTTCTCGGACATTATCAAGGTCGTCCATGTAAGCTAGATGACAAAGCCTATCTATGTCCGAAGCCAGCTCTTGAAGGGTCTCGCCAGATCTCTGCATCCTTGACTTAAGTTGGATTCTACTATATTCTTTCTGGCACTTCTCTCCGAATTTCATCTCCAAGGCACTGGCAAGGGCGTCAAAATCTCCTATTTTCGTCGCTCCGATAGTTTGCAATACATTAATTGCATCTCCGCTAAGGGAAGCGGCCAGTTGATTAGCTTTCTCGGACTCGCTCCAACCATTGGCTCTGGCGACGATTGAAAATTGGGTCTTGTAAGCCTCCCAGGGAGTCTTTCCGTCATAAGGCGTTAGTTTCACTGCTGGGTGGCGTGACGACAACCTGGTGTTTTCTGGTACCTTTCCCAGCTTTACTAAACTGTCCAGTTTTTCTTCTAGCTTGTGATCGATCTTTTCCTCAATCCTTTCCTCCCATCTCGCATGACTTTCTTCCAGGAGTGATACTCTTTTCTCTACTTCCTCTAACCCGGTTTTCATCTCTTCGTGAGCGGTTTTTAACTCATCTAATCCGCTTTCTATTTTTCTTTGTCCATCTTCCACTTTCTTCTCTAGTCCGACCAATCCGGCTTCAATTTTCTTTTCTAAATTCGCCTTCATCTGTTCTTGTGCGGCTTTCATCTCGTCTTGTCCGGCTTTCATCTGTTCTTGTGCGGCTTTCATCTGTTCTTGTGCGGCTTTCATCTCGTCTTGTCCGGCTTTCATCTCGTATTGTCCGGCTTTCATTTCTTGCATCATATTCATGAGCTTTTGAAGTTGTTCTTCCATTTTTTGTCTAGTCAAAACCATAAACTGGAAAATTAAAGTCTTTCTTTAGGATCCCGATTCTGACACCAAATGTTGCGGAATTACTCTGCTACACCTGGGGTTCGTCGTTCTAAAGTCCAGTTGGTGTAAAAAGTTCAAGTAAAAAGTCACTTGTCAGGATGGAACACAAACTTTATTTCTTCTAGAAGTTCGTAGAACAATCAGCTGCACACAATTCACAAGCACAATCTAGCAGTAACGTGCTTTTAACAATCCGCTTGGATCAGAAGCTCTCACATGCTGTATTTCTCACACAAAATAAGTCACTTTTACAGGCTAAAATTCCGTGGAAATATTCAAGGGATATAGTACACTATCCCTTAAGACACAGCAATGAAGAATTTACACACAGCACTTTAAAAACAGCTTCACAAAGCAAGCTAAAACACAGCTTCTATAGCACTATCAGTTCACACAAAACAAGCGTACTGAGAGCAAGCGTACACACATTGAATGTTCAACTCTCACTGAAAACTTTCGGGGCGACGCGCGCTTCTATAAATAGCCGACGCAGGAGGTACAAGAGGTTTCCAGAAAAGTCAATTTCTCGAGGGTTCTACATAAAGCGTGAATTTTGATTACGTCATGGAAGAGAAATGTTAGGTTATTATGTGTTTTTAATGCAGGAAAAACAACTTCCAGGCCCCATTGGGAAAATCGCGCCAAATGACCAAAAAGTCGCCAAGCTTGGCGACTTTTGGCGAAATATCGCCAAATTTGGCGCCAAAAATAAGTCCTCAAAAGTGAAGAGATCTAACCTCTAGGACTAATATTTCTCGAGTTTTCTAGAAATCCCATATATTTGAATGGGAAACCGAAACCTCCGTATCTCCGGTTCTAATTGGCCGATTTTGATGAAACAAAAAGCAAAATTTATCTATTTGAAGCGTAGAATACGAATTTTAAACCATTTTAAGCCCCAGAGCAGCGAGTTGCCCCGAAAATTCGTAACAATATTTATCTATTTCACAAATACAGTATAAGATTCTTTTAATTATTCATTAAAGCAATAAATAAACATAATCCCTCAAATGCTATAGTAATTATCTTCGTTTTCTAATTATGTATTAAATGGTTTATTTATTTTATTTATAAACACAGATTTCCAAAGGTTTTATTGAAAAATATGTTACATAGTTCTAACTTAATGTACTTGGTTATGCATGGAATTTGATTTGTAATTAATTTTGTTTGTTCTATTTTTTAAATGCCTAATGAGTGCTCATACAATTCTGCTGTGCATTTGAAAGCAGCAGTATCTGTATTTGTACTTTTTTGGCTTGTAAAATAGGATCAGATGCTGAAAGTTTACTGAAATATAGATGTTGTGGCTAAACTGAACATCTGCACAAGTTAACAAGCTACGAGAGAGGGTTATTCCTTCCTATAGGAAAGTGCCGGACAAAGATATAAATCATGATCACTCCATGCTAAGTCTGTGCATGATAACTCATCAAATCAAGTTTGTAAATATATTGCATGTTTATTTATTTTTTTAAATACCTAATAAGTGTTCGTATAATTCTGCTGTGCATTTGAAAGCAGCAATATCTGTATTTGTACTTTTTACAAAATTTATTTGTACTTAAAAACTAATGAATTTATTTCCTTGTTTTTCAATTAACAGTTCAATTTCTTGCATTAATTACTTATTTTAAGTAATACAAAAAATCTGATAAGTTACAGTTTACTCTTCCAGTAATGAATATGCACTTCTGTAATTTTTTAAAAAGTGTTAAAGAATAGTATAAAATCAGTAATTGTTCTGCATATTTATAAGGAAAAATGTGATTGTATTTGTTTTCATAAATTAATCCTGCTCCTTAGTCTTTCATTGTGTATCTGATTCTTGTTTGTCTAATCTATACCCCTCAGAAGCTTGTCCCACAGATTTTTCATTACGGAAAAAAATGGGTGAGAATTTCTCACTAGAGATGTGGTTTGGGTAAATGCCAAGTAAGTAAGGTATTTACTTCTACCTCGAGTGAACACCCAAAATCAGGGTTAAATACCCTAATTTTGGGTGTTTACTTTCCATTTTTCAGTGGTAAGTTTTATATTCTGTCTTAAACTTTAGGGATGTAACGGATACTGATTTTATCGGATATCCGAAGCTCCTTTGGTTGCCCGATCGAATATCCGGCACTAAACATGTATTTAGTTATCAAGTGTTTTTAGCACCAGAGTGCTATTAATTTCAACCTTGCTTTTTGTGTAGACACGATTTTGGTACAATTTTCGCGTCCAGTCATTTTTGAAATGTGTTTGCCAGATAACGTGAGGGGGGGGGGGGGCAGGCGTTAATAATATGTTGAAAGTCGCACAAGGTTTGCCTTTTTTGATAAATGATTGCTAAACTGGGTGCCAAAATGCGACAATTTATTATAAATATATTTTGAGTATAGTTACAAAAC
>JAWZYV010012154.1:0-249625 GCA_038373885.1 Cheiracanthium punctorium | reverse complement strand
TGGATGCCGGCTAGTAGTCGCCTAAATCTCGGTTGATAATGGGTATATAGTCGCCGGACGATGAAATCATGGGTAAATGATCGCGGACGACGTCGCCGCGGCGGTAGCGCCAATGGTTGGCCAAAAAAATGCGATGAGACATTTCGGTCACTTCCCGGCGTCGCAGTCGACGCCAGCGCGACGTCGTGATCTATGAAGTGCGGCGTTTGGCCAATTCTTGGCCAACGATATTTTGCTACTTGGGCAAATTCAAACGACCTCCAAGGGTCAAGCTCACGATGAACCATGTGGTTTATGTAGCGTTGGAGAAATTATATCAAATGTTATAATCATTGAATTTCACGTTCTTTGAATATTAATCCTTGCCAAAGCTGCGCTTCCTGAGCTTAAAACTCTCTTTTGACCATATTGATTAGCATCAATTTACATCTTATTTATTACATCCAGAGCAAGTGTATTTTATTCGCTTAAATATGGTAAAAAAAAAAAAATCAACTAAGCTGAGGAGGCGGAGAATAGGAGAAGCCTAACTTTCAAAAAACATGAAATTCAATGTTTATGGCAAACATGTGCCTTAATTTCTTCTGAACAAGACAACGAATATGGTTTACTGTTTGCTTATTTTAAAGGTATTTGAATGGGCCAGTTTTCAGTAGATTTTGAGTACATTAGAAGGACCAGAATGAAATAAATTGTCCCTCGATGTTCAATGATAAATTTAGGTTCCTTTCCAATCGTTATACCAATACCTGTATTTCTAGGCATCGCTAGCATCTGCTGTTATCTTTACGAAAAACAGCTACAAATTCGGTTTTAAAGTATAACATTTGAGGGAAGAAAGTGTTAAATATGACTCTGTTCAATAAGACACCGTGAAATGCGATTATGACAGTGACCGAGCATTAAATAATGCTATTATTATGCAAAGTGGGATTATCGGTGTCGAACTAAATTCAAGGCTTAAATTGCTTGTTTATTTCGTGAAAAATTTCGAAGGTTCCAGTAGTTTTTCTTACAAAATGAATTTAGCGCATATAACTTCGAAAAAAAAACCAAAAAAAAAAAAAAACCCTCGATCACTTGCTTTTACAAAATCACCAGTATTTTCCGACAGAATTTATAGGCAGAAATTGCGGTAGCGATCGCTGTCATGTTCTTTGTTACTGATGATGTCTATTTATTTAAGGACGCCCTTGCCTCCCTCAGGAGAGCAATGGTGTGATTTTAAACAAAGTTCAGTTAGCGTGTAGGCGTCGTGAAAAACTTTCGAGCCATTTTCTTACTTCCCTTCAATCTGGCAGGTTTTGTAGCGAGGTTAGCATGCGTTGCATTCTTAAAACATCGATTCGCGAACTAATGAAGAGCAAAAGTTCCCCTCTCAAGGAGAATTGCAACGAGCACAGTTATGCAATATCGACAATAACCATTTTAATTACATAGAGTGACATCAGTTCACGTATATGAAAAAATGGGATATGCAGAAAATGACTATGTTTTAAACGTAGTGCACGAAAGTTGTTCTTATGATTTTATGAACCAACACACAACTCTGTTCATACATGAATGTGGCATAAAATTAATTGGAAATTACACTTGGTTAAGGGTATTCAAAAAAATCTTAATATTTTCTAGCCTTGTATTGCCTCTGCACTGCGTAGATTTAATCCGTTTATCTACGACAATCAGTTGATTTCTTGGTATATTGAATACACGCATTTTTACGGTTTGAAATTAGTCTTGGTGATACTATTCTCTTCATGGGTCTTGCGAGGAAAAGATGCAGTATCTTCTCCCTGTATTTTAGCAGCTTTGTACCAGGCAGCAGTTTCCTCTTAATTTTTCCCTGTATATGTATACATATAATGTCCATTCAATAAATAATCGTTTAAAATCAACAGCCATGATGACGTTCTCTTGATATCTTTGTTACTTTCCTTTTCCCTTTTTTTAATGATCGTGAAAAAATGGTACGTTACTGAGACTACCGAACTTTTGATAATTTTTTATGAGAATAATAGTTAGCTTCAGTAACGTACTTTTTCTCTGTGTATTACATTGGGGACAAATAACATTTCAACGATTTGCTGGAATGAGGCGTGTTTTATATTCTAGGGGGTGGAGGGCTTACCTTCGAATCTTACCGCAAAGTGGTTCAAGATGTTACCACCTAACTTGGAGACTTTCTAACTTAACGTTTATTTGAATCTCACAATAACTTTTACAAACAAGCATACAATACCGATTATACTGCCATTTTTATATCACTGTGAACCCGATACATTTGAAATTTACAGGTTGTTCTGGGATTTACATATTTTTCTGTATATTTAATATTTCTTTTATTCCCACAGACACTTATTTAAATGACATCGGTTACGACAACATACTTACAGATAACACACTACTTGTGAAGGTCACAAGAACGTACATTTTACGCGAATTAAAGAGTCATGGGCGGTTTGTATCGCGCCTTTCTGTAAAAGGTGCTGCCCTTATGGTGAAAACAGACGCCAATAGAAATAACCCGATTTTCAACATTAAAAAAAATAAAAAATAAATAAATAAAATAAATAAAAAAAATAAAAATTCAAGATTATGAATAACTGTTGTGGACTGAATTCTATTTCGGTAAGTACACCTCCGACATTGATTTTCAAGCTCTTTTAAAATACGCTACGAAAGCTTCTTGCTGTTACTCAGAGACAGGATCTGTCGCAAAGAGACTAGTCTGATGAAATTAATTCCGGCCAGCAGGACACCCATGCTCAAATTTAAACTACTTCAAAGGGTTAAATTAAACTAACGATGTACCATATCGGTTGCGTCCTGTTAGAGAATTTAAGGCAAATGTTCTTTATCATCATTGAATTTCACGTTCTTTGAAAATTTATCTTCGCCAAAGCTCCGCCTCCTTTAGCTTAAAATTCACAGATTGAAAGAGGCAGTTTTATAGTAGAGGGGATTCGCCCTCCCCTTCCTTTAATTGTGAAGGAGAAAATTCATTTTTTAAGTGAAAAATACCTTAGGATTAAACATTTTTATTTATGAGAGCAGGTGTTCTAAAATAAACTAAATGGAGTCTTTTGGACCTCCTAAGTATAACTGAGATGACCATCTAAGTATAACTAACCTAAGATATTAAATAAATATGTTTGAAAAAATTTCGAGGGAGCACTCACTGCCTTTCCCCATCCCATCAAAGTTACGTCTTCGAACAAAAGTATTAATTTTATTCGGAGTATTGGATGAAAAAGCTGTTTTATAGATATTATAATTAAAAAATGAATGGACCCATCCTGAAAAAATGCCTTAAAATATGAGGAGGCACGGGTACCTCCATTCATCGAACGATATATATCCAAGCTCTTTATAACGAAAATTTCGATCAGTGGGCAGTGGCTACACTTCAGTGTTCCATCCCTACTCCTATGATACAAAAACTTTTTAATATTAATCAATCAGTAAGCATAATTAAAAAAAAGTAAATTTAATATATTTCTAAGCATGAAAACATTGAACTAATTTCGAATATCGAGGTTGAACATCTTCAAAATTGAGAGTCCGTGGTGTTCTTACAATTCAGTAATGAGGGGAGGGGATGACAGACCTAATTTTAAGGTAAAATAAAAGGTGCAATCGATGTGTTAAAAATTAAAAATAAATGGCTTTTATTTTGTATATGGGAAGTTAAACGCATATCCTTACTTTATGTGAACCCCTCTGATGAGCTCAATCCCCAACCCTTTTTTTTCTCATCGTACCGCAAGGACATTTAAACTCCAATTTAAATTATGGTTCATGATATTTTTCTAGTTGAATATTTTCTCGAATCGGTCGCATTTGATCCAATTTTATGTCTATCAAGTACACCACATCTACATTTTTATATTCGTTGAACTTCTCGCACTCTCTCCCCCTATTTTTATAAGTCTAAAGCTCTAATATCCGCCAAACTTTCACAAATTGGGTAATGCATTTTTTTATTTGCTAAAAGACATTTTGCTTTTATATAAACGTCATAAATATATCTGAGCAATAAATAACACAATCTTGACAAAATCTGTTCTCAAAAAAATGCACCAACTTTTTTTAGAGTGGTAAGTTTCCAGCCTGTTTCCAGCCGTTGTGTCATATGAGTGGAGGGTGGAGCGAAGACAGACTAAAACAACAAGCTCATTCAGAGCAAAACACGTTGTTGGTTAAAATTTCCGTTTAAAAAATTTGCCACGTACTATTCTTAAAAAAATTCTCATAAACTACGAATGTTTTTACATGTATTAACTAGCACTGATCGTCCGATTTTTCTTTATAATTGGAGCCTATAGAATATTTTTGATAGGGGGCGGGGAAAACTTCAAAACATTTTCTAGAGGGGAGCTAATTTCACACTTGTAACTTCTGATTTCGCGTTGTAATGCATGTTTGTTTACATCATAATACAATATGCTAAATCTCCAAGAGTGGTGGGAGGGCAAGTGCCCTTCCCCTTATGGGCGGCCATGTATTCAGCACATTATATCAGTCGGCAGTATATTCAAATACTTTTAGATTAAGAGAAGGTGTGTCATAGCGGAAAGTATACGCCTTCCCTGCTTTTTTTTTTCAACAGAAATGCTCACTTTTTATTTTTGTTTTCGTTGTTAAACAGTAAAAATGAAAAACTTATCTTGTGATTCGGCGTACGAAAATAAATATAAACGAGCTTATTAGACCACCTAAGTAAATTTACTGCAAAATTAACGATTATTTTGCGAATGCTAAAGTACTTACACATCTTTTAGATACTGAAAACACGTTTTCTTTTCAAATGTACCCTTCTACGAAGACTGGAGGCTAAAATGCACCGAACGGCCGTATTCACCAAACACTTGACACGCGGATTAAAACATACTCGCGTGTTAATGTCATCGGTAAGATTTCTTACCGATGACTATAACACGCGTTTCAGGATTAATCCGCGTGTCAAATGTTTGGTGAATACGGCCGTAAAAGGTTCAAAAGCCGGGGTTCAGCAAGGGAGTATTTAGAATTTCAGAGGAAAAGTTCTGCAACATTGATATTAATTCAAGGTAGTATATGAAAAAGCTAAATTTCTTCTTAATTCGCTGATGATCAAAACTATTGGATTTGATGATAAAAATTAAATAATTATACCAAACATGGGTGTTCCACCAAATTTTTTTTTTGGGAGGAAGAAGAGGGAATACGATCGTGTATGAATAAAGAAATTAAATGCACGGCTAAAAATATAATCTCATGATAACGAAATAAAATAACGAAAACGAGGAGTGGGAAGTGTCTACATTTCTGTATCCCCTCCCTGCTCGGAAAGTAAACGTTATAAGAATTAGAGAATTCAAGACTGAGGGCGGGAATTAGAGAGATAATTATTATAGTAAAAGGAAATAGGTTTGTTGAAAATTAAAAGGCTACGGAATTTGTTTTGTATATGGGGAGTATATTGTTTTGTATATGTATTTTTTATATTGTTTTGTATATGTATTTAATAATCGATGTAAAATTATACATATTTTTTCTAGTTCAATATCTTTCTAATTTTTCAAATATCTTTAAATGTTTGAAATTTGAAGTTCTATTTTTTTTTTTCCTATGAGTAAATATGTAGCTCTAAAATCTGATTTAAAAAAGTTTGGAAGGATATTTTCATTGGGTAAAATGACATTGTGGATAAAAAATCACAAATAGAGGTACAGGCTGGTTATAATTACACTTCCCTTTAAAGCTTCATTTTGCAGTTAAAATAAATGAGCCCATTGCCTCCAGATTTTGCATACGGACTGTACGGGAGATGCGCTCACAGATGTGTTTTTTTATTTAATTCTTAAAAATGTCCAAAATGTGGCACTTTGAATGTTGAAAATGATGAAAAAATAACCCAAGTTAGTTAATAAATGCTCCAAACTATTCCATAAATGGGGAGATAGTTTGTAGATTTCGAATTAACCCTTTCCATAGTTAAATTTTCTGTTTTTTCATGCAAAGAGTGACCTAGAGCCTATTTTTTGAACAAATTTTTTCCCCGAAATGCCCCCACGCGTGCATCTCATGTATAAGAACGTAATAATACGTTCTCACGTAATAAGAATCACAGATATCATAGATATCATAGTAAATACAGGCTGCCTTAATCCACTATTCAATATAATGCGTAGCAATTACATGAGTGACGGGTGGATCCCTTCGAAACAATAAGAATTATATGTACTATAGTGTACATATTATTAAATCTGGACGAAAATGGTTCAAGTGGACGATAACGTTAATATAAAGTTAACGCCTTCCTCAACAAATTGCAGAGAAATCAGTTAATCAACGGAAGAGCAAAACCGTTAATCAACGAAATTTCCGTTAATCAACGGAAAATGCAGAAATTAATATTAGAAAAAGTGAAATTAGAAAAAACATTTCGCATGATTTATAATAGTATTACAAATACACTGCTGGCCACCCAAATTGCAACACCAAGAAAAACAAGAGATATCACAACAAAATTTATTGTGTAGATAACATGTTGACCAAGTAACAAATGATTAAATTTACAGCATTCTATGAAGCGTGGTTCCTGCCAAAATCAGTACCCAGAGTAGCCGCCGTTGTTGGAGATCACAGCTGCCACACGCCTCGGCATTGATTCAAAGAGACTTTGAATGTGTTCTTGGGGTACAGCAGACCAAGCAGCTTCCACACGTTGCCAAAGTTGATCTGGTGTGACAGCTGGGGATGAACTCTGGGTCAGTCGTTGAGCAACCATGGACCACATGTTTTCTATCGGCGAAAGATCCGGAGAGCGCGCCGGCCAGGGAAGCAATTCAATCTGGTGATTGACGAAGAACCCTTGGACAATGCGTGCCACGTGTGGCCGTGCATTATCCTGCTGAAATATGGCTGTTGGCAAGCCCTGAAGGTAAGAAAGGACAACTGGCTCCAACACCTCGGAGATGTAGCGCTGGCTGGTTAAAGTACCGGCAATGCGTACTAGAGGAGTGCGAGAGAGATATCCGATACCGCCCCATACCATAATACCCGGTGCAGGACCAGTGTGACGGTGCATAATGCAGCTGTTCAGCATCCTCTCTCCACGGTGTCTCCAGACTCGAATCCGACCGTCGTGGTGTTGCATACAGAAGCGTGACTCGTCAGTAAAGAGAATTTCATTCCATTCTGTCGTCCACATCCTTCTTTCATCGCACCATTGGCGGCGGAGACGTCTGTGGTTCCGCGTCAGAGGTAGACAAAGCAACGGACGTCTTGCGGACAGACCATTCTGCTGTAAACGACGTCGAATGGTACGCGCAGACACTGGATGATGCGTTACAGACTGAATCTGCTGTGATATGGTTCGTGATGTGACTGAGCGGTCCGTCACTGCCATGCGTACAATCTGCCTGTCATCACGTGACGTGGTGCACTGAGGTCGATGCGGTCGATCACGTCTGTCCGTCGTACCCTCCTGCACCCAACGATCACATATCCGCATCACAGTTGTTTGGTTTCGTCCAATACGACGACCGATTTCCCTGAAAGATAACCCACAATCTCGGTATGCCACTATCCTTCCTCTGTCAAACTCGGATACTTGATCAAAAGATGATCGTTGTTTCCTACGAGGCATAATTTATCGTTTTTTTGAAAAAAAAGCAAGAAAAACACAATTGCTGTACTTGAAACCGTCGAAATCTCCAAGCCTTAAATAGCGCTTTGAGGTGGCGCCACAGGCGCGCTTGATGTGCGTCTGCGCTGAAATTCTAATCATTTGCATATCTCACCTCAGCTAATGCATGTTGTAAATTTCATATTATTTGCATGCTTCCTTCAGGGTGTTGCATTTACGATGGCCAGCAGTGTACATTAAATACAAGACAGATTTTTTCCCTCCGATTTTTCATAATTCGGTGACGAGAGGGTTAAAGATATTTGAAAAATTAGAAAGATATCGATATAAACTATAAAAAAATAGGCATAATTTTACATCGATTATTAAATTTTCTTGCAGTACGTTTAGTTCTTAAATCGCCATTTAATGTAACACGCAATGCATATTGAAAGAGCCGTACTTGAACCGTAAGAATGAACATTTATGTAACTGCCTTCCCACTGAGTGGCGTTTTACGATTGATTTCCACTGTGCTAAAGAGAATATTTATTATTTGAGAAATACTCTACACTGAACTACATCCTATTTTTGATTAACCCTTTGGGGTCGTATGTCTGCTCTCAGCCACCGCAGACCATTTTGACGAACCTAGCATCTCTGTGACAGGTCCCCTTTCTGAATGACAACTTCGGGTTCTCGTAATGTATTTCAAAGGGAAAAAAATCCGATTTTCAGCATTCAAAAAAAGTATTAAATTCAAGATTTTGGATGAAATTGGTTAAGCGAACCTTCGACTTTGATTCTCGAGCTCTTTTGAAATACGATACGGAAGCTGCTTGCTGTCACGCAGAGACAGGACCTGTCCCAGAGAGGCTAGTCTGGTGAAATTAATTCTGGTTAGCAGGACATCCATGTTCAAATTCAAACGACCTCCAAGGGTCAAGCTCACGATGAACCATGTGGTTTATGTAGCGTTGGAGATATTATATCAAATATTATAATCATTGAATTTCACGTTCTTTGAATATTAATCCTTGCCAAAGCTGCGCTTCCTGAGCTTAAAACTCTCTTTTGACCATATTGATTAGCATCAATTTACATCTTATATATTACATCCAGAGCAAGTGTATTTTATTCACTTAAATGTGGTAAAAAAAAAAAAAATCAACTAAGCTGAGGAGGCGGAGAATAGGAGAAGCCTAACTTTCAAAAAACTTGAAATTCAATGTTTATGGCAAACATGTGCCTTAATTTCTTCTGAACAAGACAACGAATATGGTTTACTGTTTGCTTATTTTAAAGGTATTCGAATGGGCCAGTTTTCAGTAGATTTTGAGTACATTAGAAGGACAAGAATGAAATAAATTGTCCCTCGATGTTCAATGATAAATTTAGGTTCCTTTCCAATCGTTATACCAATACCTGTATTTCTAGGCATCGCTGGCATCTGCTGTTATCTTTAGGAAAAACAGCTACAAATTCGGTTTTAAAGTATAACATTTGCGGGAAGAAAGTGTTAAATATGAATCTCTTCAATAAGACACCGTGAAATGCGATTATGACAGTGACCGAGCATTCAATAATGCTATTATTTTGCAAAGTGGGATTATCGGTGTCAAACTAAATTCAAGGCTTAAATTGCTTGTTTGTTTCGTGAAAAATTTCGAAGGTTCCAGTAGTTTTTCTTGCAAAATGAATTTAGCGCATATAACTTCGAAAAAAAAAACAAAAAAAAAGAACCTCGATCACTTGCTTTTACAAAATCACCAGTATTTTCCAACAGAATTTATAGGCAGAAATTGCGGTAGCGATCGCTGTCATGTTTTTTGTTTTTGGATGGTGTTTATTTATTTAAGGACGCCGTTGCCTCCCTCAGGAGAGCAATGGTGTGATTTTAAACAAAGTTCAGTTAGCGTGTAGGCGTCGTGAAGAACTTTCGAGCCATTTTCTTACTTCCCTTCAATCTGGCAGGTTTTGTAGCGAGGTTAGCATGCATTGCATTCTTAAAACATCGATTCGCGAACTAATGAAGAGCAAAAGTTCCCCTCTCAAGGAGAATTGCAACGAGCACAGTTATGCAATATCGACAATAACCATTTTAACTACACAGAGTGACATCAGTTCACGTATATGAAAAAATGGGATATGCAGAAAATGACTATGTTTAAGCGCAGTGCACGAAAGTTGTTCTTATGATTTTATGAACCAACACACAACTCTGTTCATACATGAATGTGGCATAAAATTAATTGGAAATTACACTTGGTTAAGGGTATTCAAAAAAATCTTAATATTTTCTAGCCTTGTATTGCCTCTGCACTGCGTAGATTTAATCCGTTTATCTACGACAATCAGTTGATTTCTTGGTATATTGAATAAAAGCATTTTTACGGTTTGAAATTAGTCTTGGTGATACTGTTCTCTTCATGGGACTTGCGAGGAAAAGATGCAGTATCTTCTCCCTGTATTTTAGCAGCTTTGTTCCAGGAAGCATTTTCCTCTTAATTTGTCTCTGTATATGTATACATATAATGTCCGTTCAATAAATAATCGTTTAAAATCAACAGCCATGATGACGTTCTCTTGATATCTTTGTTACTTTCCTTTTCCCTTTTTTTAATGATCGTGAAAAAATGGTACGTTACTGAGACTACCGAACTTTTTATAATTTTTTATGAGAATAATAGTTAGCTTCAGTAACGTACTTTTTCTCTGTGTATTACATTGGGGACAAATAACATTTCAACGATTTGCTGGAATGAGGCGTGTTTTATATTCTAGGGGGTGGAGGGGTTACCTTCGAATCTTACAGCAAAGTGGTTCAAGATGTTACCACCTAAATTGGAGACTTTCTAACTTAACTTAACGTTTATTTGAATCTCACAATAACTTTTGCAAACAAGCATACAATACCGATTATACTGCCATTTTTATATCACTGTGAGCCCGATACATTTGAAATTTACAGGTTGTTCTCGGATTTACATTTTTTTCAGTATATTTAATATTTCTTTTATTCCCACAGACACTTACTTAAATGACATCGGTACAACAACATACTTACAGGTAAAACACTACATGTGAAGGTCACAATAACG
Organism: Cheiracanthium punctorium; assembly: GCA_038373885.1. NCBI lineage: Eukaryota > Metazoa > Arthropoda > Arachnida > Araneae > Cheiracanthiidae > Cheiracanthium > Cheiracanthium punctorium. The sequence continues at coordinate 238,912 of JAWZYV010012154.1, read as the reverse complement.
TACATTTTACGCGAATTAATTAAAGAGTCATGGGCGGTTTGTATCGCGCCTTTCTGTGAAAGGTGCCGCCCTTATGGTAAAAACAGACGCTAATAGAAATAACCCGATTTTCAACATAAAAAAAAATTAAAAAAATAAATAAATAAACTAAATAAAAAAAATAAAAATTCAAGATTATGAATAACTGTTGTGGACTGAATTCTCTTTCGGTAAGTACACCTTCGACATTGATTTTCAAGCTCTTTTAAAATACGCTACGAAAGCTTCTTGCTGTTTCTCAGAGACAGGATCTGTCGCAAAGAGACTAGTCTGATGAAATTAATTCCGGCCAGCAGGACACCCATGCTCAAATTTAAACTACTTCCAAGGGTTAAATTAAACTAACGATGTACCATATCGGTTGCGTTCTGTTAGAGAATTTAAGGCAAATGTTCTTTGTAATCATTGAATTTCACGTTCTTTGAAAATTTATCTTCGCCAAAGCTCCGCCTCCTGAGCTTAAAATTCACGTTTGACCATGTTTATATGCATTAATTTACAGCTTATTTATTACTTCGATATCAAGTATATTTTATTCGCATAAATATGGTCAAAAACAAAAAGCTAAGCTTGGGAATCTGGGAATGTGGGAAGCCTGACTTTCAAGAACTTGAGTATGGCAACATACGCCTTATTTCCTTCTGATCTAGACAACCGATATGGTTTACTGTTCACTTATTTTAAAGCCATTCGAATAGAGTTTTTAGTAAAATTTGCCCACAATAGTAGGCGCAGAATGAAATAACCTTTTTCTCGATGTTCAATGATAAATTTATATTCCTTTACGATTTTCAGTTCAGGTAGGCAGTTAAATAAATAGTAACTGCCCTCAAAACGTCGTTTTGGGACTTATTTCCACTGTGCTACAGAGAATATTCATTACTTGAAAAATTCTCTATCCATTGCTCATCTATGTAGTTATTACTCATTATAGTTCAATACTTATTACATGTGCTTTATTTTTGTTTAGCGACGAAAAACCTTCCCAATTTTTTCAACAAAAATATTTTTGTTGCCTTGTTGTTGATTGTAAAATTATGAAAAAAATATAATATTATTTTAATAAGTAGCTTCCATAAGTGGCTTTGTTTTCAATCAAATATTTATGATAGTTTCGTGGAAAACTAATTTCTATATAGCATAGCATGCCTGTTTTTAAATCTGGACGAAATCTGTTCAAGTGGGCGATAACGTTATTATAAAATTAACGCCTACTCTTGCAAATTGATTAGAAATCAGTTCAGCTAAGCGTTACATAAATACTGCCCACAAATTAGCGATTTGGCACTGATTTCCATTGTGCTACAGAGAATACTCATTAGTTGAAAAATGCTCCATCCATCGGTCATCTACGTAGTCGTTCCTAATTACACGTGATTTCGTTTGGTAGGTGTACATTTAGCTACGAAGAAAAAACCCCAACTTTTTCAAAATCAATTTCTGTTGCCTTATTTTTGATTCGAAATGTATGAAAAAAAGTAATAGAATTCTAAGAATTGGCTTCCAAATAGGGTCTTGTTTTATATCAATTATCTATCATAGTTGCATGGAAACATAATTTTTAAGTTAGGGGTTTCAAACCCTATTTTCAAAACGTGTAAAACTTGGAGATTGATAATGTGCTGATAGTTATTTTTAGCAGCTAACAATAAAAATAAAAGCATCAGTGTCAACAAAAATGCCAGTGACTCGGTGAGACCGTTTCATTGAATTTTTAGTTTTTACGAATGATATCAGCAAGTGATGGGATATTTTATACAACACAGATAGTTGCAGTTCAAAATGTTAAGGAGAGAAGGTACTTATATTATCAATGATAGAATATACATTCGTGATGTAACGTGTCGGTAATGAATTCTCGCAAAATTTTCAAAATCATAAAGGAAAAAAAAAAGGGATAAAAATGTACACATGAATTTTGATATTTTGTACTTATTATTAGAGAAGCAATTACTTCAAAAAGTGACCTATAGAAGGTTGTTTTTTGCTTTTTTAGGAGCTTCTTTTATATGTAATAAATTAATAATAAATAAATATATTAATTTCTGTTTTATTTGAATCTTCAAAAGACTGTAATACTCTTTAAAGACTTGTTTTTCGTAACTACAGGATATTATAATATATTAATACAGCATTCTCCCTATACGTAAAAAACACTCAAAATACTGGGGTTAAACGATGAAATAAATAAAAACTTTGTGAAAAGAACACAATTAAAATGTATCGTATAATACGTTACGATCGTTTCGACCAAAAAATTCTTTCGGTGTTCATCAGATACAGCCCTTCGTCTCGGCAGTGGCGTAGCCAGGATTTTATTTTGGGGTGGGCTGGGTACAAAAATTAAAGGTAAAGTTCATTTGTAAGCTAAATATGAAATTGTAAGCTAAGTAAAGGGTCCCATTTCGGGGGGGGGCAGAAGCCCCCTCAGCTCCCCCTCTGTCTCGGGCTTAGTCTGATGAAGACCGAAAGAAATTTTTGGTCGAAACGATCGTAACGTATTATAAGTTACATTTTATGTGTGTTCTTTTCACAAAGTTTTTATTTATTTTATCGTTTAACACCAGTGTTTTGAGTGTTTTTTACGTATAGGGAGAATGCTGCATTAATATATTAAAATATTCAGTAGATACAAAAAATAAGACTTTAAAAAGTATTACAGTCTTTTGAAGATTCAAATAAAACAGAAATTAATATATTTATTTATTTATTTATTACATGTAAAAGAAGCTCCTAAAAAAGCATTAACCAACTAACAATTTCTTAATTTTTTTTTCAATATGTGCATGAAGGAAGAAACGTTTCAAGATATTTATAGATAAAGATACATTCTGTTTAAACAAATTTTTTTTTTAAAATCAAGCATTTTTAACCCTTTAACGCGCAGTGGTCCCGCTCTGGGATCACCAAACTCTAACGTTTTGACAGTCGCCAGTCACGAAGAATTGATTTCATTTCTATAAAAAATAGTTGCGGGTGACATAGCTCCACGACAATCCTTTACTTTTTTGATCGTCATTTCCTGTCAAAAAATGGTCACGATTATTTTTAACCGCACTGGCATCTGCTGGAAAATGGAAGAGTGAGAGAACATCCGGATAGATTGCCCAATGCTGAAAAAAGGGCAGGCGTTGCCATCGCTCAACTTAACTACCAGCAAGATTGCGGACGATCGAAACGTTCATCGCGTGCCACAGATCTAGAGACCCTTTTTTGACGCAGCTGGCTGTGCTCAGCCAGCTGCGTCAAAAAAGGGTCTCTAGATCTGTGGCACGCGATGAACGTTTCGATCGTCCGCCATCTTGCTGGTAGTTAAGTTGAGCGATGGCAACGCCTGTCCTTTTTTCAGCATTGGGAAAGGGTTGCGCCTCAAAGGGTTAACAGTTTTAATGCCCATTTAATTGTATGGACTGGCCCTTTAAATTGCTCTGAGGCGGACATAAAACCAGCGCCACGGCGGAGTAAATGCCAACTACTGTATTCTGGTTTTTTGCCCCGTTTGGATAGCCGGGGAAAATCCCTTTTAGCCATGGTTCTGCAAAGAACATTATTTTTCTGAATTATTCTTAGCTTTGAATAGATTTAAAGGTATCTATTTTACTAAGTTTTAGAAAATTCTAGATAAATAATTATATTTTCTTAAAGAATTAACTTATAAGACAAATATAAAAGTTATATTTCAGAATTAACATTTAAAATAAATAAGAGAGGTTAATTCTTTTACAGATCGAATTCTTTCTGATGTGAGTCACAAAAAATTCATTAAAAAAAATATTTATAACTTTTTATTGCTGTAAATTACAAAATTTTTACTTTTTCTCATACTTATTTATCTTAATAAAAACTATTGATGAGCAATTTCAATTTTAAAAATATTTTATTTAGGAATAAAGACACTTTATTTCGTAATATGAGTCACATATAATAATGAGCTACGGCTAGTATTGAATGATAATAGAGTTCTTAATGGCATTTGATGTATCCTAATTTTATCTTTTGAATAAATGAGGGTGATTTTATTGCTATACACACCTATATATGATTAATGACTGCCACTAAATATAATTAAATAATGCAATTTTACTACAGTTTTTCTGGTAAACACACTAAGTAAGTGTAAAAAATAACTACCACTCGTCATTACCACTAAGTTGAATTTTTTTAATAATAGGAAGTTTTTAAACTATGGCACCAACAACAGCAGCAGAGAATCAGAAAAAGCGCAGGAAAAAATTAAAGGAAGAAGAGATATACAATGAATATAAACAGAAACTATGGCTGCATTCGTAAACGCCAAACCAGTTACTTTCGTGCAATGAGTTTCCATCTAAGGCGTTCGTAAAGGAAACTGAGTGCATACAGTTTTTAAACTAGAGCGTTCGTATACAAAACTGAGTGCGATTAGTTTCAAACGAAATAAACCGATCCCAGCTATGGTTTCGTCAGTTGTTTAGAAGATACACTTGCTGCACGTTGTTGTTGTTTTCAAGGCGTTCGTTGTTATGGAAACGTATGTTGTTGTGAAAAGTATTTTAGGTTTTCTAAAGCTGCATACCTGCAATATTTTCGAGGAGGAAATTCATGCGTATGTTAGAAAATGCTACGAAGGTACATAATTTTTCAAAGGTAATCATTTTCTTGTATTTTTCATTTTAGTAAATTCAAAAATGCATGTTTTAGTGTTGAGATTGAAGTTGATTTAATCCGTTATTAGCGAAATTTAAACTTCTTGCTAAATACTTTTGAAAAAATGAAGTTTAAATTGAAATTTCTAAATTTTGATTTGTGCACTTCAATTATGGCCACTCTTTCTTTTAAAAATCCTGTTGATTTTATATTGAGTATGTACTAAAAACTCTCCCCAGCAAAATTATCGCATTCGCGAATTGTAAACAAACACGTCTTCTAGGCGACGAAACTAAATAAACTGAAGTTGTTCGTAAAGTCAAAGGTAACTGATAACCACTGACAGCACTAATCACACGCATTCCAGTTTTCTTACGAAATCTCGTGCAACGAGTTTGTCGTTTATGAATGCAGCCACTGTCTCCTTATGAAGGAATATAGAAAGAAGAAAGCTCACAAAGTAAAGAAGTAATTCACACTGTCGCAATTTTTTTGTGTTGTAATTAATAAAATGACAGGTATTCAAATTTTTAAAAAATGACGTGAGCGGTTTCGTTCTGTGAATTTTTATTATTGCTTATTCATTCGGCAAATTGGCGTTTTGAATTAAGACCTTAAGTACCGTTATTTGATTTGAGTGTTTGTGCATTAATGCCGATTGACTGGACTAGGGATAGGGTCCTAGGCCTATAGGGGAAAAGCTCTCCGTGTGGGACATTCTAAGAGATCCTAGCCCGTGTTTACATTCTTTGTTTTGAATTCATGGTTCTACTAACCTGTTCTAAACGCATCTCAGTATTTTTTGTACATCTATTTTACTTTTCTACTAACATGAAGGTACTGAACCCACTAACGGATAGCGGTTCTTCTAAGGAAATATGCGTATTGATTGTTTATATCAAAAATATAAATATTTCGATAATGCTATGTTTTACGCCCTCCTTTTTTAGCCTTTCGGTCATTCCACTCCAAATAAAACATAAAATTGTAAAAAAATCACCACGCCATTTCAGATTTTCCTCAAATTTTGTGTAAATGATTTATAGAATCGGATAACTCCAAATCTCAATTTTGAAGGTTCCACGATAATTAATTACCGAGAAATTAACTATGCAAATTTTAGCAAGATACGATATTTTTTCTCTGAATTTTTTAAATAACTCCTTACCTGTAGATATTACTAAATTGAAAATTTGTTTCTAGGCGTAACATTTTAACCTGCTTCAGAAAATGTTATCAAAATCTGCGCATCTTCTATAGTTTATGCATGAGCATTACATTTGCTAAAAAAACATCATGAATTTTTTTCGGCGTGTTTGATCAGAAGCACGTTTTCAAATTTTATATATTGTTCAAATGGTATGCCATTACATCCCCAAAAATTTTATATTTGCTTTCTGCTCAGAAGCTGAACAAAAAAATTATTAAATTTTCATGTGACTTTTTCGTTTATTGTATCTAGTAATATGCTTTAAAGAGCGTATCAGAGAAATGAATATGTAATACCTTCATTTGTCATTATTTCCCAGCTCTCATCGCCAACGATCAGGTAGTGCACGGATGCCAGCAGCAAAGAAAGAATGATCTTTTGATGCGATGAAGTCATCAATGAATTTTCGTACTTCATCCTCTGTGGGGAAGTGTACTGAAGACAAGGCATTGTTCATTGACCGAAGTAGATGATAATCTGAAGGGGCTAGGTCAGGAATATACGCCGGATGTTCCAAAACTTCCCAGCCAAACTTTACTAACGTGTCCTTGACCGGTTTTCACAACATGAGGCGTTGCATTGTCATGGAGAAAATGGACGGGCAGCAAACCGTTACCAGTAAATGGTCGTTTATGATCGATTTCCTGCTTCAGTCACAGGAATTGTTGCTTATAGCTTTCAGCAGTTACACTTTCATCGGGCTCCAATAGTTTGTAATACAGTACACCCTTCATATCTCTCCCGACAATGGAAGATCTCTTGTTGCAAAACCGGTCAAGGACACGTTAGTAAAGTTTGGCTGGAAAGTTTTTGAGCATCTGGCGTATATCCCTGACACAGCCCCTTCGGACTATCATTTATTTCCGTCAAAGAACAGTACCTTGTCTTCTTTACACTTTCCCATAGTGGTCGAAGTATGAAAATCCATTGTGACTTCATCGCATCAAAAGGTGAATTCTTCTACACTGCTGGCATCCTGCGCTGCCTGACAGTGGGCGGTGGGTGCTGGAAAATAATGGCGTTTACATTGAAGAATAAAGGTATTATTGCATATTCATTTCTTTGACACGCTCTTTAAAATATATTACTAAACCCAATATACGAAAAATCACATGGAAATTTAATAATTTTTTTGCTCAGCTTCTGAGAAGAAAGCCAAGACGAATCTTTTTAGGGATGTAGTGGCATACCATCTTAACAGCATATATAAATTTAAAACATGTGCTTCTCATGAAACATGCCGAAAAAAATTCTTGATAATTTTTAGCAAATGCGATGCTCATGCAGAAACTATACAAGATACGCCAATTTTGATAACATTTTTGGAATCAGCTTAAAAAGTTACCCCTAGAAACAAATTTTCATTTCAGTGACCTCTACGGATAAGGAGGTATTTGAGAGATTCAGAGAAAAAATGGCGCATCTTGCAGAAAACTTAAAAACGTGCATAATTAATTTCTCGGTAATTAATTAACGTAGAACTTGCAAAATTGAGATTCGTGGTTATCTTAGCCTATAAATCATCTATATAAAATTTGAGGAAAATCTAAGTTGGTGTGGTGAACTGCACTATTTGATCTGACGTGGAATGTCCTCTTTATGAACATGTATGAAGATTTTGAGAGTCTCTAAAGAGCTTTCGGGAACCTACTAGACATGAGACGGGCTCAGCCCGAGTCCGAAAGCCATGGCCTGAGCCCGGGCCCGACTCGGGCTCGGGCTCTGTAATTCACGATTGCGTTCGAGCTCGGGCGGGCTCGGGCTCGTGAAAAATTTCTCCTTTGTTGAACATACTCCTTGAAAACAATTTTAAAAAGTGATTCATGGGATAAATGGATGTACTTATTTTAAAAAAATGGCGGCACGGGGGACTAGAAGGTGTGCGAAGCTCCAAAATTTATTGTATCCTATTAATGAAGTATTTAATTTTATTTGTCTTTAGCTGAAACTTCGGGCTCGGGCGGGCTCGGGCTCCAACTTTAATAATATTGCTCGGGCTCGGATTAAAAGTCTTCGGGCTCGGGCTTCAAAAAATGAGCCCGAACTCATCTCTAGAACCTACTGAGGCCCCCAGTGAGAGATTTTGAAAGGCTGCAGTAAAGTTCTGTCGACATTATGAACGGATTATGAAATTTTTGAACGAACCCACCAAACCCCATGGTGATGAACTAACGAACTCAAGAAACCCCGTGGTAGTAAAACTGTGGAAATTTTGCTCGAGCTGAAGAAGAAAACATGTACTGGAGAATGAGAAATATGAGAGCACGTTATAACAGTGAGATGTACAAGTATTCTAAAAATTCAAGTCAGTTTTTATATAAAATTTTATGGGACTGTTTTGTTTGGACGGCTGATAAAGCTGACGTTGAAAATGTATGTTTTATGTTGGAGTAATAAAGGTTTTTATTTAAGTCCCATAAATTGCTTTTTTTTTAAAGGAAGCTAAAACCCGTGCTGCTGTCAATAGTATGTTCAAGAGTTTTGAATAATTCACGTACAGACCATTTTAAGTTTGTGGCTTACATTTTTCAGCAATAATAAAATATTTCTATAATAAGTAAAGAGTGTGTTTTGTGGAAAACCGACCAAAACTCCTTAGCTAAATCTCCAAACCAGCTTAGGTTAGCTCCGAGTAGCTCCGAAGCTGTCTACCACAGTGGCGCACACAAGGGAGGGGTCTAAGAGGTCCGGACCCCTCTCAAAAATGTTATCAATTGTCCTTCGTTAAACCATCATGTAATTTTTACTTTTAAATATGTTAGAACGCATTATCAAATTCTTATTTTCTCCAATTAAGATCAATAAACACAGTAAAAGTAACCCCCTTACTATAAAAATCCAAGTTTTTTCAGATGGTTGGTATCGCAGCTATATGGGTTGGACCCACTCCAAGAGAAAATCATACCCGCACACAGGATATGCGGTATGCATATCCTGTGTGCGCCACTGTCCTTATAACATAGTACAATATGCACCACCTAAATAAAGCTACCTTGATTTTGTGCCACAGATGGATGCGAAACAGATTTGTAAGAACGAAAAAAATACAGTAGGAAAGTATACACACAAATACCTATTTACAAGGAAAAAGTTACACCATGCCTCACCTGGGCAGGAATAAAAATAAATGGTAAAGAGAAAGAAAAGTGTCCCGCCGATATAAAGCCAGTACTGTTAATATAAGATACATTCGCTAAGTTTATATATGACTTTGAATAGTCGATTAAACATACCATTTACCAATCCTTATAGGAGCGCAACATCAATATTACCCCAGTGTTCAAAGATGATGGCCTTCAGTTCTGGCACAGACTGAAACTGTCTGACATTTGCATATCCATTCTTACTGAGGATACCCCATTCATTTTCTTAGGGATTGAGATCCAGTTAAAAGGGCAGGACAATTCATGAAATACAAACCATCACCAGAAAACCATTTTCATGAGGATTTTGCAACGTGAGTGAGTGCGTTGTCCTGAAGGAAAATCCAATTTCGACCACCAATTCTCCCTGCGAACGGCCCTAAGTGGGTTTCTAGCATTTACTGGTAATCAGCAGCTTTTATATGACTTGAAGGAAAAGCCAAGTTAAGTTTACCACCAGGTATAGTCTCTCCACATTGTATAATGAGCTTTTCTTGTCTTTTGGAGACGAGTTTCAGTCTGTGCCAGAACTGAACAGCCCCTGAACATTATCCACAAGCAAAGAGTAGATTAGGCCGAATATCATCAAACCGAGAAGGACCAGTGGTGTCAGGTTATGGTCTCAGATGGAAAAAAAATAATAATTTGGATGGCCCACACACGCAGCGTTGTGTTCCACTGACATGGCACGAGAGAAAATTTTCTCTAAAAGACAAGACTATGGAGGCGCATTATGCGGTATGCAGAGGCTTTACCGGGTGGTAAACTTAACTGGACTTTTCCTTCAGGCCATATGAAAGCTACTGATTACCAACAAATGCTATAAACCCATTTACTGGCATTTGCAGAGAGAATTGAAGGCCGAAGTCTGATTTTCCATCAAGTCAACGTACCTATTCATCTTGCAAAGTTCTCCTGAGAATGGTTTTTTGGTGATGGGTTGTACATCATGACATATGTCTCTTTTAGCTTGTTCTCAATCCCCAAGAAAATGCTCGGAGTACCCTCAGTAGAGATGAATATGAAAATGCCAGACAGTTTCAGTCTGTGGCAGAATTGAGAGTCGTCATCTTTGAACACTGGGGTAATATGGATGTTACCGTTCTCCAAGGATTGGTAAATGATATATTACATCGAATATTCGAAGTCATACGTGCATCTATTTACGGCCCAAAATCTGGATGGCTTTATTTAAGTGGGGCACACTGTATATTTTCAACTCGGAGTGGTGAAAAATTCCACTTACTATTGGATTTTTTAGTAGAATAAGCTTTGAGGTACTAGTTAAATTTCTTCAAAAAACAAAATATAGTTATGATTTTTAATGTCTAAAAAAATTCTCTCATCTAAAATATAGTTAACTATACACATGAAATTTCTAAAATAAACAGATTTTAAAAATTATTGTTGTGGCAGGGAGGCATACCATGCAATACATAGAGGGTTAGGCACCCCCTGTTTAAATTAAAAATACTATACATTTCTTAAATTTCCTTCCTGATAGTCTTCGTAGATTAGTCTGCGTCATAATTTCAATGATAGAAAGGCTTTTCGTTAAATTTCCAGGGCTTTTGTTTTGCAGTTCTGTTCCACTACTTTGTATTATAAGGTAAGGGCTCCAGTAGTTGACTACTGACTTTTAAATATGAAAAAAAGTGCATTAGTCACATCTAGTGTAAGTAATAACCACGTGCAAATTTAGGAAGTGGTGATGGCTATGAGGATAGTGATAAGAATGACAATAATAATAATGAAAATAATAATAATAAAAAAATAATAATAATACTGTCATACTTAACTAGTTCCATTCTTTATATAATTATTCTATTATATAATTCTATTATATAATTATTTTTTATGAAGTAATATTTTTCAGTAGCAGCATAATATATCAGAATTATTTCCTAATAAACATATCTCATCAGCTGCCGTATTCCGCTTTATCTTTAACAAACAACCTTGAATGTTAGACCTGCTTATTGTAAATAATCTACTTAATTTAATATTCTTTATTACTTCTGAAAGAACACTCATTATAATTCGATTGCTTGTGAAAGCAATCAAGTTCTTACGGAACTAGAGTGATGCGAAGAAGGTAGCGTGCATTATCTCGAAACTAATTACTGCTAACCTAAAATCCTTTTGTGTAAAACTTAAGCTTATTACGTGGACGAAACTTTAAAAGAATTATAGATAAAGTCAAACTAAAATTAAATTTACCGTTGAAGTTTTCTATACTTCAAGTACACGATGAATGTAAATAAATTAAAACTTTTGACATATTGCAAGTGTCACATCTTGTACAAAATATTAATATATAAATAAATAAAAGAAAAAATGTGTGATAATTGTATAAATCGATTATTCTCTCTCTCTCTATATATATATATATGTTACGGTAAAAGTAATAAACTGGTGATTATATATAATAACCGGTAATTATGCATAATCACCACTAAATACGGTAAATATGATAAATTTTTTAAAATTTATCAAATTGACCGGTTTGTTTGCATAATTCCCAACTCGTAAGTAAATGTGATAAATATCATGACTGACTAGGCCAGTAGAATAGAGTGCAGTTTTTTTTGTGCAGTTACAACTCAGAAGGATATATTTTCGTTGGACACTATGGCGTAAGAGACCACGAATTACATTATTTTATATTTTACAATTAAAAAGTCAATAAATGGTTATTTTAAGTCACATACATTTATTTAGTCGGAACGAAATTTGAATATGGGACTGACAGGTGTTGTGAAATAAATGCAATTTACATGAACTTGTACAAAACAGTTGCACATAAAAAAAACAAACTAAGCCCATATTCAAAGAAAAAAAAAAACATATTTTTGAAACAACGTTAAATGCCATTACTACTAATTCCTAAATATTTTAAGTTTACTTATTTAAGCATATTAGACTGTTATGACATTTAGCATTACAAAGTTTGCCAGATTTTTTACATTTGCATTTATCAGACTCGCATTGTTCCTTACAAACACATCGCTGATATCCCTGACCTCTAGAAACCGATGTCTTTCTAACGCATTCACGAAGTCATATTGCTAGATCGGGAACATCGTCAAGCAAAATAAATTTTTCTTCACAAATTGTGAATTGATTTCTGGTATACAACTGTGAAAGTCTTCCTTGTTTCATTCCTAATAAGGAACTGATAAAACTGATAACTGACTATCTGATAAAACTCTTCATTTTGATCTTCTAATATCACCGCTAATAAATTTCGGGGATCACTACTTGCTGTGTAAGCGTCTGGTATTCGTTGTTTCACTGCATCACCAACTTTACTAGCAGGAAATTTAAGATTTGAAACCTTCGCTATATTATAATAATATTAACTAATTTGGAAATAAACGCTCAAGCATACCAGACTTATTCAATATTAACACGCTTTTATTAGTTTCCCCTGTACGTTTGTTTGTAACCGACTCCTTTGAACTCGATTTTGACCCACTTTAAAAGGTCAGATTTAATTTTGTAGACTTATCAAGGACCGATGACAATACAATAATTTGATAAATTCATCCCATTATCCTGTTTAGGATCGTCAGGATTAGTAATTTTCTTAGCGATACTTTGCGTAAGAGCATGAGAGATGGAGCAAGCGTGTGGATTACGCATGAGTAAAATTTCGGCACTCGGCTCAGCACAATGGAGTAGACTCGCTATTGGTAACTGTATTCCAATGTATGTTTGGGTTTTTGAAATCCAGATGGCAAATCTAAAAATTTTACCGCAATATTGTTACATGGATGTTTGTGTTTTTTATAGTAGTTATGAAACTTGTTTGTTGATTAGAAACCTATTTTTCCTTTTTAGTGAGGAAGGTAGCATTTAACTGCAGGTTAATTAATACTTTGATGCACAACAGGGGCGTAGCCAGAGGGGGAGGGGGCTTAGGGGTTTGCTGCCCCCCGAAATGGGACCCTTTACTTAGCTTAGAATTATATATTTAGCTTACAATTGAACTTTAGCTTTAAATTTGATACCCAGCTCACCCCGAAATAAAATCCTGGCTACGCTTCTGGTTGGTTCACAGTGAAAATAAATTATCTCAAAGTTTGTACTTTCCAACTTAGTGTTCCTTAGTGTTTTATGAGAGATATTGAAAATTAAAAATAAATTTTAAATAAATACAGTTTGAATAAACAAAAAACACGCTTTTATAGCAAATGGAACTAAAAAGAGAAAAATAAAAATATAGTTTAAAAAAACTAAAAAACATGCTTTAGTGATAAATTGAACTAACTAAAATGTGAAAAGTAATTCTTAATACAGAAATAAATTAATGAACGAAAAATAGTATTATTGTAAAAAAAGCGTGGGGTGCTTAATATATCAGTTCTTGAGAATATTCGATCGGTACGATTAGAACAAAAATGATACAAAAGATACAGTACAAAGCGCCCCACACTTTTTTTTTCGCAATAATACTATTTTTCGTTCATTAATTTATTTCTATATTAAGAATTATTTTTCACTTTTTAGTTAGTTCAATTTATCACTAAAGCGTGTTTTTTAGTTTTTTAAACTATATTTTTATTTTATAAAATACGAGAGGGTAGCCAAAAAACGTCTAGATGCAACGAAATAAGAACAACAACTGAAATCACGTGGTTGTCATGGTGATAGAAGGCAAGCAGTTACGCAAACTGAATGAATTCTCGTACAGTTAGGGACATTTATTACATTTACCAATACGAGATGGGAATTATGCAAATAAACCGGTTAATTTGATAAATTTTCAAAAATTTATCACATTTACCAAATTTTGTGGTGATTATGCATAATTAAAAGTTATTATATATAATCACCGGATGAAACTAGAATTTTATGTAAAAGTTATTTCGTTATTCGTTGTTCTTTTGCAAATATACTGAATTGAAATGGCGTTCAATTTCAACCAAATATAATGAATGACATACTCCGATACTTTGACTCTGTGTTTCTGTGGTACGTGAAAGAATTAAAGTTATAATTCAATTATAACTGGGGCCGTGGTAGCCCAGTGGTTAAGGCGTTGGACTCGAAACCGGAAGGTTGTGGGTTCGAAACCGGCGTACCACTAAAGACCACCGTGTACATGCGGTGTACGTGCACGTTAAATCCGTGGTTCCGAAAGTCCTCTCGGCGGTCGCTAGCAGTTTCCGAGGGGTGCCAATATTCAGAAGTTCCCCCACCTTCTGATGAGGTTCGAAATTCCGGGAAGGACTATATGTAGCTCTAAGCGACACGTTCAGTGACGCGAGCTGTCCTCGCCTGGCAAATAAATAAATTCAATTATAACTGTTATTTTTCTTTAAGAGTTAAAACTAAACTGTTATTACCATTATTATCTTATAAATCTTCTCTATGATGGAAATATTCCCCCAGTTAATAAGATCAAAAGTGCGAAATACGTATTAATGGTATAACATCTGTGAAGAGAATGTTGAAAGATTTATTTACCATAGAAATATACTTGTCTAACATTTTGACAGAATACGCATAAAATAAAATTATTCCACATTGAAAATGTCTTAATTTGACATGCGATTGAACTGTTTTTTATATAAAAAAAACTAGATTTATGAGTTTTTGTAAAGCTTCTCTTATTCGCATGCTCTGTTATTATGTCTATCCAGTTTAAAATTTGTTTTAGAAATTTAACCCGCATTCGATTGTCTGATGAAACTGAAACTTATCATACACGTATAACTGCAATGTCACTTTATTTATTATAATTATTTTTATTTTTTACTGTTATGTGGAATATGGTGAGATTATAGTTCGATCAATAATTCCAGTCTGTGAAAGTGTAACACGGAAGAATCGCCTTTTCCATATTTAACCCTTTGAGGCGCAACCCTTTCCCAATGCTGAAAAAAGGGCAGCCGTTGCCATCGCTCGACTTAACTACCAGCAAGATGGCGGATAATCGAAACGTTCATCGCGTGCCACAGATCTAGAGACCCTTTTTTTGACGACAGCTGGCTGTTCCGGCACAGCATATCGTCATTGAAATCATTACGTTTTCAATGAGTACAAAAAGCAAAATTCGTTCCTACTCCGGAAATCGAACCCATGATGTTGAGGCGATGTGAGAGTTAGGAATTCAACCGTGAGACTTCATGATATTGCCAAAGTTGACTACAAAAGTATGCATAAAGAATTTCAAGAAACTTTTAAAATGTAAATGATCATTAATTTTTTTTTCGAAAAAAAAATTAAAGGGAAGTGTATAATCCAAACTGTTTGTGAACTTCCAAAACATCGGATCAATAGTTTGGTGGATACGCTTCGATTTTCGTAACAAAACATTAAACGAATAAAAGTAGTTTAAAAAATTTGAAAAAATATAATTGGTGCAGTGTTTTAACTTGATCAGCGAATTCTGATCGGATTGAACATTTTTAAACGATATAACAGAGCAAGCTAATGAAGGCATTAAACATTTGGCTATGTTGGAAGTTTCAAATTATTAAAGGGAAATTATAAAAAGGAAATATTATTGAACGATCCAATCAATTTTCCCAATCTATTAATTGAGTAACATTCAACCTGTAAATAAATAGACTACTTGGAGATGCTTTTTGGAAAGTTTCCTTTGTTTTCAATGTTCTTTCGAGAACACTGAAAAGCTTTTTCGCCAATATTTTTTCTCCTTTCGTTCTTTAATTTTTCGATAATGATAATGTTCCACGAGGGAAGCACATACAGTTTTATGAGCTGTTATGATTTATCTCGAGTTGTCTGATTTGTGTTCTTTTATTGACTTGACGCATTCTTCTTTTATTTTCCTCTTATTTTGAGAACGCTACCTTCAAACGTAGGGGAAAAAGTTCTCAAAACTTTGCTTCTCAAACTCTCCTTCTTTTGATAGATAAATCTTCTTTTACTTTTCTGTTCTCTGAAAGCTAGAGTGGTTCTGACACGAAGCATGTTTCTTTTTCCCTAGGCAAAATTCTTACATTTTATAACATATTGCAATAGCTATTTGTAACCGACTTATTTTTTGTAGGGGAATATAAAGAATAGGTATTTTCATTTTTCTCAATATATAACTGATTTGGATCTTCCGTATTTTAAATTTTGATTGGGTTGTTTTTTATTAAAAAAAAGAGATATTAATTAATTTGAAGACAGCGTTGTCCTATTGTCAGGTGATATTTAAGTATAACAACTAAGCGAGTGCATTAAAATAAAAATAGACGCTGAACCACTTTTAAATTATAATTAAAAATAATTTTTTTTTCAGCTTTTCAAGTCAATTCTTGTGAAAAAAAAATCTTCCTTTTAGTTATCTAAAATATTTTAACTAAAATGAAAAAATATATCTTTCTAATAATTTTGTTGTGGATTCTGACAGTAATATTTCTTTTCTTAAAACGTTTATTAGTATTTTTTCATACCAAAGGAAATTTCAATAGCCGCCAAATTCAGCACGATGTCAAATTTATTTGCTTTTTTAATGTAATACTGAGTAAAAAACTTTCGTATGGGAAAAACAAAAAGCAAAACTGAAAGAAATTATTTCATTTAACAATTTCCATTTTCAAAGAATGACAAAAAAAATTAGTTTGCAATATCGTTGTTTTTTCAGTTTGTCAATTTTTTTACTGTTAAAATTTTGAAATTAAGAAAACCAAATGAAATAACGGGGTTTATTTTTATGTATAGTTCCAAAACCGGCTCAACCCATGCTTTTTCAGAAATGCATTTTTTTTTTTCCATTTTTCGAATGTTCATGATCCATTTCATCACCTTGCAAAGCCTAATAGCTCAAATCTGGCTTAATCCGGTCGGAAAACACTTCATAAATATAATTTTACTAAAACACTGGCTTGACGGGGAAACATTTTGCCTCCTGAATTTTTTTTAAAGCATTTATTGAGCCGCTTTTGCAACTTAACACCTCATATCCTCATATCAGAGATATAAAACAAAACTGAAAGTGTAAATAATGCATAATCCTATTAGTTGAAAAGAATCGGATATATATTTTCGAGCTCGTCAGAGTGACCCATCGCTAGGGCGAAGTCCACTTAACCCTTTAACGCGCAGTGTTCTCGCCCTGGGAACACCAAACTCTGACGTTTTGACTGTTGCCAGTCACGAAGAGTAGATTTGATTTCTATAAAAATAGTTGCGGTTGACATAGCTCCACGAGAATCCCTTACTTTTTAGCACGTCATTTACCGTCAAAAAAGGGTCACGATTATTTCTAACAGCACCGACATCTGCTGAAAAATGGAAGAATGCGAGAACAGCTGGATAGATTGCCCAATGCTGAAAAAAGGGTAGCCATTGCCATCGCTTGACTTAACTACCAGCAAGAGGGCGGACGATCGAAACGTTCATCGCGTGCCACAGATCGAGACCCTTTTTTGACGCATCTGGCAGGGTCTCTAGATCTGTGGCACGCGATGAACGTTTCGATCGTCCGCCCTCTTGCTGGTAGTTAAGTCGAGCGATAGCAACGGCTGCCCTTCATTCAGCTTTGGGAAAGGATTGCGCCTCAAAGGGTTAATGGTGACAAAAGCCTAAATGAGCACTGTAATGAAGCGACGTCGTAATATAAACTGATATGTGGATGTAGTAGTTGTACATAGCTAAAAAGGAAAATTAAAACAATTGAGAAAAATTGCGAAAGGAGCCAACGGATTGAGAAAGGGCGGTTGAGGTTGAAATGGCGTTGAATAGATTAGACGACAGTTTTAGCATTATTGTAAGCCTCCTAGAAACGTCATTTAAGGTAGGGAATGCAATCCCGCACTGTTTTTCGCCCTGCGGGATTTCGGGATTGAAATTCATTGATCCCGCGGGATTGACATTTCATTTAGTTAGGACTCCATTTCAACAGAGAAAATTCTAAAAAAAGTAAGATTTTAAGCACTATGAAGTTAAACTTTTATAATAATAATTAATCTCATGAGATAATTAATACAATAACTTAGAAAATTATAATCGTGATATTCAGAATAATATACTAAGTTATGTCTGATGTTAGTTGCTAAAAATGAGGAATATACAATTTATAGATATGTTAACATACTTACGTTATTTTCTTAGTTGCTGAAAAAAAGAACGTACAAAATCGAACAAATCCAATGAATCATTTCCTAGTCCAGATTTAATTTTAGTAAAATAATTAAAAGTGTGAATTAAAAATATTAAAAACTAAAATGAAAAAATAATTATAATTAATTATAATTAATTCATGACTTTCTTTAAGCGATAAATAGCATGAAATATTTCAGTTCATTTGGACATTGGGAACTTTACGAAAAGTTTATATTACAATGTTTAGATTTAGATGTTCGATCAAGACTCCCATTGGAAGATACTTTAAAAAAATAAAACTTAATAATTGCATAAACTAAATAATAAACTAATTAAATAAACTAAATAATAAATAAACTAATAATAAACTAAATAACAAATAACTAAATAAATTAAAATGTGTAATTATTGATTTGTTTATTGTTAGGCATAAACATGCAAAAATTTTCGGCCTATTGATTGGGAAGGTTCGTGAAATTGTAATAAAAAATAATTTACTTCTCAACTTCAACCCCGCGGGATTAGGATCCTAATCCCGCGGGACTAGTCCCGCAAATATTTGTGCGGGATCGCGATTGCATTCCCTAATTTAAGGGTATAGATCAATTTTAAGGCTACAGCGGAGGATTCGGAATGGCTTTTAAAAAGATAAATCAGAACATGGTAGATAGATGAATTGTGAAGGTCCAGAGTTCTGGCCTATCGCGCTACCGTCGATCCATCGGTCTGGAGTTTTGGTCAGTTTTCTCCTGATGTGACGTGAATATGCGTTAGAACCCATTGAAAAGTCCTCTTAAAAGGCACCCCCTTCCAGGCAGATAGTCCTTGCGTAGCATTGCCTTCACATACCCCAACAACGACATAAAAAATTATAACATTGTATTTCTTGTCTTTAAACGTGATTTTTACGCATAAATTAAGATTACGGTTAGTTTGGTCACAGTAAGATAAACCGCAGTAAAAAGTGCGAAAATTTCTCATATTATTAAAATTGGTTTAAGATTACAGAAATTTATTTTACTTATTTGAGGAATGACAAATATTAAAATATGTCCAAAACACATCTTCAACGCATGGAATAGAATTTTCCAGGTGGTTTTTTATTTTTCGTAGCATCAACATTTTTTAGAAAGCCTCTTGCCCTTTCCATCAAAGCCATTGAACTGTGAGATCACTTTTCTTCTCCAGTGCACAGAAAAATATTGGTTACGATTCGAACCAATAAATAGGGAGAAAAATATTTAATATGCCAGAAAGGATAGTCAACATATTTATCCTAATAGAAATAACCGAGTATTGTAGTAATTCGTTAATTTAGTAAATAATTTGTGCAAACTTCAATGTTGTATTGGATTCTACGTTTTCTTGTGTTTTTTTTTTTTTTCAGATTCGGTTACAATTGCAGTGGTATTAAAATAAAAGTATTCGGAGAAATAAAACTATTAATATAATCGGTTTGTAATCGAATCATTATATTTTCAATCCGTAATAGCTTAATCATTAAATCTACGAGGCTTTCTTTTTTTGGATTTTTCGTTGTTATTTTAATAAGTATTTTACTTGTCTTTTTGTTTATAAATATATTTTTTTCTCACGGGTGGACGTTTTTATGGGTGATACTCGGTATAAAATAAAAATCATAAAACTTTCAAAAATAAAACAAAAATAACATAGAACTTCCGGAAATAAAAATAATATAGATCTTTACTTTAGCCAATATAGAAAGAAAAAAGATTTTGCATCGACTACAAAATCCAATACGTTGAAATCAGTAGTGTAACCAGGGGATTGGCTGTGTATCAAATTATAAGCTAAGTAGAGCTTCAAATTTCGGGGGGTTCTGCAGCCCCCTGAATCGTCCTGGATGTGCACCTGGCCGAAATCTAATACATACGTTAAAACAAACACTCTAAAGGAATATTTCCAGTACGTACTCGCGTGAGTTTTGCAACTTCCTCCAGTAATAGTTTTCGTCGCCAATTACTATCCAAAAAGTTACAAATGGCACGATTTTAACTACATTTAACATTTAATTTCTCACATTTAATACTGACATGGAATATAACCGGGCCCCTTGAAAAATATTCTATTCTGAAAAGTCAAAATGAGGATTTTCTATTTAATCTTTCCAAAATGTAGGTTTTTTGCAGCTCAAATTTCAAATGATAGTTTGCATTTGCAGCCTTGCGATGACCTTTGGACCATCTGAAATGATCGCTCTCTGGTATATTTCTTATTAATGGGTATTGTTTCGCAAACTTTTAATTTTAACCTTTTAAAACAACATTTTGTTTTTGGGTGTGTTCTTATTAACATGTTTACTAATTTGAAATAGTTGGTCATTCAAATGGCGAAATTTATTCAGTCATTACATTTGTATGCGTTTTTGCTATTTTGAAAATTTACATTATATATATATATATATATATATATATATATATATATGTAATGTATAAAAAGGTAATTTGTGTTTTACTAGTTTGGGTATTGTTCAAACCGGTACTTTCACTGTAAGTTTTGCTTTCCTGTCATACTTGCCACGCGCGCTCTGGAGCTATGTTTTATTTATTTTGTTATTTGCCAGACATCAGGCCGTCGATTCTGAGTTCTTTAGATGTACACGTGTCCCCACGCCCTTGTAGTCCCGGATGCGGGTCATGTTGGTAAATGTGTGTGGTTCGATCAGAGATAAGAGAGAGGCGGAGTTATGTCTTCGCAGACCACGTGGTGTGGTAAGCGTAAATACTCCCGCACATCGAAAATCGAGGGACTTCTGCCATTGGAACTGCTTAATGAGTCCACGCTGATTCTTGTACCCGTCTCCCCTCCCCTCTTCTCATTCTAAATTGTAACTTAAATGTAATGTTCAATAAACCATATTACCTGCCTTAACTCTGAAGCTTTACTTGAAATATCTGACGTCTCATATATATATATACGTACATATAAATTGCAAGCTTATACATACAGTTATTCTGTACCATTTTAAAAGGTGCAGAATTCTATGAAATGGATTAAAATTTTCAGGGGATTAAACTTGAATATTTGCAAAATTTAAATTTTATACTGTTCCCGTACCAAGAAAAATCCCGAATCGTAAAATGCCCCCCCCCCAGACGTTTATTTGGCAATGCACGAAATTTCAGACTTTTATCATAGAAAGTTCAGAGACATGTTTAAACAAAGTTGGTGAGGGGCTATACACACGTTTGCATGCAAACGATTATAGCAATAATTGTTTTCCTGCGTAATCTGTTAAGACTCTTGAATCCTACGACGTGTATTTTTTCCCCTTTGATAGCTAATGAAAAATGGTGTAAGTCAGTATGTATTTAGTTTCATTTCTCTAGCAGATTTTTTTGGATAGAACTCCCAAATTTTGTACATGATCTAATTAGTGTATGAGGAACATTATTGGAAACTTTTTTTGTACAGTGTAAAATAAAAATTTAAATTTTGTATTAATTCACGTTGAATCTCATGAAAATTTTAATCGATTTCATAAAATTCTGCACCTTTTTTTCACGTAAGTCGAAGGTTATTGTTTTTGGAACATCCGGTATAGATCATGCACTTACATGAATGCAAGACCCATAGTTTATTTTTCGCTTTGAAAAATATAAATAAAACATATAAAGACTTCCATCAATATCAGAACAAAAACGAAGTTATGAAAATGGCAAAATTCCAATTTCTTCTTCGAAAGTTGCATGCTCTAGTTAAGACTGATGAGATAGTCAATTAATCCCACCCCCTGTCAAACGACTCATTTTCTAATATGTTTATTCCCATCTTAATTTTTTTTTAAAGTTTTGTCAAAACGATTTCTTTAAAACTATTCTGAAGTTCTGGTTAGAGTTTACTTCTAGCTGTGACAGCTGACAACATATTTATCACGGAACATGTACTTATCTTTTTTTTTTGTTTGTTTGTTTGGAAAAGTTATTTAGATCACTGATGCATTTATTTCTCTTAAAGTTTGATTTTGACTTGTTTTATTTTACTTTACTATTTGTTAAGTCTGTTTCGGTAATGAGATAATTTTCATTCTTAGCGCATTCTTAGCGATCTTAGCAATGTAATCTAAACCCTTTTAATATTCAAAGAGTTTGATCAGAAGACAGAAAGAGAAGTTCTCACATGCTCAGCCAAAAATATATAAACAAGTATTTTATTCGTTGCATCAAACTTTATACAAGTACAATTTATAGTCAGTACGATGCTTAATTTCTTATATTTTGATGTTTTCACTGACTGGCTTAGAAACTCTATTTTAAACAATTTACTTTAACACTGTACCTCCAATTAGAAAATGCTTTCTAATGACCTATAGTCATTTTTATGAAAAAAAAAATTATACGAGGCCATATACTAAAGAAATATGAAAAATAGCTTTTTATGGTGATCTCGTGGACGAAAAAGTTCAATTAGAAAAACGAAATCCGACCTTTGGAAACTTTTGAAAAAGACATTAAAAAATCTTTATGTTTAATGAGATATTGGAAATTAAATTTTATGGGGATTCTGTATACACAAAATTTTTATTTAGGAAATGAAGTCCGACCTTCGAAAACTCACATGCGAATATTATGTTATTATCAACTCGAAAGTTCAAAAATGAACTTATTTGAGAAATTATTGCCTTTTTGACTCTTAAATTTTGAATTAAAAGTCTTTAATTGAGGGACTGCTCAGAAGTTGCGCCGTTTTTCATTTTTTGTATGTTAGTCTAGGCAAATTAGACCCAAAAACAGCAAATGGAGGAAAAAATTTATGTTTTTTGAAACTTGGGGAAAACATTAATTGGGTATGTAGTTGTATGAAACAGAAAAGTTCCCCCCTCTCGGGGTGCCGCGTCACCCCCTTCGCCCCCCCCCAAAAGGTCACTTTTTCAGATTTACACTTCTATCTCAAAAACCGTTTGTCTTAGCAAAAAAATGTAAATTACAAAATGAAAGCTCATAAAAGTTCCTACAAGATTGTAATTGGTCATTTTTTTTCTATATGCAATAGCTTTCGAGATATGTTTTAGACAAAATCGCAAATTTTTGGAAAACGCTTCTTTTTATCGCGATTTTTAACCAATTTTGTCTTATAACCCTTCAACCCTCTATTTTGCAGCAATTGTTTTCGTAACAAAGTTGTAGAGTATTCAAATACCTTTAAAGTGAGTTATCATTTGTAACTTTACCTTTAAATGATCAAAAGTTATTGCAATTTGAAATTTTCAATAAATTTAGCAAATTTGAATGAAAACTACATTGCGCGTCAAAGTATGACAAAATCTAGGAAAAAATTATAAAGGTTTGAAACTTGGGGAAAACATTGCTTGGGGATGTAGTTGTATGAAACAGAAAAGTTCCCCCCTCTCGGGGGGGGTCACGTCCCCCCTTTAGCCCCCCCCCTAAGAAAGGTCCTTTTTGGGATTTTCTTTTTTATCTCAAAAACCGTACGTCTTAGCAAAAAATTGTCAGTTACAAAATGAAAGCTGAGGAAGTTTCCTACAAGATTGTTGAGGGTTATTTTTTTCTAGATACAAAAGCTTTCGAGTTATAAGTTTTATAAAAAATCGCAAATTTTTCGAAAACGCTTCTTTTAATCGCTATTTCCCACTAACTTTGCCTTACAGCTCTTCAACCACCAGTTTGACAGAAATGGGTTAAAGCAAAGTTTTAAAGTATTCAATTACCTTTAAATTTAATTTTTATATGTAATTGTATTTTTAAATGATCAAAAGTTACAGCAATTTGAAAATTTCAATACATTTTAGGGAATTCGAATGAAAAGTGCATTGTGCGTCAGAGTGCAAGAAAAAAACCTAGGAAAAAGCTTATAAACGTTTGAAACTTGGGGAAAACACTATTTCGGTATGTAGTTGTATGAAACAGTCTCTAGGGGTGCCACGTCCCCCCTCTTATCCCCCTCTCCTTCAAAGATCCCTTTTTAGATTTTCATTTTTATCTCAAAATTGGTGCTTCTTAGCAAAAGCATGCGAATTACAAAATGAAAGCTGGTAAAATTTCCTAGAAGATTATAATTTTTTATTTTTTTTATGTATCGAATTATTTATTATTCGATATCTTTATAATTAGTATTTTTTTTTTTCTATATCAAATAGCTTCGAGATATGTTTTAGAAAACCTCGCAAATTTATGGAAAACGCTTTTTTTCACCCCACATTTCGACTAGCTTTCCCTTCTAGCTGCTGATTCTTAATTCAGAGAATCGAACAGTCGAATTATCAAAATTTTGCAATCTCCTTTTTTTGAAGAAATTCCCCTCTCTTCTGTTACATTTTCCTTATCTTTAAATCACTGTCCGAAAGTCTGGGAAAATTCTTCAAAAGATGGCCAAGTGAAATGAGCGGGGATAACAAAGAACAATTTGGAACCCAGAAACTGGGGGTGGAGAAAACTGAACTCATCGCTCTCTCTAGTTTATATGAAACGAAAAACAGCTCCAGAAATAATATTATTGCTAATTTCATGAGGATGCATTCAAACTTCGTGTGTGAAGGCCAATTTGCGCTGTACAGCAATGTGCAGGAAGACTATGAGGATACATTTTTTATAAAAATAAAAATTGTTCCATAGGTTTTGTTTGCACTATTATTGAACAGATGTTTGCACACAAGAGAAAGTAAATGTGCTATAATTATGCAGTAATTTTTTTATTATTTTGCTGACGTTATTAATTCTGATGATGAATGATCACTGAAATGCAAATGTCAAAGTACACAATATTGAACAGATGTATTGCATTACAGAATTCTATTGATGTAAAAAAATATCACTTTCAAAACATTTTTTGGGGTTGTGGGAGAGGGGGCTAATTTAGACTTTAGTACTAACATTTATGTGTTAAATATGCGTTTATATACGAATAAAATGCAACTAGTTCAGCAAAAACAATAAGAGGAAGAATAAAAAACACGGAAATAAAACCAAATCGTACGCTTTATGTAATATAGTACATTATTATTGAAAAAAAGAACCGTTTCGCATAAAAAAAAAAATTGGAGGAAAGGGGGACGCGCCCCCCCAAGGTATAGAAACTTTCTTGTTTCTTAATATTGCACCACATACAAGTGTTTTTCCCAGGTTTCAAAATTTTATAAATTATTTTCTAGATTTTGTCGTACTTGGTCGAGCAATGTAGTTTGCATTCGAATTCTCTAAAGTTTACTGAAAATTTCTAATTTCTATAATTTTTTATCCTTTAGAGATAAAATTACAAATAATAACTTATTTTAAAGGAATTGAATACTCCTGTAAAAGTGAAGGTTGAAGAGCTAGTATAACGCATAGTGGAAAATTTTTTATTAAAAGAAGCGTTTTTCCAAAACCTTGCGATTTTTTTCTAAAACTTATATCTGGAAAGCTTTTGTATCTAGAAAAAAAATGACCCCCAACAATCTTGTAGGAAACTTCCTCAACTTCCATTTTGAAACTGACAATTTTTTTTCTAAGAAGTACGGTTTTTTGAGATAAAAGTGAAAATCGCAAAAAATGGACCTTTTATGGGGGGGGGGGCTAAAGGGGGGGGATGTGCCATCCCCGAGAGGGGGAACTTTTTCTCTTTCATACAACTGCATCCCCAACCAATGTTTTTCCCAAAGTTTTCAAAACTTGATAATTTTTTTTTACCTAGATTTTTGTCATACTTTGACGCGCAATGTAGTTTTTCATTCAAATTTGCTAAATTTTACTGAAAATTTTCAAATTGCAATAACTTTTTGATCATTTAAAGATAAAGTTACAAATAATAACCCACTATAAAGGTAATTAAATACTCTACAACTTTGTTACGAAAAAAATTGCTGTAAAACGGAGGGTTGAAGAGTTTAAAAGACAAAATTGATTAAAAATCGCGATAAAAAGAAGCGTTTTTCCAAAAATTAGCGATTTTGTCTAAAAACATATCTCGAAAGCTATTGCATATAGAAAAAAAATAACCAATTACAATCTTGTAGGAAATTTTTATCAGCTTTCATTTTGTAATTGACATTGTTTTGCTAAGACGAAAAGTTTGTGAGATAGAAATGAAAATCTGAAAAAGTGACCTTTTTTTTGGGGGGGGGGCACCCCGAGAGGGGGAACTTTTCTGTTTCATACAACTACATACGCAATTAGTGTTTTCCCCAAGTTTCAAAAATATATAAATTTTTTCCCCCATTTTTCCTAATTTGACTGGACTATGTGTCTTTTTCTTTATTTGATCCTTTTTTTTACCACGACTTTAGTTTTATGATTCTTTAATTTATTTTAATTCTGGCTTATTTAATTTCTTACTGTTATATAGATTGCTCTGAAAACAGAATCAGATTTCTTCTATTAATGAATTCATATCACTTACTAGATATTTATACTGGAATTTATTTTAATTATAGAAATTACGTAAGCACTTTTTTTGCGAAATATAAAAAATTTCTACTGAAACAAAAAATTCCTTTCGATTGCCTAAATGTTCATTAAATCCAACCAAAGTACAATTCTCACATTCAAATTATAGAACCATGGTGCTGACTTCTCCTCAGTTTTCCCAGGCTCAGTCGTGAACCGCAAAGAAAAGAAATAGTATTTAGTAATACTTTTAGGTTAACTTTCCCATTTTAAACAAGAAAAAATAAGTTGAAAATGAGCATTAAAAAATTAAAGCTCAGTACATATAATGTGTTATAATTTTTTATTCAAAACTCTTTGCACCAGTTTCCTTTCTTTCGTAAGTCTTTTATAGTCTTACAATGTTGTGCATTTATAGATGAAAAGCACCTTTGGCGCCCTCTGGTGCCCTTGTGTTTTAATTCCGACCATGCATTCTTGGATGAAAGTTGTTTGTTTGGATGTGTAATATCACCTCTTAAAGTTTGCCTATCTTTTGGGACGCACTTGTATGTGTGTAAAAATTGAATAGTCCTGTTTATATATTATTTACCCCGTAACGGTCGTGTTATTTTAAAAAACGACCATAAAAGTGCCTATTTTTTTATTCGAGAAAATTGTATAAAAATAAGCGCATATACAGCATATGTATTCATTTTATGCTTTTGGACATTTTTTTAGAACAAAAAAAAAAAAGTTAAATCTCTAGGAAAAGCCAATATTTAGGGTTATAGTGACTGGATGTGTGTTTCCTAGTTAGCATGGAATCCTAAAAATATATGTTTTAAACACTAAAGGAGAATATTATTAACTTCACAAAAATAAATAAATATTTGTAATGTTTTCTTTGAGCATAAGTTTAAAAAGTGAGCTAAGATTGCAAAATGCATATCCCAATCACCCGTATTTAAGTTTTACTATCATCTATTTAGAGATAAACTATCTCCAAATTAAATTAAAAGTAGTCTGGTACAGTCACCTGTTGTGTAAAATGAGATATAAAAAAATCCGTATATAAGAATTGAAATGTTCTTGTCTTTCTGGAGCATAATTTTTAGACACTATTTCCTGGAAATATCACGCGCACGAAAAATAGAAAGCTTAGAAAGGCTTTTAGCCCGTGATTTTGACCATAGATTGAAGGAAGGGGTTAACTTATATTTGGTTACCATAGCTTGAGAGTAAGCATGACATTTTAATCTCCAAATTATTTATAAAGTTGACAGATTTTACGAGACAAACACTGATATAGTGAAAACGTTTCTTAAAATGCAAGCAGCATTCATATTATCTTTAATAAGGTGCTATTCGGTCATTATATATACCAGCAGTATATAAACTAAAGCTTTAGAATAAAATAGTTTTGAAAGATAAATTAGCTAAACGTTTCCTGTCTCGACGAGGAACATTTTTACTAGAAATAAACAAAGTAGACGATGCGAGAGAATTTCATTAAAAGTACGATATTTACAATGATATATTGCTTGCTGTCATTCAAAATTTTCGTTTTTCGTTCAGAATTAAATTTAAATCCTACATTTTTCCTCACATAATCACAAACGCGAATTTTAAAAAGAAACTAATATGAATTTAATACATAAACTTTTCTCTTGTAAGCGCTTTTAAATTGTGAAATACTACATAACCTTTTTGATCTCGAGCAATATCCATTAAATGGCATCATTCTTTTACGCCAAAGGAAAAAAAATTTTTTTTTTGGTCAGAGCCTGATTACCTCACAGGCCAACTAGCTCTCGGCCTAGGGCCCCAGAACTTTAGGGGGTCACAAAATGATTAAACTAGTTTAGCTTCTATCCATAAGATATTAGCTTACAAACATTAGTGACAATAAATTGAGTGACGCACTTTGACAACGCAAGCAGACGTGCACACGAAAGTGGTTTTTTTTTCACTACATTCACTGATAGAACAAACATCATATTAAAGTTCAAAGCATTCCACCAAGGTGCCTTCATCGATGTGAGGTCATTTAACCCTTTAACGCGCAGTGATCCCGCTCTGGGAACACCAAGCTCAGACGTTTTGACTGTTGCCAGTCACGAAGACTAGATTGGATTTCTATAAAAATAGTTGCGGATGACACAGCTCCACGAGAATCCTTTACTTTTTAGCACGTCATTTCCCGTCAAAAAATGGTCGCGATTATTTTTAACAGCACTGACATCTGCTGAAAAATGGGAGAATGCGAGGAACAGCTGGATAGCTTGCCCAATGCTGAAAAAAGGGCAGCCGTTGCCATCGCTCGACTTAACTACTAGCAAGATGGCGGACGATCGAAACGTTCATCGCGTGCCACAGATCGAGAGACCCTTTTTTGACGCAGATGGCTGTGCGCGCACAGCCAGCTGTCGTCAATATCGTCGCCATCTTGCGTCCGCAATCTTACTGGTAGTTAAGTCGAGCGATGGCAACGGCTGCCCTTTTTCAGCATTGGGAAAGGGTTGCGCCTCAAAGCGTTAAAGCCCAACTGCTGTTTATTAAATATTTCTGGACTCAAATGTACAAATTTTTAGACAGGGGCGTCTTTAATTCAGCCCCTTCCCTTTATGTACAACATTGCGAACAAATATTTAGACTCTGTGACTATATGTGGCAACAAAGTGCTATTGTACAGGAGGCCCGCAAAAAGCGGTAAGGCTTTGGAATGTGTTAGTCTGGCACAGCTTTCAGTGTTCAAGGATAAAAGCAGGTAGCTTCGCCGCATTTACGAGAGAAGCAAGAATCACCCAAATAAATGATATCGACAAAAATTATTTTCCACGGCGCTCTTGGAAAATTACTTTTTAAATGTAGTTGACGACTGCATGCCGTGACTAAACACTGTTACATGTAGTTGTGTACAAGAATTCTATTTTTTTTTGTCTTTAATCAAGTAGAAATAGTAATAAAAGTGGGAACGCGTAGAACAAACATAAAGTTATTTTGGTGGCATAGTTACAACAAATTTAAGCGTGGATTCAACTCTCATTCTCACATTGAAAGTTTTGAAAATAACTTTCAATGAAGGAAGTATACAGAAAACAATTTCATTAATCTAATTGTAACTTTCAAGTAAAAGAATGAAGTTATTTTAATAAAATAAATCGTTGTTTCAGTAAAGCATTATTCGTTTAACTCGATTTTGCATGCTAAATTGTTTAGCTATTGGTTTACTTTGGTATAGATTAATTTTGGATTTTTTCAGCAGAAAAAAACACACAATAAACTGAAGATTCGAAATGAATGTTCTTCGAAAAGATTACCTGACCATGGTAGATGGCAGAAGTGTAATGGTCCAACGTTCTGCCCTACCGTACGCCTGTTGACCTAACGGTTTGAAATTTTGGTAGGTTTTCCCCAGATGTAACGTGAATATGCGTTAGAATTCCTTAAAAATTCCTTCGACCAAGGCGCCGCCTAATAGGCAGATAGCGCTTGCGTAGCTTTGCCTTAGCGCAACGAAGCAATCAAAAAAGGTAATGTGCAAATTGGAAATTTAGTACTATTAGTGAAGGATAACTTACTGAGTAATAAGTGGTTTCGGTAGAATAGATCACTGCATTACGGCCACCATACAAAATTCGTCTTATGAAATAAAATAAATAAATAAATAAATAAATAAAACGGAAAATTAAAAAGACCTTATTCAGAATAGATGTTTGAGCTAATGAAGATAAGGTCTTTAATATTAGATTTGCAATACGTATTGAATTTTTCACTAAGCGATGTTGTGAAATTGGGTGTAATTATTTGTATCGCCAGCACAATAGAAAATTAAAATATGTCTTTATAATCCGATATTAAGAAGCTAGAAATATTTTATCACCGGTACAAAACTTTCCTACTTTAGTAAAATTTTCGAATTACTGAGTAGAACTAGGAATGCTGCTCGTGCTAGAATAATTTGGTACATTACTGTCCAAATTTGAAAAAAGCGTCTCAGCGTGTCCTTTGGAAAGAAAAATTTGGGGGGGGGCTGCTCAAACTCAAATTAAAAAAGTAAGTTGACGCCGTACCCCCGCTTTCTTCTTCGACTACACCACTGATTAGAACATAATCACAGAAGAAAAATATTCATTTGTGCGATTTTTAATAAGCAACATCGATCCAGTGCTAAAATATGCCAGAGTTTCTCCAATTACGAAAACTTCTACAGAAGCAACAAGTGCCTCATAACGCCGCTTTTCAAGTGATTTTTAAATCGATATGTTTAAATTTAGCTCTAGCTCTCAAAAAATGATAAAGAATCTTTATCCCGAAAGCTGCTTTACTCTACATTTTTCATCTTAAAATATGCAAGTAAGATATTAAGTGCATGCGCTTTCTCTGCATCTTTTCCACTGATTAGTAGGAGACAAAATGCTCTAGAACCAATACTAGTAATTAGGAGATCAACCTTGGAGAAACCTGCTGCTTTTGTGATGGATATATCGATTACCTGAAAGCAGCCAGGTGCAAAATTTTGAGCGCCAAAGGTAAAGCGACTTTTATACTGTGTTGCTGCAAGGGGAACTAAGTTAGCGCTGTACAGCTGAAGAAGCATAAATGAACTTATTTTTCATTTAAATCAGTCAGAATGAACAGTCGAGTTAAAACACTTTGTTTCTAAAAAGGTTCAAAAATTCTTTACTTAATTTTTATTTAATATTTTTTGCCAGTTAAAGTTAAGCTGCCAGTGGATGTTGAAAAATTTTAACAAATAAGATAAGCAAAAAGAATATATAACTGGAGTCTGAAGATTGATAAAATATCGTTGAAAAAATATAATTTGAATCAAAATGGATGGATAATTTTATCTGCTTATGATTCCCTTAAAATGAAGGGTATTTATAAATAATAATTATAATAATTTTTGAATTTGTGAAATCTGCAATTATAAAACGAAGGACGTTAGAACCTTTTCCGAAAGGTTAAATCAAAAATAGTATTTAAAGGTTTACAAAATCATACATGTTCAATGTGACCATTCTCAAAAAAACCAAGGCTATTTCGGTTCACGAAAGATTATATATAGTCATGAATTATTGCAAATACGTCTTTTATCAAACAATTCTTTACAAAACTAACTTTACAATCATAGATAAATGTCTGAGTTGTTTTCTTTTACCCGGTATCACTAAGACACCTCTTTTATCAACTGGAGTTTTTGGTGGCTCATTCTCATGTCAGGCATTCTAATTACATGAGCAGTAAACCTTTACTAACTAAACTAAACATTTACGCAACAACCCATGTGGAACCAAAGCTTGCCAATCGCACCTTCGCGACCATGGGCTCAAGAGTGCGGACTGCGGAAGCAATGGTCAGATTGACGCGAAGCCCCTAGTGTTTAGCCCCGAACCAAACTTGGTCCTCAGTCCAGTGGTTAAGGCGTTGGAATCGTAACCGTAATGTTGGGGTTCGATACCGGCGTACCACTAAAGACCACCGTGTACATGCGGTGTACGTGCACGTTAAATCCGTGGTTCCAAAAGTCCTCTCGGCGGTCGCTAGCAGTTTCCGAGGGGTGCCAATATTCAGAAGTCCCCCACTTTCTGATGAGGTTCCAAATTGTGGCGGGAAATTCCGGGAAGGACGTGTATGTAGCTCTAAGCGACACATTCAGTGACGCGAGCTGTCCTCTCCTGGTAAATAAACAAATAAACAATCGACCCATTCAAGGTATAGAAGACTGAGTCAACATTGTCCAGTCTGGGAATCGAACTTCGGACCTGCGCATGGTTGTGCAATCCACTTGAATTTTTAAGCCACTGGGCTTCAGTATAAATATTGGTGCTGATAAAATTTATGGTGCTATAAGTTCTATAAGCTTCTGTGTTGGTTCTCATCCTGATTGAAGCATTTGAATACTTCTAAAAAATGCTTACTCGAAACGTACATTCCGTATTATTTTTTTAAATGTTGTGTATTCAGTGCAAAATTCTTTATTAATTTTGACCTTCTCATGTACTTATTTTTGAGTCATTAATAACATTTTCGAAGATTTCAATTAAAAAGTAGGTAACCTTGCCTCAATCCATTAAAAATATTCAGCATTCATTCTTTTAGATGCACAGTTTTAAAATTTGCTTTTTTAGCGAAGTGCTCCAAATGTTACTTTAGCATTTCCACTTACCAAGTAAATTTACACATCTATGAGAAAATTCAATCTAGTGAAACGGCCGCATCTTAACATACACATTCCTTCGAGCCATTTCGTAAATTAATTACAGTCTTTGTGAGTAGAGTCTGTAGTTCCAAAAGCAGCTCAATCCATGCTTAAACTGATCATGAACTTACAAAAAATGCAATAAAGTGTACTTCTGAAAAACATGGTTTTCGAGCTATCCGCCTCATGTAAAAGAAGTAGCTCAGTCGAGATTATTTGTTTAGACACTTGCCTTTGCTCGTTGCCATAAACATACATGAAGTGAGTGCTTCCTCTATTTTTACCTACTGTGTTTCAGTCCTCTTTTTTTTAACCACTAGAAACGGCAGTACAGTGAAACCTCTCCGAGCGGCCACCCCTGCATAGCGGTCACCCCTCTAAACGGCCAATTTTTCATAGCACGGATTCTTCGGCTCATAGACCTAATGTTAAAATAACCTTTATCAGCGGCCACCCGACCCCCTCTAAACGGCCACCGAGTGGGATCACCCATTTCATTTTTCGGGAAATTCTACTCACTCCAAGCTTCAATTCTGAGCGAAAAACTCAAGGTCAGGAGTCTGGAAAAGGTAAGCGTATTTTAAATACTTTTAATCAAATGTAAAGTTAATTTGAGGGTGATTTAAATTAATTAAACACTATGTTTGTGATTATAAACGTTTTTACAAATGAATTTTTGTGTCTTTCAGGCGCTCATTCCGTGCCTGACGAGAAATTTCCCGATGTTTATAATGTCGAGCAAGCTAAACTTTCAACACAAGCAACTTTAGGGAAAACCGATAAAATGATCGAAAATTCCGAAGTGGTTATAAACGAATCGATTAGAGGTCCGCTTTTTAAAGTAAAAAACGAACTTGAAAAAATGGTTGTATCAGAGAAAAGTAAAAAACTAAAATAGACACAAAATGTATCCTTGGTTCAAAAAATGTAAGAAAGCATTAAATAAAGTACTATTTTCTCTTTAGATAAGTTTTAAATTTCATTTTAAATAAGGAACATGTATCAGACTTGTTTATATTACTCATTACAGCAATTATCTCACAATAGTAAATAAAACCTGTCAGAGCGACCACCCCCTCTGAGCGGCCAAATATTCTCGGTGCGGTGGGTTGGCCGCTCAGAGAGGTTTCACTGTATTTCCTCTATCTTTCCCACACTATTTCATTAACTACTTTGACCATGAAAATCATGTCTTACTGTTAACTTACCGATAATTTCTCTATAAGAACCGGCGAATAAAAGAGACAATACGATTGACTTCTCCTCCAGTCTATTTGTATTACGTAAGCTACGATTGGCGTGTTTCGAATGCCTTCATCTAGATTGTTTGCTGATTGATGACTTGCAGTAACGTTATCTTTCTACTATTTATTTTGATCTTAGCGTGGGTTTAGGAATATATTTTAGCAATGCAAACCTAAACCAGGAACACACAAATTCATGAAGACACCTTTCCTCGAAAGTTTTTACATTTCCAAAGAATAATGCAATAATGCTGCACTTTTCAAGCATTTCCGCAGCTTTTTTATAATTTAAACACTACCAAACATATAGAGATTTCAACTAAAACTACACAGTTATGTTTTTTTAATAAAAAGTCATTAACTTTCAGTTTTGTGTAATTCGCAATCGTGATGTAAATGTATGCGTCATGTTTAGGCCAAAAGTTTCCCTGGGATTATATATATATACACGAAATGACCGAAAATGATATATCTATTTTCACTTTACACTGAAAAAAATGCCAATTACAACCAAAAAAAGAATTGGTGGACTAGAATTTATGAGTCTATGTATACTATAAATACTAGATCATAGAACGAGACACTTCTGAACCCACTTACGCAATTTTTAGATCTTTCTTCTACATGATCGTTCCTGTACCCAGATGAAAATATCTGTAAATAGATGCGTACGCCAACGGATAGACTCACACACGGTCATTCTAGTGCATGAGTGTATCGAACGGTAATTTATCGTTACACAAACTGTCACTCTGCTGCGATTAGCTAGATGATTACGGACTAGAAATTCTTGACCATTTCGACTATACCAGTTGTGTGTATCACCTACGCTACGATCTATATTTTTAGTTTTGGGATACAGAAAACAACCATCTATTGGTTCTAGATGAGAGCGGCAGGGGCGTAGCCAAGGGGGGGGGTTAGGGGGTCATACCCCCCATGAGGAATATCTTGTCATACAAAATGTATATTCTTCACTCCCTCATGACACACATGTACGCATATATGTGTGTTGCAGTAGTCGTAAACACCCCCCCCCCCCGCATGAAAAATTTCTGGCTACGCCCCTGGAGAGCGGTATTTTCTTTTTCTCCGTAATAGTATCCTATTATTCCTTTTATGAAATCAAAGAAAGAAGGTTGTGTGGTTAATAAAGGAAAGCTAAAGGCACATTAGAGAAGTTTAAAAAATGTACTACATAAAATAAAACATCATTTGAACTATACATAAATATTTAAAAGAGAAATATGTTTATTGAAATTTGAAATGAATCTTTTAAATTTCATGCTTTATTATACTATCAGTGACTGAAATTTTAGTGATCTATCAAAATGATAAAAGATCATTGAAGCGTAGCATATGCTTTACCGAATAAATCTAATGTTTTAATACGGTTAGCGCATTCCAGCTGACTATAGCAAATGCGTGATAGGCGATAACTGGAACTGTATAATACCGCAACTAGAACTCATATGATGAAATATGTAAAGTATGAAAACAGTGGAACCCAGGTATAGATTACAATAGCACTCGCAGTTGAATCCGGTAGATAAATAATGCGCGGAGATTAATTTGCGCATATTCCTAAATACATGCCAGAGTAATTTGCATTGTTTTGGAACACTGCTAATAATTCTTTAGTGAAAAGGCATTTCCATGCAAAACATGGGCTGAATTTAATCGTGAAGACCAGAAATTATGAAGTTGATTAGATTTCGGAGGTAGACATTTTGCATTCCGTAGCTTCACGAGCAGTGTATTATATGGGCAATTTATTACTTTTATGGGTGTAGTGATAAAAACACCTTTCGGGAAAACGGTGCCATAAAGTGTTTATAAAACAAATAAAGACGACGCGACAAGAACGATTATAAAACAACAAGTGCAGTATTTGTCTAGACATGACTTGAGTGTTCTTCAGCTGCGTAAAGTATAGGAAATGTCTTTTATCAGTTTAAATAAAAGCCCTCGGAGTACAGATTATTTATTTTTGCATATTTTGTATTTTTAAAAGTATTGGCAGCATAATTTGAATCAAAAAACAATAAAATGTATTCATAAAAAGTAAAAGAAAATATGTAGAAAATTCCGTTGGTTTAAATGTACTTTATAACTAATCTTTTGTACGCTAAAAATTATACGAACACCATACAACATAAACATTATTGAATTGCTTTCTAAATTTTCGTATACGGCAATTATTTACACTTGATATACCATCACGATTTGACCGAAAGTATTAATGTGAG
Source organism: Cheiracanthium punctorium (assembly GCA_038373885.1). Lineage (NCBI taxonomy): Eukaryota > Metazoa > Arthropoda > Arachnida > Araneae > Cheiracanthiidae > Cheiracanthium > Cheiracanthium punctorium. The sequence goes on along the minus strand of JAWZYV010012154.1, from coordinate 202,806 downwards.
TACATTTGGTTCATTGGTATATAATTTTACTGACTTTTAATCAGAATCATAACTTTAGTTGCTGCTTTTTCAAATCTTTCCTCCCATATTTGGGGTAGACGTGTAAAACTTTTTTACATATTTAATTATTAGAAAACTTTAAATTAGCTTTTACCTCGTATGTTTTTACTTAAAAAAAAGTATTCTTGTCAAGCAAGAAAAAAAAAATAATGTAACTTGCTTAGTTTATACTATGAATAAAAAAGATTGTTAATAAACGGTGACACAATTTTTATCGACAAAAACAAAAAATTAATCGCATTAAAAATGTGTTTTGATATGGCTAGCTTTTTTACTAAAATTGCTTTAAGAGTTTGGTTTTTTTCAACGCAACTTAAATATTTCGCGTGGCATTCCTAAATTAAGGGCAAATCTTCAGATACCTCAGAGGTGTAACCAAAAATTTCAGTTGTGATAGAATGAATGAAATATAAATAACGGAAATTTCTGCACAATGTAAATTTCTGAAAGCTCATGTTAACCGGTAATCGTGTTAACCTTTTTTAAAAAGCGAAGAGGCATTATGTCGTGGCATATGTAACTGGATCCAAATTAAGCAATGGGAATGGCAATCTCATTTTTTTGATGAGTTGTTAGTAAAACTTGCTGGGTGATTCCCTGCGCAAAAATGCTTAGTCAGAACCATCCCAGACAGCACATAAGCTTAAATCAAGCTTGACATTTCTTTGAATTTGACGTATTAATACAAGCTTGACAGTTCAATTCATTTTAAGCTTGCAGCAAGCTTGCAGAAGTCATTTGAACTGTCAAGCTGGAATACAGCTTGATTACTGCTTGAAAGCGAAAGCGTGCGGTGATGGCGCCACCTGTGAGCGAGAATGGACATTAATTGTCTAGCGTTTTCTCAAATTTGCTCATATTAAATAAAGAAAAGTTCGTAAAAGTTGTGTTTTATTTTATTATCGCACAAAACCTGGACATTAGAACACGCAAGGGGAAGGAATGAATGGGATAAGCCCCTCTGAAGTGTAACATGAGGGGAGTTTTAGTTTTATTTAAATCTAATTAACATTAGTAATTCCATTAACTAATTAATTAGCCCTAAAAATAAATTTTTATATAATTAACACAATTTAGTTAGTTAATATACTTCACTTTATGGGTGTTAGAATGAGGCGCAATCCGGCCGCCACAAAATAATTAATCAGTCATAAATGTACTTGACCATAGAATTAAAAAAAAGATTCTATATTTCCAAATATGGAAATTCTTCAAAATAAAATACAATTATACTACGAAATTGATTTCAAAATAAGTCGTTTGTTTCGATTTTGGACAGCAGTATTGCCCAACATGAGTGTTGCGATATTGAATGTTTCTAAACGTGTCCTGCTTTTAAGTTTATATTATGCTTATTTCCCTATTAGTAGAGTCTAGAAATCACACATAACATTATTTAAATTTTGATTCATCGCATGGAAAAATAAAAGAAACTTATCGGTATCGCCCACTGATCGATCTGGCCAGAAAACGGCGTGACAACCGTAACAGTCACTTCAAACTTTAGTCATAGCAGCGCGAGGCTTATTGGCGGAATGGTTAGCACGCTGGCCTCCCAGCCCATAGTTCCCGAGTTCGAACGCGGACGCTTGATGGAAACAGATTAAAATAACTTAAAATTTCAGCATAGAGGGGAAAATGCGTCGAAAAATAAAATATGTGGGGCGAGTTCGCCGACGGGCGCCCCGTGCATTTAGGAAATTTTATTTTAGGAAAATTTTTTAAGCTTGAAATTAAGCTTGCTTTGTCAAGCTTAATGCAAGCTGGGCAAGTGTAAACTAGAACACTTGATTCAAGCTTGCATTAAGCTTACACGCTTGAAATTTTCTAGCTTAATTCAAGTTTATTGACTTGATAAATCAAGCTTGCTGCAAGTTTGCTGTGCTGTCTGGGATACACCTAATACAAAAGTTTTTTGGGCAATAACATATTCGGATTTTCTTACCTCTCCGCATGTATCGATCGCCCTTTGAACTGGCATATCAGCTATTTGATTATTTTATTAGTTAGTGGACATCGATAAATGAGTATTAGACCGCAGTTGTAAAACGGCGTTAGTCAGTGAGCAGCACTCTACCATTTCATAAAGCGTGTCCTATAAGGTAAAATTGTGTATAATTTTAAATAATTAAATAAGATCCTAGTGTCAGCATAAAGTGATTTGATTTCTAAATTTCATTTGTAAGTGTTCAGAGTTCCTTTCATTTATTTGTTATTTTGTATTCTCAAAATTTTACATGCAAGAGTTCATGTGTTTTTTACAATTTGCTTATACTATTATGTTATCAAATTTTTGAAACTGTTAGGCTTTGAAATTTATCATAAATGGTCTTGTTGGATCACACAAAGCTTAAAACCAAAAAATTGTGATTATGTCCGGAGGAGTGAAAGGTGAAAAAAAAGAAAATAAATAAAAATTTACTAAGGTATTTTTGTGCTACTAATAATGGAAGTGGGCTAATTTATTACTTCTTAAGCACGGAGGCCTCATAGAGGTATTCAGTTGCAGATGTCATGAAAACCCCCTATTGTTCTCTTTGCAATAGTTTGACGCTTTCTGGAAAACGGACACATGAATCCCACAACCTGTCCATCAATAATTAGAAGTTCTGTATATGGGGAAATAGTCTGCTCCTTAAAGGTAGGCGTACAGTAGGGTGGAGCGAAAAAAACTTTATTTCAAAATTCACACTGCCTGAGTCATTAAAGGGTGCGAAACTGATAAGAACAAATTGTTTCCAAATTTCAGCTCAAAATAGTGTCATCTTCAGGTTCCACAACTCAAGCGAATATATTTCTAGCTTATTTTTATTAAAATAATAATGTTTAATTAATTAATTGAATAATTAGTTATGTTTTCATTATTAAATTGCTTTATTAATACGTTATTATCACATGTCAGTGCTGGAAATCGTAGATTTAGAAGCAAACGTCGACTTAGGATCTGATTCAGAAATGGAATATACCTCAGAAAATGATGACGATTTCGTTAGTCAGGAAGCCAAATGTCGGAAAACGACTGACGATGAGATTCCCTAAATCTCCAAGACAGACCCAATGTCCGAACTAGCCGTTGTTCTTGATAGAGCAGGTGTATCGGAGTATTAATTATTCAATTAATTAATTAAACGTAATTATTTCAATAGAAATTCATAAAAGACTAAAAAAGACACTGGGAATATATTCGCTTGAGGTGTGGAACCTGAAGATAGCAATATTTTGAGCTGAAATTTGGAGACAATTTGTTCTTATCAGTTTCGCACCATTTAATGACTCAGGCAATGTGAATTTCAAGAAAAAGGGTTTTTTGCTCCACCCTAGTGTACAGAGATCCAGAGGGAGCCTGTAAGCAGGGAGACACTTTTCGAACAAATTTTACGATATTTTTACGACTTAGGCTGTCGACAGCACGGAAAGGTTTCAAGATTATCATTCATATCGTGTTTTCGAACTTTCTCTATCGAAGGGAAATTCTTGTTTCCCGTCGATAAGTTTTTGGAATAGACCGTGCGAAGAATCTTGACCTTGACGCTCTACATTGTTTATAACTGAAGACGCAGGAATTGTGCATCATCCTTTATGCGTTCAGCTCAAAATTCGTCGAAATCTCAAGCAAGAAACTATTATCTTTCTGAGTGTTTGAAGTGCAAATGGGAGAACGGCCAACTCACTAAGGCGCCACGTTGTCGCTTGATTTCGGGATGTAAATCATACCTTACTGTGTTTCAGTGTGTTTTTGTTCTGTTACATTTCGTATGGACTTCTTTACACTTTATCATCAAGTGGCATTTAAAAAAAAAAACTATATTTGTTGATGAGCTAACTCGTCATCTTCTTCAATTTAGGTACTTGTGAGAGGGTCAAAATTCGCATCTTCTTTTTACAGGTTCCGCAGATTTTAAAGTGCACTTTCACTGCATATGCTTACCGCTTTTGGGGATTTGAAATTCAGCATGCGGAATTTTTTGATCCTCAGTTTAAAACTCCTTAGAAAAATAGAACAGTGAGATACTACCAGAATAGAAAAACTAATATTGTTTAAAAACACGAAAAAAAGCTTGCCTTTTTTAAAGCTTCTTCGTGGTTAGCGATAAGATCCCTAAAATGTACAGTCACAAGTGTTTCATATCCATGTTGTGCATTTATTAGCTTAATAAATAACTTGACATTCAAAAATTTACTTGCATTTCTGCAAATAAAGTATTAAAGAACGAAAGTGTACTGATTCGCGCTTCTTATAACGTTTTTTTTTCTTTCTCGTAGTAACGCCGTGGAAGATGAATTAATGTTAATATGAAACTAATGAAAGAATTAATGATGATATAAACCACTGGTAAATAATTGTGAAAGTTAAAGCAGAGTGATATCAAATTCCGTATGTCAGGCAACCATTGGAATCTGAAGATGAGAAAGAATATATATAATACTCTTAAAAAATAATATATTTTTTTGTCTGTATTTGATAGTATGAATTTAATTAGATTTTTCATGTAGGTCACGTGAATAAAGTGGATGTGCATACAGCTCTGTTTGTGTTGTACTGCTTCTTGATGACGACATAATATTCTAATACATACTACGAAACGAGATAGCGACTGCGAAAACGTTACGTTAAGTCCAGTGTGAAATAACGAGAATTTTGTATAAGCATGGCTCGTTTAATTAAAATTGTAAATTTATATACATTATGGGCATAATACGAAATAAAAAATGAAAGAGAAATCAATCTTTAAACAATTTAGTATGAAAATGATAAAAAATACAAAATTATCCATTTTATTCTGGGTATAAACTTCAAAGCCAGCTATGAAATATTAAATTTATACTAGTTTCTAAAAAAAACAATGATCACTAGAACCACTTACGCTTTAAGTGTATTTAAGTTTTTCTTAAGTAAATCGAATCCAAAAGATTTAGAGACGCAGAAACTGTGAGTAAAATTTTGTTGAGTGAGGAATGCATTCGGCATCTTGCAGTCGAAAGCACAAAGAATAATTTTTGAATAACACACTACATTCTGTTTCACTCACAAAGGACGGTGGTTTGGTTTACATTCTGTAGAAATATTTCTTAATATTTTACTCATTTCCAACTAATGCAATAAGGCTCTACAGAAGTAAAATGATAATTCTTAGCTTGTAGTGAGTCTTAATAAAGCATTTAATATAGATAGAAATGGAGAACTTAGTTGTTTATCTGTAGTAGAAAGTCCCATGAAGTGCTGAAATTTCAAAAGTTTAATACATTAAGATATAGCAAAAAATTTTCTTACTTTGTTAAACAATGTGTTTAAGTTCGTGTGTTATTGTGAAGCATAATATATTTTACTTAAAATAAAGAAAGTTGTCTACATTTAAAAAGCAATCTCAAGAACTCTTACATGGTTCGAATATATTTTTTAAATATTTTAATTTTAGTTTTTTCCTAAACTTGTTTACTGACAGGAAATTGTACTATTCTTACTTTAATTTTGGAAAAATAAGATAAATTAATTTTATATTTTTACAGTAGAGTAAATGTTTTCATTTAGTTTATTCTACTTTCCTCTTTTGAGACTTAAAAAGAAAGTCTAGCCGTAAAAAAAGCCACGAGACCCTTCTCGCGGTCTCGCACTAAAATAGGCAAATATGGCTATAGTCAGAACCTCAAGTATATAAGATATTGCTTACAAGTCGGTACTCCTAGGAAACAGGAATTTTTTTTATAAACTTTGAAATGGGCATTTTTAATTATTATCCTTATATTAAAAATGCATTTTGCAAATTAGTCTAATTTTTTTTGCAAATATTTAAGTGTATATTGAAACTTTTTCCGCGAGTATTGTGACGAGTGCAGGTAAAATACATATATTAAAACTTTATCTACTGACGGTACTTGGAAGTACCGCTAAATTAAAATTGTAAAAAACTTCCCGAGAACAGTGCTTACGGCCCACCAAACCCCCGGCCCATCGGGCGTTCACCCAACCGCCCCATGCCCCAGTCCGGCCCTGTTCTCAAGTACGTCTCGCAACCATCCCTAGTTAATAGCGAAAGTAATTTGCAATGAGATTCCATTGCATGAAAATTACATTTTGATGCTTCGTACCCGGAAGTACATATGAAGCAGGGGCTCGTCCGAGGGGAGGGCGCAGGGGTCGCGCGACCCCCCGACAGAGATATATTTATAGATAAAATAGCTTTCTTAGCTGACAGTGGCATATTTCATGCAAGTCTGATGGTATTCAAGTTTTCAAGTTTTGCGTGCCACCCCCCCCCCCCAAAAAAAAAAATATGTAAATCCGTCATTGATATAAAGACAATTTGCGAAACCGCGATAAACGTTATTTACTTCCTTCAAGAAAGTAGGCATTTTGGGCATCAGACAATATGCGAGACGATATCGACGGATGCGAGACGAGACCGCGAGACGATATCGACGGATGCGAGACCAGACCGCGAGACGATACTTCCAGGTGCAAGACGATACCTCCAAGTGCGAGACGAGACGAGACCGCGAGGCAATACCTTGGAGTGCGAGACGAAACTTGAATATGAAAGTACGAGACGATACGAGACCTGGGCTATTTCTCGTCTAGCATGGTATCGCGTCCGTCCCTAATTAGGATAGATATTAAGGGCTCACGATTAAGAGACATTCCATTTTAATGTCAAACTTCAGACCATTTTTTTTTCTTCACAAAACATTAAAATCTTATCTGTTTATTTGTTTCATATTCTAGTACTAGAATTAGGCAATAGTTTTTTTTTAAATCTTGTGGAATTTTATTTTAAGAACAGAATTTCGCATTGGGTCATTACGTACTTTTTTAATTTTGTTACGTTAGTCACACACTTTTAAACTTAAAATGTTAATTTATAATAAAAAATACAAATGTATTTTAAAAACTGTGGAATATTCTTAAAATTCATCATTTATAAATAAGAAATTAATCTTTAAATATTGTTTGTGCCTTTTCAAGTTTTAGAGGAATTAAGGTTAGTGTTAAGGTGTTAATATACGAGGAGCAAAAACGTTACGTTAGTTGCAATGACATTTAAAAAAAATAAATACCTGTAAACTTTAATTTTTGTGGTATTAATAAAAAAATCATAATTACCCTTAAAAAAGCCACTTAGTACAAAATTTTATCTTAACTTTTTGTGCTTTAAGCAAAAAATGTAATGAAATCGGTTCTAAATGTTACATTAGTCACTTTGGAATGACCCAAAACCAAAATATCAATGACTCTTTCTTACAATCGGAGCCAAAGTTTCGAATTATAAAATTAACCCTTTAACGCGCAGTGATCCCACTCTGGGAACAGCAAACTCTGACGTTTTGACTGTTGCCAGTCACGAAGAATAGCTGGATTTCTATAAAAAGATTTGCGGGTGACCTAGCTCTACGAGAATCCTTTACTTTTTAGCACGTCCTTTCCCGTCAAAAAAGGGTCACGATTATTTTGAACAGGACTGACATCTGCTGAGAAATGGAAGAATGCGAGAACAGCTGGATGGATTGCCCCATGCTGAATAAAGGGCAGCCGTTGCCATCGCTCGACTTAACTACCAGCAAGAGGGCGGACGATCGAAACGTTCATCGCGTGCCACAGATCCTTTTTCGACGACTGCTGGCTGTGTCGCACAGCCAGCAGTCGTCGAAAAAGGGTCTCTAGATCTGTGGCACGCGATGAACGTTTCGATCGTCCGCCATTTTGCTGGTAGTTAAGTCGAGCGATGGCAAAGGCTGCCTTTTTTTCAGCATTGGGAAAGGGTTGCGCCTCAAAGGTTTAACTATTCTAAACCCCAGTGTATAAATGTTTGATCTCAGTTCTTTTTGATACTAGGCGGCAGTGCTTCCTCGCTCGAGAATGATGACTTTTTTTTTTCTTTTACAAAGGCACGTAATAGCTTCACACTTGCCATGACCCTTTAACGAAATCATAGGCTTTTAAAATATTAAATGGATCGTTGTTTTTTTCTTAACATCAAGAAGAAAATGTACTTTTGTTCACTCTGAATCTATGCAAAGTGAGTGAGTGGTTTAAAAATAAAACAAGTGCCATAAGCCATTAGTATGAAATGGGGTTTGGACACTTTCTAAGAACTTTGTAGAGAATTCCCTTGTTTACAGGAAAATTTAGTTTTATTGAAAGATGCGTCGACGGAAAATTCAATGCTCTTTTACTATTAGACATATACAAGGTGTCGATTAAAGAATATCCTAAATTGGACGGGCTACCGATGCAAAACTAAAGAATTCAGAACCTTCTTGGATAAATGAATCGGATGCAAATCTTTCACAAGCTTATGAAATTATAAATTTTCATTCTTATCAGTACCAGCAGCCAATGCTGTAATCAAGGAAAAGTTTGAAAGTTCAAAACATTCCTCTGAAATGTTCAAACATATATCCCTGGGGGCTTACTGCTTTGTCTGAGCATGTATAGTGCTTTAAAATTGGGGCATTATTTTGAAAAAAGTAATATATATGTGCTTAATAAATGACGGAGGAAGAGAGAGTTGAACTTACATATCCTCCAACAGCCTTGTTGCAGAGAGGTGACCCAGTAGATAATTTATAATTTTATAAACTTTAAAATGTAATTTTTGATTCAATTTGTCCAACAAAATTTAACTTTCTTAAGTTCAACCATTGTACTTTTCCAAAGTTTACTTTTGTAAACTTTATTTATTTTATTACTAAAGTATAAACGTTTGTACTTTGTTCATACATTTTAGAATAAACTTCATGGAAAATTTGCGTAAGTGATGAAATTAAATTTTTTACATGGTTGATTAAGTTCCGAACATTGACCATTGAAATAAAATTGTTAATAGATTTCCGTTCCCTAAGATCCTCACTATTTTTTTTACAGTAGGGAGGAAATTTAACATATTCGCCCTCATCGTTGCAAAAACGAAACAGGAGTTTTCTTGGCTTATGCGCAGAATAAGAATCTTTGCCTCTATGTCATCGCAAAGATGAGAGATAACTGGTTAAGATTTAAGGAAATAGTATACTTAAAAATATTTAGACCGCCACAGATCTAGCTTAATTTTTGTGACTCTCAGTTTTAAAAAATGGGATGTTTTTTTATGACTAAAGTCTCAAAAATGAGGCTTTCAGTTACAAAAATGCGCACTCCTAAAATAATGTTTTCAAACAACACAGCATGCGTTATTACTTCCTTGGAACATAAAAGAAAGTTCCATTGTAAAGCACAATTAATATGTCGATTATATTTTTGACCCCTATCATTATTTTTTTTTCAAACTTACTTTGCTTTTATTGGCACCCATGTATATATATTTTAAACAAGCAGAAAACAACGGTGGTAAAAATTATCAAATATTGTTGGATGGAATTCAAATATTGTTGGTGTTGGAAAAACTGTACAATTACGCAAAATAAAATTTTCAGTTCATCGAATCGAATAGAAATAATTTCTTTAGTTTCCTGCGTATAACTTTATAAAAGGAAAAAATCAAAAGTTAGAAGCTAGCACTCGCAAGTCTTTAAATTAGTAATTTTGCTCATGAAGAAGCCAATATCCACTAAGATGTATCTGAAAGTAGGAAATCTTGCATTCACAAAGACGGCACTATCTGTTTTTATGGAAAATATAATACTGAAATCGGAAGCAAAACCCTCCGATGAAAGCCGGAATTTTCTCTTTTCATGATTATCGATGGTGAAAAAATAAAACAGGATGCGACCAATAATCTACACGTTTCGATTTTATTTCATATATAAAAACTGATTGAGAAGTATGATCAGACGGGAAGAAAAAAAAAATGAAAATAATATGAGAGTTCCGGCAAAACTGGGTGCTGAAATTGTTTTTTGTCCCCTTCAGCTGGTGCATGAATTAAATTGCTTCGCTTTTTATTTTAAATGATAAACTTGTCTTTAAAATATTTAAAATGACTATTTTTTATAACTCTGGTTTGGATATATATATTTTTTTTTATGAGGAGTGAGAGGTGAATATGCAAGCTTAGGTATGTATAGAAATAATAATAATAAAAGACCGTTAATGTATTACTGAAGCGTTAATTTCCAAGAATAAAATAGTACCGTAAAGAATATTCTATGCTGAATTTGATTAAATTAGATTCCTTATATTCGATTAGGCAAGTGAAACGAAACACTCATCTTCTCTAGGGTGCAATGGACTTTTTACTTAGATCTTGAAAAAAATCAGAAGCTTTATTTTCAAGCTAATTTATTTTCGATATAATATCTAGACTAAAAAAAAAATATGACTAATTTAAAGAGGATATTGGCATTTACATCAATAACATCAAAACAACCTATCGATATTTACATGAATAACATTAAAACAAATTGATATTTACGTCATGACATTTTCATTTCAGACTACTAGCACATTCCACAGTCCGGATCTCCCGTAACTTACAAGGAGGACGTACGGATTCAAGGAAACAAATTTCAATGATCTTTGGCATAGATGTATTATACTATGTGAATACGCTATGTGTAAAATACCACAATGCAGTACTTAAATATATTTGATTTGAGAGGTTGGTTGATTGAGAACCTTAGTGAGGGGGCTGTCGTCTCTGTTGTTCCAAAATACTTAAATATAATTCAGAAAAGTGAATTATTTATGTTCGAGCCAGTTTACCGAAACTTTGTAAGTAAGTCACAAGCAATTTCACTGAGGAATCGTGGCGTGATTGGTTGGGCTCAGGATTTGAACTCTAACATTGAGGGTTCGAATCGGTTGCTGTGAAAGCATTTTTGTCCTTCTATATTTTATATACATTATTAAGTATAGTTCATTCATTTATTATAAAAATGTACTTGTTCTTTTATTAATTACTTATAGACCTTTTTATTTGTTTTAAATTTAATTTCTACTATTCCAACCCTTAAATTTATCTAATTGGTGTAGTTACTACTATTTGAATAAAAACACATTTTGGAATTTAAATATTAACGATGAATAAAGATTACTGGTAGACAAAACGTAGGTAGTCGAATTTTTTCTTTTGAATGTTTTTACCGTAATTATCTTTCAGCATCACACACACTGCACAATTTTGCTTCCAAAAAAAATGAAAACAGCACTGCAAATACTTACACGTTTCGTTTTATATACCTGTAGTCATTAATTGTCATAAATAATATTTAAATTGTAAAATGTGTTTCTATATGTTCAAATAGTAATAATTAAAAAATTATAAAAATATCAGATTTCGAAAAGTACGAAATGTATTTAAATTAAATAATTAAAAAGTATCGAACAAATGTATAAGTAATTTAAAAGTAATAAATAAATTATTCCAATAAATGTAATTAATTGCTATTCATGTATAAAAAAATAAAAGGAAAAACGTTTGCATAGCGAGAGATTCGAACATGTAACGTCACAGTTAAAGGCATACAGCCCCACCAATAACGCACGATTGCTCAAGTGATTGCGCGCAATTTACTTATGAAATTTCGGTTAGTGGTTCCAAATCAAGTGGTAAATATTCATTTTTCTGAACCATGCTTGACTATTGCATCTTGATATTTTGCAAGTAGCATTTTCACGTCGTATACTACCATTATGACAAAGATCATTAAAATCCGTTTCCCTGAAGCCCTGCCACCTCCTTGTTAGAGGTAGCGTCAACGTTTGTTAAAAGACGCTGATTGATTAAAAAACTTTATTGAAGAAACTTTAAATACTAATAGAACATTATTTACCAGTAAAATGTAATATTACTAATTATAATATTACGTAATAAGTAAATGGAAAGGCAGTTCTAGTGTTTTCGAACAATCGTAAATTAATAACATAACTTTGGAGCAAAAATTTAACAAGATTACAAGTGTTTCTCCGTACACCGCAAAAAAACCCTTCATTCTATGGTAAAAACTACTGTAAAACACCAAATATGTTTAATACGTAAATTTTGTTAAGGACTTTTGAGCTATAAGAATAAATAATTTTTGATGTAATGATAAAGAGAATTTGGTTTGTAAATTTAAAAAAAAAATGCTTAGTTATCAACATTTAAATTAAGTATTTTTATTTTATATTTCCCTTTTCTAAAAAAGAATATCTGGAGAAGGAATAACATATTCATCTAGATCTTTAGATAAAGTAAGATTTTTGTCTGTACATTAACTAGGAATTTAAAAAAAATATGATTTCTATTCATTTGAAGCACCCGGGTACCAAAGATGACAGGGACCTTAAGGGACCTTAAGGGATACAGGGTGATCAGAAAACACCACCCAAAAGCAAAATGAAACGACAAAACATGACAAGAAAAGGTGAATAAATACTTGTTATTCCAATTACAGAAAAAATATATAAATCCTAAATTTATGAAATCACCAGTTTGACATGTCTTGCATCGCGCATAATGGCTTGACGCATGAGCAGATCAAAATGTTGCATTACACACTCCAGTGTTGGCACATCAATATCCTGGATTTGACTTAGTATCGCGCATTTCAGTTCAGAAACGGTTTTGGGATTCTTCGAATGCACTTTCTACCCAACAGAAAAAGTCTCAAGGATTGCCGTCAGGAGAATAAGGCTACCAGTTGATGCCCATTTCTGTGTGATCCGGATAACCCAACGCAATCACACAATTCTGAAAGTTCTTTTCCAGCAGATCAAACACGTAGTAGAGAAAGAGCCCGCGGCCGCCAGACCTTCGTCATAGTTTAAAAGCTGAAACTTTCTCTGCGCATATTGCCCAACAGAGGTAGGAACCATCGGCCACTTTAAAGTTTGGAGGATCGTGGCTTTGGCAGGTAACAGGTGGCAAAGGTGTATAAAATTGCAGAAAATTTGCGTCATTTCATAAAGCTTCATTTTTTTATAGGTTCGTCTTCGCAGTACCAGAAATCACTTTATCCCTTGCCAGACACTTTTCCATCGTGGCAAAACCCCGCCAGACAATCTCAAAGTCATGGTAAACGTAATTCTATTACGAGCGCGCTGCAGAATCGTCAGAAAGTTCAGAAGTAGCAGTACAAAATGTGCTTGGCACTTTGTGACAGCTTGACGTACTTCTTCGCGGGAGTTTACGAAGACAACAGTTTTCCATGACTTTGAGATTGTCTGGCGGGGGTTTGCCACGATGGAAAAGTGTCTGGCAAGAGATAAAGTGATTTCTAGTATTGCGAAGAAGAACCTATAAAAAAATGAAGCTTTATGAAATGACGAAAATATTCTGCAATTTTATACACCTTTGCCACCTGTTACCTGCCAAAGCAACGGTCATCCAAACTTTAGAGTGGCCGATTGTTCTTACCTCTGTTGGGGGGTATGCGCAGAGAAAGTTTCAGCTTTTATACTATGACGAAGGTCTGGCGGTCGCTGGCTCTTAGACTATAGGTGTTGCGCTGTGGTCTGGCGTTATCTTGCATAAGCCACGTCCAATCCAATACGGTGTCGCCTTGAATGGCCGGAACGGAACTCTTGGCCAACACGTCACAGTAGCTCGTTGAGTGCCTCCTTCTTGCGACCGCTCTTTTGATCGATTTCCACGGCCTTCGCGCTAATAGTTCTCTCGTTTTTCCGCATTTTCAGGTTAGGAAACAGTTGCCTTTCGGCCAACATTGTTCCTCAGGTTGTCGAAAACACTTCGCATTTCTCATTAACACTTTCGGTTCGGAGGAGTTGGCTGCGGTTACATATTAGTGATACGAGGAAGTTTTACACGAGATTGGTTGCATACGGAAGCGAAAGCCGAGAAAACGTGTTCTATAACTTTCTTAGCATATTCGTTCGTCAACGTGCAGAGAACGTTCCGTGAGTGCCGCCATTGGGCGGCAGTAGTACCTAGACATCCTTTCGTAGGTGCCGCCAATCTGCGGCGGTCGCACTCAGAGAGCTTTCGTGGATGTCGCCATAGGGTGGCAGGAGTACCCACAGAACGTTTCATGGCCGCCGCCAAAAGTCGACTGTAGTGACGAAAGAGTTAATCCTGTAATTGTTTTCCGGTCAGGGCAGGAATGCATTTTAGAATCTTTTGCAAATGCACTTGCGACGCCAACGGGACTTTTGTTGCTTTCGTAAAATATTTGCACGATGAAAATACGGCCAGGAATAGTGTATCTCGACATTTTGACATAATCTGCAAAGACAGAAGCATAATATTAGGGCACGCACAAAGCAAATTTGGTTTTTAGTGTAGTTTAGTTTATTCGGAAAGTTTGAATGATTTATGTACAGTGGTTTCTGTAGATGTTAAAGCTCTTGATTGGGTTACTTATTTCTGGTCACACATAATGTTTGTTATTCTGTTGATCTATCCGTGACGCTTATTTAATCACAAATCGCATAAAAGAAGCAACTCAAGTAAAAGTTGGTACCCCGATAAAGTTGGACACTCAACTAAAAATATAGGCTCGGATACAAGTTTTAAAAGATTTTGCGAAAAAAAAAAAAATGCAGATTTTTGTTTAAGCATCGTGTAAGCATGTCTGAAGTGGATGAAATGAAATTTCGTATAATGATAGGTGGTCACTCAACTTAAAGTATAAGCTTCGATTTTCTCAAATATTTGATCCGATGTGGCGAAAATTATGTAATTATTCATTATCATTATTATTCGAGCTTCACGGTATGACATCTTAAGTGAAAGAATTTAATTTTGGTAATACGATAGGTAAATACTTCACTTAAGCGATAGGCGTTGATTTTATTTGCAAAAAAAAAAAAATTAGACTTGTATATTTTACGAAAATTGTCTGCATTTTTCGTCAGTCATCAAGTTAAAATGCTTGCAGCTGCTCAAATAAAATTGTGTTTTGGGGAGGATATTGATCAGACTGAATAGTAGTTGTATGTTTTTGAAATTTTAAGTATTTTTTAAAATTTTGAATTTTTATTTTCTTTTATTCTTTTCTTGTTTTTACACTCAACCCATTAACGTGCAGCGATCTATTTTTAGACCGCCGCGAAATTTGTAAGTCACTCAAATATTTAAGCATTTGCTTATTTTCCTAGTTTAATTTCTTGAATAATAAATCTGATTTCCACAAAATATTCAGAGATAACAAGTTTAAATTAGAATATTTCCCTGTCTTATTCACATTTTTAGAAAAAGATTTACGTTCTTCATATCACACAAATGCCGGAAATTTATTTCTCACTTCTGGCATCAGCATAAATTTGAGAATATGCTGAAACAAGTTGGGTGCGAATGGGTTAACGTAAAAACGGTTAGAGCGATTGGAATGAAATTTAATAACATAATAGGTGGTTAATTAAATTTAGTCATAGGCGTTGTATTTTATAAAGATCTTGAATAATTTTCGAGATTTTGTGAAAATTGCGTATATATTTGTTTTTGCATTTAGGTTATAAGGCTGTAAAGAATGAATTGAAATTTCATTAAGTGTAATAGATTTTGGGAAAATTTTGACATTGGAAATGATTACCAAAGTGCATAATTTTTGGCGACGCATTGCCCTCATTTGGTGAAAACGACCAATTGGCTTACTAGTTGATGTAAATAAACGATGAATAAAGCATATTCTTAATGAAGCAACTGCATGCAAAATTAAGCCTTTTAATAAAAAATATTGTTCAGTTTTAAGTGAAACTGAAAAACGCAAATATATTTCTGAAATTGAAACTTTGCTACTTTTGGGCTCTTCATAACAACGGACCAATTATGAAGAGATGACATTTATATTGATTTTTCCTCTCTGATAAATATTACACATGTCAACACGTTTTTAGGGATTTGGTGTTCAAGAATCTTTTTTTCTGAATGTCGTGTGAAAACTTTTGTGCTTTTTGAATGCTAAATTAAGCGATCATTCCTCTTGGAAGAAAGGATACTCATTACAAGAAAACATTATACATATACACATTAATGTGCTCTTAAGAGATGTTTAAAATTTAAAAATTTCCTAGAAAATTGTTTGGAACGGAACTGAAGAGAACTTACAAAGTTTACGCAAGGAACTTTGGGGGGACAGAGTTTTATCTTAAAGATAAGAACAGACTACATTACTTTTACACTATTAATTAAATTTTATGACAGTTTTAGAATTATAAAATCTGTAGAGAATGTTTCTTCAGTAGAAACAGTATTCTAGAATCAACACCTCTTTCAGAATTGTTCAATTAATTTCTATATTTTTCGTATGTGAGTTACATGGTTACAAAAGGCAAAAGTAAACACTTCCATCAAAGTCTTAATAATTTATTGTATATGTCTGTAATCAATATTTAAGATATAAAATCCTAGATCAGTGTTTTCGGGACACTCTGTATATTGTTATTAGTGACATTGTTTATTTTTATTAAGTTACCTAAAAAAAGTACAGAAATTTATGGTATCGATTGAACTTCTCAAGAGATGAAATATTTAAAAAAAATACAAAATTAAAATTCTTATGCAGCCCCGTGCAAAAAATTGCCCTATTAGTCAAATTTGTTGCTTTCATTAATTAGGAGATGTACAAAACGTCAGACTTTCACCATTAAAAGACTGACAGATATGTTTAAAAAAAGTTGGTAAAGATCTTTCCAATACTAATAACAGCGAAAGTAGCAATTATTTTTTCAGCCATTGTTTTCTTTCATAAATTGTGTACAGATTCTGGAACGAGATCTTTCAATGTATTTACCGTGTTTACTCGCGTAATAGTCGCCCTTTTTTGCCAATTTTTCATGGTGAAAGTCTAGGTGCGACTATCACGCGGAGAAAATCTACTACATGCTATTGTAACTCTACTACATACTATTGTAAAGCTATTTTTTCTGCTCCAAAACGGGCTTGCGACAATTACGCAAGTAAACACGGAAATTCTTTCCGGAAGCCTTTAAAAAGTGGCTTAGGTCAAAATATATTTAGTTTTATAACTCTGAGCTCTTTTATGATGAAAGGCGGAAATTTAATACATCACATAATTAATGTATGGAGCACATTTTACTGATTGAGAATATTTTGTACGGGGCTGTAGAAAAAATTATATTTTGTATTTATTTAGATTTAATCTCAGAAAAATTTTAATGAATATCATAAAATTCTGTACCCTTTTTTACGTACTTTTGTGATTTATTGTGTATGTATTTTAAAAATAGTACTCTATCGTATACTTAAAAAATAAAAGCCTATATCGATGTTTTTAAGACACCCTGTATAAATTATTAACAGAAAATGTCATGCATCTACAGAAGGGGGGAAGGCAAATTAATACTCGACATGTTTCTGCCAATTAAGTTTCACTCTAGTTAATTATAGAGCCAATTCTTTACCTTTGGATAAAACTGAAACCAAACGTGTACAAATAAAACTGTAACAACAAAATCATATATATTAATTATATTTTATATATATTTTGTACATATTTTGTACATGAGAACTGCTTAGTAAATTACGAACTGAAGAGAAAAATCTTATGTCTTTGCGTACAAATTAGTGAATATTTAAAACATCAAAATCTTTATTTTACTTTACTAACAAATGAAAATAAATTCGGGTAATGATTTATTGAATTGTGGACTGTTTCAATTTATTGTAAAATGTGTTTGAATGGAACCCTTAAAATATTGTACAAAATTCAGTCTACTATTAATTAACACATAATATACAGAAAAATGTGAGGTTTCTCTCTGTATGTAACTGGATTGAACTTCATAGTAACTTAATTACATACTCAACCATGCAGCTAAAACTTTCACTGCTTATTTTAAAGATCTCTCTGTTGGTGAGATTCGATTCAAGATTTAACAAATAAGTATAAACGTGCTGAATGAATCTGCTCTCTTTTTCTCTATTTGAACCTATCTATAACAAGCGAATTCTATTAAATGCAAATTATTAAAATGCAAGAAATCGGAGTTTTATACATCACTGCAAAACTTGAGTGAATAGCTATGATGTAAAATCAAAACGTTTTTCTGCATTTATTAAACATATTTATATTCATTTGACTACGAAAAAATATACCCCATCCCCTTTTCATACAAGTTACCGTTTTAGCGATCCCAGTCTCCTTATGCTAGCAAAATGTTACTCTTAACTTCATCCCCAATGGCCTTATCAGTTTGAAGTCGCTGTTAGCAAGACTTTTATCGCTAAATAGCACTAAAGAAGATAACCTAAATAAACCGTAACCATGTATGAAAGATGAAAGCTAACGTAATGATGCTTCTCATCTTCTCGAACAGCACTTTAAGCATTACAAGGATTTGAGTCGATTTGTTGGTTTATCATCGGAATCATTTCGCGCACCATTCCACTGAGGTACTTCAACTAAAGGATACAAGCAATTTCAGCGAAAACATCATAACGCTTTTATATAGAGATTTCTGATCATTACTAATGATAATACTTTTTAACTTCCTAGTAAATTTAATCGTGGTTTTAATATTGATCAGAAATAATAAAATTAATTTTGATCGTATATTTGCGAACAAGATTAATAATTATAATGCCCTCAAATAGTAAACTTTTATAAGAAAAATAAATTCCAATGCTGAAAATTCTTAAGAATGATGTTTAAAATAAAATGCATTCTAAACTTTTTAAAAATACTTTTAATTACATAAACAAAAGCGCTTTTCTTTCCTTACAGCCGAGGAGAGTAACTTAAATTTAAAAATACATTTCCTTGAAAAATGTGCGTAAGCAGATGCAAGTAGTGTATGCATTTTTTTCCGAGTACTTTTGTTCGTTTAATGAAGGGTAATTCCGGGATTTATGCCGCACATTTTTTTTTTAATTGCGTAAAAAGTCCGAGGATGCACATACAATAAAATAAATCATGCTGTGCTATTTAATGTTGAACTTAAAACATGTATACTGCGACAGAAAAAAAAAAAAAAATAATTAATACTACTTCTTAACAATTTTTTTCTAAAACATTGAACTTGAAACGCTGGTGGGTGAACGGGTGAAACGCTGCCCTTCAGGATGGCACGTCGTTCTTGTGCGGGAGTTACGCCGCACCTGATAAAAGAACTTAATGAAATAATAAATAAAAAATGTATTAAAATTAATATTCATATCTGGACTATAACAACCTATGTAATAAAAAAAGAATCTAAATAAATACATAGAGGCATACTAGTAGGTTTCAATCAATATTACACGGTAAGAAAAAATTCGGAAACGTTACCCCCAAAAATGGGGCAGCTCTTGTAGTTTAAAATTGCGGAAACGTTTCCGAACCATGCGGGTAAAGTATTTAGAAACGTTTCTGCATATGTCGGAAACATATTTACCTATTTTCCTGAATTTTAGGTAAGGTTTCTGGAAAATATGAGTAACGTTTCTGTATATTTTGGTAAAATATTGAGTAACCTTTCCGTGTATTTCGGAAAGGTTTCCGAATTAACGAGTAACCTTTCCGAGTTTTTCAGAAAAAAGTAACATGCACTAGATGAAGCGTTTCGAGTATCTTAAACTAGATGGCAGCACCAAACTCTATCGGAAGGAGCGGCCAGGACTAGCGACCAGAATCGAACGCTGGACCTACGCATTCGTAGGAGAGCACGGTACCACGACGCTGCGGTTTTCTTGCCGAATTTTGCTTTAAAAGTAAACTGACTGCTACAAAAGTTATTTGTGGTACGGCTTGTTTTGGAAACTTAAATTTTTTTGAAGTATTTTGTAAATGCAGTGAAAATACCATAATTAATAAATATAAATTAAAAATCTTAAATCTTTTTTCTTCCACATAAATTATTTTCAGGAGATAACGTGCTGTTTTATTTAAGTATTTATCCGGCGACGTCACCTGGTGACTGGTCACAAATAAATTTCACAGTGACCACACAGTGAAGTTACATCACTCACAAGTTACCAGACCCTTATTATCGCATGGGCAAATCGGGACTTTGCCCAGGGCCCCCAGTTTCAAATGTTGTTCTGAAATATTCTTTTATATGTCAAAATATTATGAAAAAGAAAACAAATTTTATAGATGGGGACCCCCAAATTCATCAATGCCCGGGGTCCCTGTTGGTCATAATCGGGCTGTGCAAGAAGTTACAATGTGACAGTCCTGTGACAATTGTGACCCTCTGTGACGTCACAGCGACTCTTTTGTGACCATCTGTGCTATTAGGGAAGAGGCGTTCACTGTTATCCCTCTGTCTCTTGGCACTTGGCGCATGCGCGCGAAGTCCCAAATAAAGATTTCCTTTCCCCCGTAATTACTTTACCCCGAAATATGGGTTATGTTTCCGATATTGTGAGTTCGAGTAGAGCATCGGTAGGTTACGCTATACTTTCGGAAATCTTTCCGCTGTAAGTATGTAACGTTTCTGAATTTTTTTATTGTGTAGTCTACCGACGTAGTTCACTACTAAAGTTCTTTTTTTATTGAATTTTAATTTTAATTTCATCAACAACATAACATCAGTGTTTTTGAGAGGGGGAAGGGGAGAGTAAACAAGTGCTCATTTTTTAAAAATTTGTTTTAACATTGTTTTATTATTTTTTTATATTTATTATTTTTTTACATTATTTTATTCGTTTATAAAATGTGGGCTTTTCTAATAAAATCTGTAAACAAATTAAAAATTTATCTGGTTTTTAAGAACAATATTTCATTTAAGTCAGAAAATTATCATCCTGTACAAAAGAAACTGCGGCATGCATACCGGAATAACAGTGCGTCATGTATCCCATTTTGTACGGTACAGACGTAACACATCACAGTTGTGTGTCTTCGCAACGGAAAGTGGCGAATCCATATACACAGTACTCTATACAGGTGCTACACTTGGTCTTGACTTCGAAATCATGCATGGATTCAGTAATAAGCGTTAGAAAAGGACTTATGAGTAACATGTATTTAAAAGTTTGGATGGTGAAATCATGTGCTTATCTCAAAATAAGGATCGTATAGTTAGAGTTAAAGCATTGAAAGGGTTTCCTGCTGTAAATTAGTTAAGGAAATTTTACCGCATACCTATACTGCGCGTGTGCCTGCCATCTCTCGATAATTACCAGAATATATAGGGGATGCAGCAACTCTCCTGGAGTAAACCTACAGCAAACATTCATAATGTTCTAACTATATATTTATGCATGGTTTTAATGAAAAAATCCTACTATTTTTATACACATACTATTTTAAAGTTAAGCTTGCAGACATTTGAATTCATTAAAAGTGTATTTAGGCTAATACAGCGCTTGTAAAATCTTTAAGGCCGATATAAGTTATCGTGAATATTTAAAAAGGAAAAAACACTTTCTGAAAATTTTAATTCTAATGCTTAGTATGCATTACAAGAAAGATATTAAACAGGCAAAATCGATATTTGTAAATATTATATTGCAAAATGTCAATAATATTATAAATTAACTCATAACGTCCTGTGTAAAAACTTTAAGGCCACGCAATAAAAATGCATTTTAACGATACAGAAAACAATTATTAATGATTTGTTGAGCCGCCATTATTCCTAATCAGCAGGAATATTCTCGTTTTCATGGATAGAACGCTGCTCTGACAAAATAATGGATCATTTTTATGCCATTTATCTTTCATTGCAGACTTAGTTCGATGGACTAAGAATACTGCCTTCCATGGCTGTATAAGTGTCGAGCAAGATTGCTGCAGAGATCCACAATGGAGTTCAGATCAGTACTTCTAGATCAGTGGTTCCCAACCGGGGGGTCGCGACCCCCAAGTGGGTCGCCATGCCTTTGCTTGGGGGTCGCCGCGGACCGATTTTGCAGGAAATGAATGGCAAAATAATTCCAATTTAGTAATTTTCTCTGCCATGAGACAGGCTTTCTCCCTTTTCTCTTTGTAAAGTAAAAATCCTTTTTCTCATCAGGACAAATCTACAAAAACTGACGTCGTAAAGTGTATCTAGAAGTGTTAACCAATTTTGGAAACGTGTGCACTAAGGCAGAAGTATCGGAAATAGAAATTGCAGTTAATTTAAGGTGATAAATTATTAACCACCTTGAAGCTGTTAAATCTGAAATTCAAAGATATATCCCATAGCTCACATTGAACAAGAGGCGGCACTAGTGCGAAATCCACTTCACACATCTTTAGATGTCGCCGATCTTCCTGATGAAGCGCAGGACAAATTTTTGAATTTGCAAAATGACTCCTCAGCGCGTGATTTATACCAAGAAATATCTTTAATTCAATTTTGGTGTGCGTCACTCATATCCGATAATTTCTAAGCTTTCGCTTCAAACTTTAGTGCCATTTGCATCCACTAAATGCGTGAAGTTGAATTTAAAACTCTTTTGTAGATTAAAACAAAAGCCAGTAATAAATTAGATGTCCAAGATGCGGTTGGCTTTGACCAATATTCAGCCAACATTAATAGCACAACTCGTCAGCCAAATAGAACCTCAGTCATCCTAATAATAATCAGTACGGAATAAAAAGATAATCATTTTTAAGTCCCAAGATATATTTTTTTCATTATTCATTTTTTTTTTTTTTTTGTCTTATTGGTCCAACATGATTGGATGGAAGAGAGGGGTGGGGGTCGCGAACATTTTTGAAAAATCTGAAAGGGGTCGCGATTAAAAAAAGGTTGGGAACCACTGTTCTAGATAGTCAACCTAAAATTTGAATATTTTTGCACCTAAATCAGGTTTTCATAAGTCGAATATTGTGAATCGGGGAATTATTCTGTTGGAAAACCCATTTTTCTCCTGACAAATAAACTACATTTGGCAATTGGTGGTCTTCAAGAATTTTTTAAAATGCCTTTGACTTCTTTTTTGTTGAAATAAAGGCTAGAAATCCAACTCCAGTAAAAGAAAGGCATCACCTGTCATAATGGTTGCCCCACCGATTTGACGGTTGGAAAAATTTTCTTTTCCTTTTCGCAAATCGTACCAGAAATATCTCCAACGATCAGGACCATCTAATTTCCAGCTTTTTTAAATCGGAGAAAACTACCTGGACCCACTCGTCGTTCCAAGTGATTGTCTCTCGATCGAATGATAAACGTTGCATGTTATCAGCTGGATTCTCCGCTCGTCGTTAATTTCTCGCAGTCGTTAACTTTGCCCCGCCTTGAGGTGGAGTTTTAAGGAGGAGCGTCAAGGGGTTCATGTGATTGGCTAAAAGATCTCCCGTTTCCCTCCGGAGTTGTTATCGCAGTCGGTAACCAAACAACTGGTTCTGCCCAGTTGGTAGCTAACAACCGACGATTTCGTGAACCACCGGCGGAGAATTCCACTCTATGTACGGATAATAGCGGGGGTTTAACCCTTTCGCTTTCAATACGGCCGTCCCTCCCGAAAATGCAAGCTCCCAGACCCGGCCTAGTAACTGAACGATGCTTTTTTCTCCCTTGCTTTGCAACATCCATTTACAAGTGTCAAGATTGGAAAACCCCTTTCTCGTGTTTACTATTGTTACCCTCTCCCCCTTTGGATGTAAGCCTTCGGGTGATCAGCTGTATTTGGGAACAGGTGCTTTTTCAAATACTTCGGTGGGGAGGGGGAGAGAGGGGAAGATACCCCTTTCACTCCCACTGATTCTTCGCACCCCTGTTTTGACAGAGATACATCTACACAGGTACAAAAGAAACGTGTTTCGTGGGGTAAAGCATACAAGACATTTCTCGGGCGTTTCCCGGGTTTTTGAGCAAACATTCCAAAACAAAGCTTTGGAGCTAAAGGGTTAACAAGTTTTGCTGCATTACGCAAATTACCAGCCCTTCTAAAAGCGTTACAGATAGTTTTTCTGCAAACACTGAAACCAGTTTGCTTAATAATTTCCGTGCTTGAATATTTTCTTGTCGAAGCTAGTCGCAAAATGTTTTTTTTTTCCACCTCTGGATGATATAGCTTGCAAACTACTGAGTTTCTTTTGTCATAATTATCATTCAAATTTCAATAATTATTTATAACAATTTTAGACCTTGCAATCTTCTTCGATGTAGATCGGCTACTCAATCCTGTCGACGAAAGAGCAAAAATTTAATTTTTTCCATATTCTGTTAATCTCTTCGCTCTTGGCATTATTATAAATATACAAAAAAGCGATAATTACCTCCTTCAAACATTCTTACGTTTGTATTCTAAAGTATGAAATCAATTCGAAAGCATTAAATTAATTTGTACGAAAGTATTGTAAATTTTTACTTGTGGCCTTAAAGATTTTACACGATTAAATTAAACTGTTTTTAATTTTCCACTTAATTGCAATAATCCTCTATTAAAAATTTGGTGTAAGTAACACCAAAGTTCATACACCAAGTTTCATTCTAAAGTATGAAATCAATTCGAAAGCATTAAATTAATTTGTACGAAAGTATTGTAAATTTTTACTTGTGGCCTTAAAGATTTTACACGATCAAATTAAACTGTTTTTAATTTTCCACTTAATTGCAATAATCCTCTATTAAAAATTTGGTGTATCGCATTAGTCTTCTAAGGTTAGAAATAAACATTCTAATGCTGGCTTGAAGTAAATACTTCCTTACTTTTAAAAACATTGAGAAAACTTTACCTGGATATAAAGTTTTTACACAAGCTGTATATTTGTACAAAGTTTTCATTTGTGTCTAGTATAAATAATCCAAAAATAATGAAAGGTTTCTTTTTATCTTTCAATATTTTTAGATTTTTGTTTATTATATGTTATAATTATTTTGTGAAAAAAAAATTTCATTAATTTTAAGCATTCATTAATTTTAAATTAAGCATTCATTAATTTTAAAACTTAGCATTTTTTTACATGCTTAAAAGGTATTTATCTTTCTTGTATGCAAATTCTCTTTTATTAAATCGCTTACATTATAAAATAACTAAGCTATAATCAAAATGAAAAACAACTTACTTTGAAGAAGTGCATACTAAATTCCTTTGTTCTTGCATAGTTAGCATTAACTACCATAACTGCATGATATGTGCAATGCGTTTTAAATAATCGGTTCTAGAACTATATTTCCAATTAGAAAAATTATTCTAGTGACATGAAGTTATTTTTTGTTATAAATTTTTATAAGGGCCATATATTGTGAAATTGGGCCAGGTACTGATCTTCACTTACTTTTGCATATAGTGCTAAATCGTTAAAATATTTCTTTCATTTTGTACCTTATTTAATTTCTTGCGAATTAAGAAGTATCCCTTGGTCATTAGCGATAATTGAAAAAAACATCAAAATCGAATAAATTACTGTATATTACATTTACACAACTGTATTTTTTAATGATTTTCTAAAAATCGGCTTTTTTTTCTAATTGCACCTTTTGTTTATAGGATCTCACTAAAAATTATTTTTCTATTTTTTTAATTTACTCCCCGTTATAAAATTTGGCATGAAATGTAATTGCTCGTAATTAGAAAACCTTTTGTAATGTTAAGTATAGAGCTTCAGTCAATTTAAAGTGCAGCACTAATCAATCAGTTTGATTCCGTATATATGCTATGTCAACGTAAGACAGTGCATTCGTTTGAATGACTTAACATGAATAAAATAGCAACGCTCTTTTAAATTCTATAAACAACAATATTTTTTCTAAAATTTAATATTTATAAAGCAACATTTAACAAGTTAATTATATAAATATATCTGTGAGAAAGATGTTACCATTTATAGGGTAGTACCTAACAGCACCGTGACTCATTTGTAAAGTGACGGTCACAATACTGTGACACGTAGTCATTGGGAACAGGACGCGTGGTCCATTTGAGATCGATACTTCAGCCTCTAATGATGGTTATAAAATGACCCCACAGTGTAGTCAAAAAGTGACCACGACCGAGAGATTTCTGGACATACCGGGATTGGATCCCTTGAGCTCTTGTGCCGCAGACAAATGCGCTACAGATTGTACCATGCTTGTGCTACTGCGAGTATTTTAAAAATTGAAGTTATAGCAAAAATTAGTTTTAAAAATTGTTAGTAGTTTACATTATGAAAAGAAGAAAATACGATTATTAATAAACTAAGATATATTTTTGGAATTTATTTGTTTCTTTTTATTTTTCAAATATTATTTCCTAAGAGTCAGTGTTTTTATTGGTGTATTTATGTATTTAAAAAGGTAATGATTGCTTGAACCTTAACTAGGTCCGGTACATGACATAGAAGTATATTTTCTAATTTATAAATTTCAACAAGTCGTGATACAAATTAAATTTTTGTAAATTATTTTTACTTTTTTCGAAAGTTATTTTCAAGGTGTCAGAGAAGTAATTTTTTTACTTTTTAACTTTAATTAACTAATTAATTATTTATTCGAGAAAAGAGGATAATAATTTCTTGAACAATTGTTCTGCTGTTAAGAAATGAACTTATAAAATACGATAGTTTTGAAAGGTTCGGTATATTACACATTCAAGTACATTTTCAAATTCAGAAATTTCAGTAATTCAAACAAAAGTCTCAAAAATTTTCCAAAAATTTTAAAAATAGTATTTTCTCGCCAATATTACCGAAAACACTCATTAAGATTTGTAACAATCGAGTTCAGATTTAAAAGCTACAAAAACGCTCAATGTGACCTCACTTTAAGAGTTGCAAGAATCAGCAGCCACGCTGTGACTTCACAGAAAAAGCCACTTGGTGACTATTCACAAAGAAGCGTCACAGTGACCCCACAGTGAAGTCACGTCCTTTACCAGTCACGATGTCACTAATCTGTGGCATTCAGTGAACACTGTGTCTGTTTGCGACATTACAGTGATTGTTTTGTGACCATTTGTGCTATTGGGATATAGTATATATAATTTCAAATATCTTTTTGGGTAATTAAATAGTAATATCTTTTTGCACAACTCTGTATACATATTACATTTTTGTGTGTTGTCGGGATACGTAGTGCCCATTGTTTAAAAAAATGAAAATGCCAGTACCTCGATTCAAATCTGTTAGAATCGACCAGGCTACCTACTCATATTTGTAGGGTACAACACTATTGCTTCTAGAAAGACCTCCAAGAAGGTATACTATTCTTTTATATCTTTGTCGTATCGAATTAATGGACACCACGAATACCAGTATGCCATTTCTTAATACACAAAAAAGGGATATTTTACTATACTTCGGAATACTTTTCGAAAACTTCACCACTATGAAATCTCTTTAAAATGGCTATGTTGAATAGACCAGTCTATCTTCGAAAATGCTAAGGTATTTCCGCTAAAATAACATTTTCAGTAATACATTCGGAAAACTCATGGAAAAAATTTAGCGGCTTTTATTGATCAATGAAAAAACTTCTAAACCTAGGAATTTTTTTAAAATGTGAGCTGAAGCTCTATCATTACTTGAATATTTATTTCGTTAAATTGCTAATACCTTATTTCCATAAATCAAACGCATCTTCAGACCTTTTTATTTCACAAACCTAAATGAGTTTCATTCAACGAAGCAAATTCTTGAGAAAATAAATCCATACGAATTATGTTAAAAATGCGGAACGCATTTAAACTCAGGTAGAAATGAAAATGCATTCAGTTCAAAACTTATCGGAAAAAATGAGCAACAGAAAGATGGAACTTTGCTAAGTTTTATTGAGCCCTTTTGGCGAGCTTTTTGGCGAGTTATCAAATCGACCTCTGGCAACCCTGGGGTAGGATTTTAGCTGACCGGGGACCGCTTCGATACTCAGCACCTAGCTTCGCTCTGGAAAAGCAACGCTCGTGATACACAAAGGCAAGTGCTTTCACTCTTCTTAGCGTAAAAGGTCATTTGCAACGCATTTCACCCCGCACCCCGAATTTTAAAATTAAGCTGCAAGTGACAATGCACTGATGCAACACGAGATAATTGCCTGACCATTTATTTGCACCGCACACTTTAGATTTGCACTCTTAGACGCACCTAGAATGTTTTGATTGTTCTTTTTTAATAATTTGCCAGACTTGCTTGCAAACTTTATGAAACAGAATTAGAGCAATTTTTTTTTGCCCCCGACAAATCCAAAACACAGTGGTTGATATATTACAGTTTTAAAATATTGGTTTCACCGTTTTGTGCTTTAGATATTATTACACTAACAAATAAAAAAGAAAAAAGTCACATCTAAGATTGTTATATAATTTCATGATATTTAGGAATACACTAGATGCAAGATAAAAAGAAAATTTTAAATTTATACTAATGCCTCAATGCTTTAGTGCGCGTATTTTTTTAGAAATATCAAAATTCCGTATATCCACTCAAAAAAGTGTTTAAGTATGAGAGAAATTTTCTGTGTTAATTTTGTGAGTAACTGATTAATTTTTGAAAAAAAGGATGCAGCTGATGATAAATATTAGAAGTTGTAATCATACTTCATAATCTATTTTTTTTATAACGAACAGAATATTGCACTGAACCCGGCATAGAAAAATTGACTTGCACTAGAATACTTTTTGAAAGGGTGTTTAAATATGCAGCTTTGCATATGTGCAAAACTGCACACTAAAGGATTAACGTTTGTGATGAAGTTATGGCAAAGCTACGCAAGGGCTGTCTCCCAAGGATGGGGGTTGTCTTAGTCGGAGGACTGTTTAAGGGTTAATACCTTAAAGAGACTACAGTATTCACTCTTAAAATATTTTAATTGAACAAAAAAAGTAATTAAAACATTTTAAATAAAACGTAGTCAAATTAAAATTTAATGGAAATTTTAAAATATTATGAAACTACTAACATTACTTAAAACTTGTAATGCATTAGTGGTATAAATCACTATAAATTTGTATTTTAAAATGTTATTTAACAAGTTCAAGTATTAAGACCATGACAGTATATTTTTTTGTGTTTGTATCGGATGTATTATATACTATTAATGCAAACAACTACAAAATTAAGCAAGTAGACTCTCGAAGTTGCTGCTGTTTTGCTTAGTCAAAATTTGAATGAACAGCTTAATTCCATTAAATTTTCACTTCATACATCAACAGCTGATTTAGATGTGTTACTCACATGATTGCAATCAATATACTACCGATGGAGAAAGTCTGACAATTCGAGCAAAGTGTTTGACGAATTAGAATATATTAACTCTGCAACAGTTTAAATATAGTTAGCGATATTTTTCCAAAGTTTTGGACGTATAAAATATTGTACACAGACGTATCAGACGACTGTTTTAAACATAAAACAATAGATATTTGATATGTTCTATAGTGTCAAATTTCTCAATCATCATTAAGACATTGTGAAAGTGTAAATTACACAGTATTTCGCAAAGTTTCTGAAAGTGAGTGATGCAAAACAACTGACGGAATAGATAATCGGTGGTACTTGATTGATACATTAACGTATTTGACAAACGTTAAAGAAGAATTGACGGAAACAAAGCTTGTTATGCCAGAGCTGGTAGAGCCCAAAGGATATTATCGAGAAAATATCGTAATACTAATGAAGAATTGGGAGCTGAATCGTTTTGGAACATATAGAAAAACTGCAATATGCACCTCTGATTTTGGAAAACCGGGAATGTATATAATTTTACCCCGAGTTTTTAAAATTTTTAAAAGGTAGCATGAAATGATAAACAGGCAATTGAATGTTTTTTTTTTGAAAAAATGATTAATAAATCATCATTAAAACTCTTTTTTAAATCGAAATGGAAGTCGATAAAAATTACTGCACATTTCCAATTTAGCCGTTTAAGATTTCATTTCTTACGAAGTTAAGCGCTGTTCAGATTTCTGTGAAAACTTACAGTAAAGCACAAAGATTTTTGTGTTTTATTTTTAACAGATCAGCCAATGATGAGCTTTCACTATTTTCGAAATTTAAGTTGACATTTTGAATTGTTAAAAATGAAGTCACAAAAAAGGCCCGTGTATTACGTATGTTCTTAATTAAACTCTGTGTTCAGCTGAATTGCAATTGTTCCTCCCAATTATATCCAGAACGTGCAGTTCATGTAATATCGAACTTCAAATTTCAGTAAAATGCTGAGTTCAGCAAATTAAAAGTAAAATTACTTTCCTTTCGCGAGTAGTAGAGAATAACACTCTATTACCATTAATTTTCTCGTAAATAAGAAGAGAAAGAGATTGTCAGGGGCGCCAAATGTGATAATGCATATTTATATATTATCTTAATAGATACTATGTTTTTCCAGAATATACGATGAAAAAAAATTATATTCCTACCTCCCAAAAGAAGAGTAACGGGTTGGTCTTTCATAAGATTAAACAAATAATTTAGCTGATATAATTTTTATGCACAGTAATTAGTTCCGAAGAGCAAGAGGTTTTTAAATGGAACGTGAACTTAAATCTTTAAATTACGCTGACAAACAGTCTAATTTATCGAACGTTAAATTCAAATGATTTCAAATGCAAATAGTTTTAGAAAGTAATTAAAAAAAGCAAAGATATGTAAATATAACGAAGTTTTTATTAATATATATTTGCTGTACGTTTTGTTACTTATCTGCTTGCATTTATATATCTGTTTATTATGTTACAGTATTATCTGTAAAATCGTTTTAATACTTATAGAAAGCGTTTTATAATTTACATTTGCCTTTTTTTAAGTGTGTCTCCACAAGTGAATTTCACAGTAAGTTTTACAAAAGCGTTTCTAAAAATGACATGTGTACTTAAGAGGTTTGACACGATAATATTGAAATAAGTAAATTAAAAAAATAATAAATGAAGCAACACACACGCAAACACTGTTTATTGTGGGTCACACGCAACAATTTATCGAACGATTTCCCCCCCCCCCCAGATATGCTTGCAAAAGTACATTGTTGATCAAAAAAGGAAGTTTACAAAGCCTGCAGTGAAACATGTGAATTTTATTTCATATTACCAACATAGCCAACTGATAGCAATGGTACATTCATGAAGTTATTTCTTGATATCGTCCCCCATATCAGTTTAGGCATTTTTCTTTTTGAGGGATGAGTTTGAATATTCCATCTTAGTAAAAATTTTCGCCTTGCATATTCAGCCCGTAGTCGAGAAATGCTTCGCCTCTTCGTCTGAGAAGCGAATCGTCGGCCACCAACAGGCTTTCTCCCTCAGTAACGGAGACCACACACACCCCACAAGATCGCCACGCTATTGGAAGTAGTTTCACTTGGACATCATCGACCATTCTCCGACCCTCCGTATGGACTAGACATTGCTCCAAGCGACTTTCACCCCATTTCTTACATGATGGAACACTAAAAAGACGACTGCGGGCTTTAGATAAGTAGGTGAAACACTTCGCGATAACGTGGCTGAACATGCACGGACAAGATTTCTACTAGGAGGGAATATTCAATCCCACCCCACGAAGCGACAAATGTCTAAACCGATATAGGGACCATATTACTGCAGGCTTTTTGACCGGCCCTCATATATTGACGGAGAATTTTTTTAAAATTAAATTATTTAAAAGTAACTGTTTATAAACACGGATGTTTACTAAGTAAAGTATAGAAATTGAAACTCACTCATTTATTAAGCGCGTTCTGTCAAATTTATGAAGCCAGCAAGTTGTATCACGGGTCACGTATAAAAATATGCTGTGTATGACTTCACATACATGAAGTTGCTAATCTAGTATCTTCTGGTTCCACTTTGGGCTCTGACTATGCAAAATTAGTCGAAAATGAAGTACATTTTCTCATTTTGTTCATTTTTTTAAATTTCCAACAATTTGAATTCCTGTTAACGCGAAAAAGTTGAAAGAATATGCAAGAAGCATGAGTGCAATAAATGTCTTCCGGTTCTACCTTGGGGTCGAAATATACCAGAATAACAGACAGTTTTGCAAATTTTCAGTTTTCAGTAATTTTATTTATATATTTAGATTATCTCTTTCCTTTACCATGGAAAGGTGGGAAGATTATATAAGAAATATAAGGTATTTTATTCCACTGATCTTTCTGATGAGCAATTTTATCAGGATGTTACTGATAAACCTTCAACGTTATCGCAATCGAAAGTAAATGTTATAAGCATATCACGAATAACCCGCTATTCAGGCTATCTAGCTCGTATGGCAGAATCTGAGTGTTCGGCAAAGCTGTGACATCAATCGCAAATGTATTTCTTGAAAACATAGGACTTGTGACACACGACACGAGTGTTATAGAGAGGCATAGGATGAAAAGGGAAATACAAAAATGTCACCTGTATCATCAAGATAGATTTCAGAGTACTTGAAAAACACGTGGCCCTAATAGAAGAACCAGGTGCAATTGTTTAGAGTTTGAATTGACAATAGCCTCTTTTGGTAAAGACATTACTAAAAGTGCGTCATATTGATTTTACAACCCAGTTACCATTAGAATGTAATGTTACCGCAGTAAACACGTGAAATAAGGATAGTGTTTTCCTCCGTACAGAATTATTTTGTAAGAAATTCTTGAATTGGTTCGTATGACTGATTCATAAAGCTACTGTTCAGGTATCTAACACTTGGGCAACACTTGGGTGTAAATATAACTGGAGTACATACAATCCTACTACAACGTATTGTTGTCAAATTGGAAAAGAACTTCAGAATTTTGAACTTTTACTTGTTGTGGACTTAATAAAATTAACACCGCAGTTCCTTCTGCAGACAAAACTGATCTGAACAGACCAGAGATACCTGCAAGGTACATGCACACTGTTAATAATTGTAGTTCACATTTCACCATAAAATGGTGCTGTATTAGCTGCAGCCTTTCTATGGAGAAACGTTGGTTTGGTGCTTAAACTGATCATTTGAACCAAATCATGGTCAAACGTTTCTCCTTAGAAGGATGCAGCTAATTTAGCTCCATTGTATGGTAAAACGTTGAACTACTTTTAAAGGTGCACTGTACTTACAAATGGTGGTTGTCGTAAAAACTTGTCTCACGAAAATTCTGGAAATCTTTCCCATGCCCGCTGATTGAAAACGGCTAACCGAATCTTGTATTTTTATACTGATACACAGGACCCATCCAATAAGAAACAGTGGCTGGCTATGCCTGAGTTAATTATAAAGGTTTACACACCTGAATAGATTACAATCAAATCACATCGCTAATGTACAGATGCAGCACGATACCATTGGAAAATGATTCGTATGCTTCACGTTATCTTATAGACGATATAAAGCTTGTTGTGGGTTGCTTCATCCAAAAGAATGGCTACTTTGTTCATCCTGAAGGAATAATTCTTTGAATGCTTGTTCGCAGTAATTCTTTGAATGCTTGTTGACCCAGACTAGAATGTGCGAGTACACATGATTTGAAATCAAGTAAAAAAAAGCGGAGCAGAGGTTCATGTGTTCCAATATCCTGAATTTAGAGCTAAATATTACGTGGACCTCATACGCAGGCAATATTGACAACTAACGGAATCTCCAATTACTTCTTGTGGAACAAAGATTAAGTGCAACTGATACATTTTGGTGAAAGTCCTGTGCCAACATTAGGAAACATAAACTACCCGTGCCACACTCAAAGCGTTTTAAGAGGAGAAAAACTGGCAACAAAAGCTTCGTTCGCCATCATTGAAGAGACCAAGCGTGATGATTGCAGATCCAAAATGAAGCCAAGGTGTTCCATGCCATCACTTGAAATCAAGAACCAGTGTAGAGTGAGAAATATAGAAATAAGTGAAAGAAATACGCTAAATGCAAATCTGCAAATTTTATTTCCCCAAATGCAATTATACAAACTGCGTTCCGTAAACTGAGCTTTGGGCCTTGCGAGGTTACTTTGGTAACAGGTAAATTTTTTTAATATTTCCATATTGCTTCATAGGAAAGAGCTTGGGGAATAAATATCTTCACATATAAATAAATGTTTACGAAAAATCTAACTGCAGCACTGTCCGTAACAAATAATTATATTTACCACAAACTATTTAATTACTCTCAAACAAAATGCAAAGTATTTTTGAAGCTCAAAAAATTTTCTTCATTTTATATTTGTTAGGTAGAATTTCTTTTTTGTGTTGGACCAAAGTAATCCCACAAGAACTAAATTACTCCTGCTTGACGCTACTGGAATTGGTAATAAGATTTAATGTTCATAATTATTGCCTACGAATATCTTTGTTTAAAGAAATGTTTGAAACTCCCAAAAATAAATTTTTAAGCAAAAGTTTGTTATTTCATTCAAATTTCGACTCCTAAGTTTTCTATTCCCCCCCCCCCCCTAATTTCGCATATTTAGACCTCAAGGAGTAACTCGAAAATATTTATTAATTACTCTTAAAAATTTCTACTTATGTTTTTTAAACATTCTTTCAACTTTTCTAAGTTAGCGGGGATAGAAAACACTACTGAAAATTTGCATCATTTTTGTCGAGTTTTGTTTATTTAGACTCCAAAATGAAGCCGGAAAATATCGGTTGATTAATCTAAAATTTTGTGTAGGGATGGACGCGAGACGACTTTTTGCGAGACGAGACAGAGATTTACAGCTTTTTTGCGAGACGAGACAAGCTTTTCGGCTGTTTTGCGAGACGCGAGACGCCAATTTTTCGTCTCGCGTCCATCCCTAATTTTGTGTGTATCTTTCTGATACCATTGCAGAACTTTACCGTGTAACTAAGAAAAGAATTTAAAAAAAAAAAAAAGTTACGCTGCGCCCTAGTATCTGCATGCATTTGTAAATTCCCATGTGTGCGTAATGCATATACATATATATGTATGCATACATAATTATATTTGTATGGGAACATATTACATTTTTTCAACCTCTCCAAAAATTTCTACTTCACTTTGAGTGGTGGAAAATATAAAACTAAAAAACCAACTTTTTTCATGATTCTTTTTAAGTGTCGCAGGAAAAGTACACGAGAGACAAAATTATCTTAAAACTCGAATTCTTTCAGTTGTTTTTTGTAGCCCAATGTTTAAATGCTTCTATGGAATGTTGCGCCAAATGTTTCCCGTGATAATCCAGCAAATCAACTCCACGTTCTCGTAATGCTTTCATGTTATTGCAAAAGATGGCACGCGCCATTACTTTAGCATTCCTCTTTGAATTACGATTATGGTTTATCTGGCTTATTTTCTCCAATGGTATTTAATAAGATAAAAATATAAAGCATTCACTTTTGAGTTTCTGGTAGTGCTTGGCGAGATTCTGTTGTTATGTAGTTCGTGCAATGCGTCAACTTTTATGTTACAAATACTAAAGTGATGAATATTTTTAATGCTGTTGATTTGTTGGAAGTTTGTGCTAAGAATATATTCGGAAAAAAGCTATTGTAAAAGGTGCAAGTGAAAGATATCTGTTTCAGATATAGACAATGTGTTCAGATATAGTATTCCGTAACAAGATTTGCTTTTGTCATATAAAATGTATAGTTTCTCAATGGGAAAAAAAGGCAATTTTAAATATTTTATGTTTAGTTTTTAAATCTGATTATTTATTAGCAATATATGTGCTTAAATTACCTATTGCAATCTTTTATTGTTGAGAGGATTATTACTAACTAAACCACACCCACAAGCGTTCACACACAGTTAAGCATGCATTCATAAAATTGCTGAGACATTCGACATTTCTTACATGAACTAATCTGCGACGAAAAGAAATTGTTAGTTCCGCTCAAACAAAAGGGAAAAAAAAAACCTTTTTAGGGATTTATCCGATGTCCGCGTTTAATTCTTAATACTCAATATTAACTTTGCCAATATGAACCTGATTTCCTTAGAGATTTTAAATAGATCTATATATATTATTTTAGGTTTGGTCTTACAAAATAAAATATTTGAATTACCAATTAACATACCTCCATACTTCATTTTATACCATTTATATTTAAATTAAATAAGTAATTTTTTGCTGTCAATAATTTGCTTTCTAGCACATATTTTAACAATTTTTGCAATTCATAATTAACCATTCTAAATATTACTTCTTCTTTCCTTATTTCGTCTTACTTTATATGTTTCCAATATGATAAGTAAATGAGACAACCGCATGTTCCAATCCCATTAAGTTTAACAGGCTTATCATTAAAAATTTCATTGATTAAAAAACACGCATCTTGGCTCGTGTAACTAAATTACTTTTTGTTGATCAATAAAAACGAGCAAAACTCAATTTAACCATTCAATGTGAAATGAAAGTGGAGAATTTGATTTATATTTTTCTACCTTTATTCGCATTTTATTTTTTCATAACAAACGCTTGTAAATGAATCAGGAAAAGCTCGTATGTGAAAGTTAATAAGAGCCCTAGTCGTTCTTTTAACCTTGGCACGTGAAAGAATACAATTGATCGTAGCCCAAACTCCTCTTTATCCGTTTAGGCTAATCGAAGGTCGTCGAACTCCATGAATCTGAGAACGAACAGAAAAAAAAAATCTATACATACTAAATTTACATCTATTTAAAAATTGACTTATAACATTGCAATTACTGCTTAGCTGATTATCTTAGAAATATCTGTATTTTAAAATTAATTATCAATTTAAATTTTAAGGTGTGAACGTATCAAAATTAAACTAAATAATATGAAATAATTATGTAAAACTTCGGTGAAGGAAAATAGCATTCTTGTAGCTGTCCCTTGTAAAATATTAATGTATTTTCTGGTAGCATATGTATGAACTTGTACTTTCAGAAACAATTTAGATTTATGAGGGTACATAAATAACAGGCAACAGGCTCAGTTTAAATTTTGTGAACAATATTCTAGTTTTTTAAGTTAGTCTTGCTTTATGGAACATTATGTTAAAGAATAATTCAATAAGTATGCATCAGTAAGGTTGTTCTTGCACACCTATTGTACAAACATACAAAAATTAAGTTACTACAGACTATTTTCATGCTAATAATTACATTTATTAAATTTAAACGTAAACTGCCCCACCAGTGGCATAGTGCATTGTGCACTGAGCTAGGAGACGGAAGGTGCCTGGTTCGAAACCAGGCAACTTCCGCCGACCTAGCTGTGTTTTTCTCCGAAACCTAGCGTCAATGCGGGCTATGAGCCCTTAGTAAAACCCCCACGGAGGGCATTCCACCCAAGCCTAGATCCCTCGTGTAGATAATTGGCCTTAATCCCACAACAACAACGTTAAACGTAAACTACTGTACCATTAGATGTTCAAATATTTTTCATATTAGATAGCTAAGGGGTGTTCCCATTTAAATTTCGATTATTATTGACTGAACTTTGAACAACCTTGTTGAATGTATTTTTTTTTTTATTCATTGAAAAGCTATGGTAACTAAACTTCTGTTTTTACCGACTTCAAAAAAGTAGAAGGTACTGTGTTCAACGAGTATGCATTTTTTTAATGTATGTACAGCGATAACTGTTTACCTCGAAGACCGATTCTCAAAAAAAAATTTTTCGAGAGAGGATAGCTAAGGGGTGGTCCCATTTTAATTTAGTCACGTTTCGGTTATATTAACGTTCCGAAAATCGAAAAAAAAGGGTTTTAAACCATTGCTAAAAGAGTTTCCAGTAACAGTACTGGACATAATATATCAAAAGTCACCAAGGATTCCCACTTTTGGCTATTTATCGCGAACTTTGGCGTCAAAAATGAAGTTCTCAAATTGCGAAATTGAACTCAGCTTGGCCATACCTTCTGTATTTGTCTAGAAATTGTCAAATCCTACTGTTTTACAACGAGATTAATGGTACAGCTTGGATTTTTGTTACGCGTAGAAATGAAAGTTTCCGCGGTGCTAAAGACACACATCAGCCAAGGGTTATGCATAAGAATATACGGATAACTCTTTTAACCCTTTTACGCGCAGTGATCCCGCTCTGGGAACACCAATCTCTGACGTTTTAACTGTTGCCAGACACGAAGAATAGATTTGATTTCTATAAAAATAGTTGCGGGTGACATGGCTCCACGAGAATCCTTTACTTTTCAGCACGTCATTTCCCGTCAAAAAATGGTCACGATTATTTTTAACAGCACTAACATCTGCTGAAAAATGCGAGAACAGCTAGATAGATTGCCGAATGCTGAAAAAAGGGAAGACGTTGCCATCGCTCGACTTAACTACCAGCAAGATGGCGGACGATCGAAACGTTCATCGCGTGCCACAGATCTGGAGACGCTTTTTTGACGACAGCTGCCTGTGCCGGCACAGCCAGCTGTCGTCGGCGCCTCAAAGGGTTAATGATGCGGCCTTAAAAAAACTTAATGTAAAATGATTATCGATTATGTGCAAATCGCTAAAGAATTAAAAATCGCCATTCGGGGCAAACATCCAAGCTGTTCCGGAATAATTTTTCGTTATAATGAAGTGATTGGAAGTCAGTTATCTTTCTTCCCTACTTGTTGTACTTTTATTAACACTTTTACCAAGCTCCCAACGAATCACTTACGAGACTCGCTCGGAATTCAGTTATGAGAATAGAAGAGGGGGGATCAATTGCATTCTCGGATGTTCGAAAGAACAATAAATTGAATAGATCAGATCGCTTCGGAATTAAGTGAAGTACCATCTTGTTTATTGCTTCATATACAATACCATTTTTGGGTTTGATGGAGGAAGCAGTTTATTGTGTAGATTGCTGTCCATTTATAATAATCATATTAATGAATAAAACCCGTTCCTACGGATATTGAATAAAGATAAGCCAAGTCTTACGCTGTTTCTTATTAATGAATTATATATTGAACAGCGAGTCAATAGACCCGTCTAACCTATAATTAACGGAAGGAAAACTGGTAATAATTTTTTCTACTAAATGCGTACCGATCACAAATTATAATTAACAATTTATTTTCTAATGCGCAGAACGTAAATGATATTTAAAAATATACGTTTCTTATTGACATATTCCTTCTGGGAAAGTAACGTGTAATGCAGTGGAAGAGATAAATATGAAACGAAACAATAAATCTCCGCATGTCACCTGAATAAAAGATGTATACGTGAAATCCTCAAATGCCACAGAAAGAGGGCATACATAGGAAAGTTAAATTGAATGAACACGAAGTGTCACAAACTCGGTGTCAGTCCAGAGAATAAAAGTTTTGTAAGAGAAAAAATGAGCTAATTTGGCATTGGATCTTATTATATTAATATTATGGGTAGTCTGAAAAAAAAATCGGCTTTTCTGAAAGTGATAGATACGAAAGAAATTAAGTGCATTTTTGTCTTAATTGTCTAGAATTCAACCATCGCTTGAAGAGCCTGTTCAAGCATGGGCAAGTAGGTTTAAGTATAAATGCGAAAGTTAAGTATAAATTCAAATTATTATTTCTTAATTAGTATAAATTCTAATTATGATTAAGTATAAATTCAAAGGATAATTATTAATTCTAACAGCATATGAAATTTCAGTTAAAAGAATTACAATCATATGGATAAAAAAAGGTATGTTTTAAACATATAGTACTATGCAATTGAGTGAAAAGAATTATTCAAGTATATTATTATTTTGATTTATATGCTTTCAACGTATTTAATGTAACCAACGGAAAATATCTACAAATCAATCACCTTCACTAAACTTAATACCTCGTTCTAGTCGGGAGAGACACCGGAAATTTCCTCCTAGGGGTATTATATCCGAGTCATTAAAGTGCATGGCAAATAATCAGTTGTTGAAAAACTCCTCTAGGTTCTCAATAGCGGTTTCTTTGGGGTTTCAGTATTTACAAATCTCTCCCCTCATTTCTGATAAAAATCTGAATCACCGGGAAGATGGCACGTTTATTATTATTATTATTATGACAAAACAATGTTTTTCAAAAATTTAATTATATTTATTGCAATTTAAGTGTTATATGAGAAAAATCGTAGAATCTTAAATGAATAAAAACGAGAGAATCTTAATATATTTCCTCATCCTATAAGCCAAACGATAAGTTAAAAAAAATCAAATATGCTGTAAAGCGAAAAAAATTTAAAACATTTTAATTCAAGTCTGTTCCCGGTGGCGGCATTTTAGAAAAAAATGAAATTATAAAGACTTTTTTAAAATCCATTTATGCCTAGTGTCCCCTTTTTGGAACGGCATTTTCGCTATCAGTCGAAAACGTTATTTATTTTTCCTGGCCATTATTCACGAGTATTAAACCTCAACTTAAAGATTGGGGCTTGTTTTACAGAATATCCCGAACTTCCAGAGTAGAATAGAGATAAGTGGTTAGACCGCGCAAATAAAGGTCAAAGTTCTATACTTAAATTTGAGCAAATTTATAATACCATAGAAAGAAAACAGTTTTGAATCTGTCGAATTTTACTACGTCCTAATTCGTGTCGCCAGTCTTTAAGTAAATCAGCTGCTAATACAGATGGGATAAGAAAAAAAAATAACTTCAACAAATAGTCCTTTCTCTCCTGTTATAGTAAAAAGTCAGTTAAAATTGTCTGTACTGTTACTGCTTGTTCAATATCGGACAAAACATATAACACTTATGATCAAGAGTAGCGTTATAAATACATTACAATCTTTGCAGCCTTCTTTGTCTATAATTATTATCTAATTAAAGTTTAAAAGCACTTTGGTATACAATACAATTGAACCACTTTACATTTAACTGAGCTTGATTTAAGAACTTGAACAATATGGATTCAGAATTTGCATTTAAATGAAACTGAATGTACCTGAAGTGATTGGATTATGTTCCCTAATAGTATGACAAATCAAGGAAGCCTTTCTGTTTCAATCACCATGGCTACCCGTTTATCGAAAACATGAGACAGAATTGCAATGTATTACACACAATTTGAAAATGTACCACGTAAACAAAGCTATTGTTCTACAAAATAAAGCACTTTACTTCCGTTTCATTTTTAAAAGACTATATTTTTGTCAAACTTTCTACCTACTACAGGCGTGAGGAACTTTTTTTTTAATATTAACATTTCGCATTGATCACTTTTGAATATAGGATATTAGAAATGTATATCGATGAGTAGTACTTACTCTAAATGTCACTGAAGTTTTTAGAAAAAAATTACTTATGCTTTGGGTAAAGATAAAGTGACTAGAAGTATACACTAAGCTTATTTTTACAAGCTACTAGCTAGTAAAGATTTTGGTCGACGAACAGGAAAGTACTGTTGATTTATTCAGGAATGCATTAGTTTCTTGAAATTTTTTTGAAGACACGAGCGAAGAACATGGATTAAATAAGCAGAGAAAAACTAATATTTTGCTTCTAAGTGCAATGAATAAACTTATAAATGAGTATAAATCTTGTTTATTAATGTCTGAAAATACAGGATTAAAAAGAAGTATCATTTAACAATAATTTATTCATACTTTTGATCAGAAAAGTATACCTACCTATTTTACCTCACCACATCATACATTTTTAATGCAATGAACGAACGTAATCCTATAAAGATTAACCTCTGAAATATTTATGCATTATCTGAGGAATACTTTTCTATTCTTCAAAATATTCCTCAACCAGC
Source organism: Cheiracanthium punctorium (assembly GCA_038373885.1). Lineage (NCBI taxonomy): Eukaryota > Metazoa > Arthropoda > Arachnida > Araneae > Cheiracanthiidae > Cheiracanthium > Cheiracanthium punctorium. The sequence goes on along the minus strand of JAWZYV010012154.1, from coordinate 161,535 downwards.
ACTTGAAATATCCAAATAACAAAATATAAAAGTAGTAACATTAATAATGGATAAAACTAGTATTAAGATACAAACTGTTTATATAGAAAAAACTGAAGATAAAACGTTATTTATTCGTGGATAACTTTTATTAACATCAGAAAAATGGTAGCTTGTCATAACCTTCTTCATATAAAAAAGAATGTCCTAAAAATCATTGCATGTTATTTATTCCTGAGTCTCGCGTCTCCTGCATTAAACGTCATTAAGATGTCTCATAAGAAACAATGAACGTATATACGTAGTTTCTTTCGCTATAGAATAAATTAATATCAGTTATTGATTTATTTCGATGTATAGATGGTGAAGATAGCATTCAACTAAAATGGTTCTTATTATGAATGTTTAAACTTTATCTGCTATTCATCCTATTATGCAAAGAAATTTTATGTTTCCACTGTACATTTATTTACAGATATTCCTTTCTTAAGACATTGAAAATAAATATATTTCCACTATAGAATATTTAATTGAAACACTCTTAAGAGCAATATTATTTGAAAGATTTGCCATGCCATTGCTTGATATGCTTGTCATGCATCGTTTTCTATTTTGTGACTTCTTAAAAATTATTTGAGGTATTTGATATTTATAGACAGGCTAATAATTCTTAAAAGTGACCAGAAGCCTGAAACATTACTGGTGGATATTTACAAAATAATTATCATACTAAAGAAAGTTTCAAACCAGTAATATTTCGTAAATATTCGCTACCAAGTAATATTACGTTTTAGTCACTGTTTCACTGAATAAAGCGAATAACAAAAATTATGAATACCGTGTTTGTAATAAAACACAAAATATTTTTACCGCGTTTTCAATAAAACATTAAATAAATTTTAAAACACTATTAATAATATCAAAAAGAAAAAAGCAGTATTGAGGTCATCGGATTTATGTACCTATATGTAAAGCTGGGCTATAGGAAGTGGATTAAAATCCGTACGCAGATTTTGAATTAAAATGTGATAATGAAAGAACTAGATAGATGCGTCAAAAAAGGGTCTCTAGATCTGTGTCACGCGATGAACGTTTTGATCGTCTGCCGTCTTTCTGGTAGTTAAGTCGAGCGATGGCAACGGCTGCCCTTTTTTCAGCATTGGGAAAGGGTTGCGCCTCAAAGGGTTAATGATGCTTGTTTGAAATATACCTACTATTTTCACTAAACACGATTTTAATTGTCGCATGCATATATGTTCTGTTTTATACGGAATATGTTGAAACTATCAATGTGGAAGAATGAAAATATCATCCAATACAAATTTAGAGATTATCGAAATTATCATGCATCTATTTTAGACACTTTTGTGAAAGCATTACAGTTTTAATTATTCCTAATAAAAGTTCTTTTAAAAAGACTAAGCAGGAGGCCTCACAAAAATGTATTTATGTGCGCTTATCAGAGAGGTTTTCTATAATTTAGAAGATTATACACAGCTGTCACCGCGTACTTGACGCGATTTAAGATAACAAAATGATTTAAGCATATGCCTTTTTTAAGAGAAGGTTTAATTTTTCATAAAACGAATGCATAAATATTTTATCTAATATTACTTTTAAATTTCCTTCTTCAACAAAACTCTCCTAATAATGTTTATAAATATTCAAAGTTTTCTTTTTAAGGTATCCGCACACCTGCGGAGACTTTTTTTGAAATTTAAAAAATTTTACACTTAAAACTATATTTTATCATTAAAAGTAAGAAAAAAATGAGATAATTATTTAAAACAAAGTTATCAAATATCTGAAAAAAAATTGGGGCAGGAAAAGACAAAAAAATATCAAAATTTTTGCATTTCCGCAAAACAACATAACTCGGAAAATTATTTACACATTCAAAATCTGTAAAATGCATAAGATTAGTGGTAATATAATCTAGGTAATAGACTATTATCAAGAAGTTTGTCCTGCTACATGAGAAGCTGGAACATTAAATCTGTATGAATGTGGTAAGAAATGCAAAAACAGCCAAGAACTTTAAATACAAACAGCCATAAATTGAAATATTATTAGTTTATGTTAATGAGCATAGCTATTCCCTTTAATAATATATATAAATAACATGCCAACAAAAAATCATCCCATTCAATGCATTGGTTTTTAAGTTATGATGTTTTGCGATAAATAAATCGTTAAAAAACTTCATTTTGAGAAAACGCTAAAAACAACTTTCATATACACTTTATTTAGCTTAGAGCTACTAATTTTCAAACTGCTATATCTCTGCTTCTACTTGAGATAGAATAAAAATGCAAGTGGTTTTAGAAAAATAAAAGATCAAATTTTATTATTTCATCAAAATTGAAAAATCGATTTTTTGACCGAAAATTACGTTTCTGAGGTGTACGGATACCTTAAATTCATTCAATATTTATAGGATATTTCTTATGTCTGCTGTATATAGAGTGTCTCCGGGCGATATTTTAAAGGGGACCTACAAGGAGTGGTACGGTACATCTAGATGGCTCAGGACCCTATAGGAAAGTAAGGTCAAAAACGTCCGTCGTCTTCAGGAACCAAATAATAATCATTTTCATGCAACTTTCAAAAAAAAAAAAATAAATACTAAACACAAACACACATTGCAAAATGGGTCACAGAGCAATCTGTGTAATGGATCGTTTTGCTAATCGTCATTTGACGTGCTAAATTTCTTTTTCTTTCTCTCGTTATGCAAATTACTTGAAAAATAATTTGCATAACGAATGGTATTGTTAAGCGGAGGCCGAAAGTAATTATGTCTTAGTGCAATAAAATTGTAAATGCAATGCAGACATTAAAATCTCCAGTTCATAAAGCATTCAAGGAATATATCTGTAAACAGAAATGAAGTCGCATGATAGATAATGGAATTATTGTTATTCGCTAGAACTAAAAGAAAATACGGTTATAAATCTAAATTTGGCAAAAAAATATGTGTAACACGCAGAAGAGGTAAGTCATATTATCAGAAAGACTTTACCTATAACTTATAACACACGTCATAACTCTTTATTTACTCTTTATACAATGGATGTTCATAAAACCTCTTCAGTAGATATGAGTCCCGTGATCAAAAATTGCTTAAAGCAACATTTTGGTATCTATCAGGACTATAGATTAATGCTTGTAAACATCTAAATCTGACGAAAGTTCAAAAAGCGGAAGTTTTTCTTAGCGTTTAAGAACACATAATTTGATATTCTCTGCAAGTGAAAGCAGTCGCCTACATTTCACTGCATTGTAAGTCTTAACGCAGAAAAAGGCGTTTTAAAGGTAAGGGAATTCTAGGAAGCATTTTCAAATAATAATAACAACAATATTAAAAATAAATAAAAACAAACTTGTGTTATACATCAGAAGCGGTTACTTATCAGTAGCTGTAGCCTGACCCTATGAAAAATTTTGCAATTGTTTTCCTTGTATCATTCAACCTGCATAAGAGGCCTGAAATTTAAATATCTTCGATATTGTGCGATTTTTCTGCAAATATTTTCCGCAGCTAAATTTGAAAAAAAAAATGTAACAGTAGGGTAGTGCTAATGTACTAAAATATATGATATTTGAAAACTTTCTTTTTCCCTTGCCATTTATTTGATATTTTCATCATGCACATGTGGCTTAAATATGTACTTCTTCTTTTTCTTTTCTTTCTTTTTTGTAGTTTCTAAGTTTGTTCTTGACCATTGCAACCTTTATTTGTTTTTTCAATGTAAATTGCGAGTCAAAAAATACAAGGAAAAAATTTTTACTCGAAATTTTCACACATGTTTTAAAATTTATGTCTGTTACGCACGCTGAACATGACATTGTTAAGAAAAAATATTTACAGAGACGCAAACCACAATTGGGAGACTATTGAGAGATTACTATACTTTCGGTAATAAAACTTTCATGTTTAGTTCTACCCTGCTGAATGGTAATGAATGTTTTTTAAGACAGTCGAATATAGTCGAACTGGCAGTCAAATAAACATATCTTTAAAATTTTCTGAATGCATATTTTAATTAATAATAGACTTTTTAGTTTGAAATATAACCAAGCGTTTCAGAATTAAGTCTAGTTTGTAAAATAGTTTGAAAAAAATAAAATAATAATAAAGCTTTTAAATGTAGGGGAACAAGTGGGGGCTCCCCAGCTTCCAGAAGAAGCTGTTTTGACAGTGCAGGGTGTTTGCAAACCCAAGATGAGTTTCCCTTAAGAATGAAGGAGACCCCCCCCCCCTCCTAAAATGACTCCTATGGGCATCCATGGAGTCAATGCAGACTGGTTCTATTTAACAAATTGCAACATACAAACCTACAACGCTTGAGAGATAGTATTTTAATAATCGGCTAATAAAAGTATGCAATTGTAGCCTACGGAACTTTATTCAATAATTACAATACTTTGTCTTAATTTCTGAAAATTAGTATTGAAATAAAAACAATGCCAGATCGGCTTGATGCTACTTGAGGTGAATGGAATGGATAAAGTGCAACCCAGACATTTTCTTTATTTCAGCATTAGGAGAGAAAATAAAGGCACCTAAAGATATTTTTTTCTTTGTGCTCTAAAGCTGCCTTTTACGATGTTTGTGAAGCGCTAACTTTACATTTGTTAATCTATAAGCATATTCTTATAAATTTGGACTTACTTGCCAGATAAAAAAACAAACAAACTTATATATGTAAGGAAATTTCACCCAATTGAAATTTTCTTACATGGTGTTTAGCTTTTCACAACATAAATCGTGAATCTATCAATAACTAGACACTTTATAACAGATAATAATCTTTTAAGAAGGTTCTGAAAAGGCATTTTCAGAAAACTTTTATCTATTTTCTTAGCGGTCTTCCTTTTAATAAACGTTTTCAGCACTCTTATCAATTTTCCCTTGATGACAAAGGATACTTATACAGTTTTTACTTATTCTTTAGAAGAAATATTTATTTTTCCAGCGTGTTTTTAAAAATGTGATTATCATGATAATGCAGGGTATCAAATAATCCACAATCTTAGTTTGCATAGCTTTAACAGTGGATTTTTATAAAATTCAGATAACTCGCTAGTGAACACATTTTTATGGATTTACAAAGATAGTTTACGTTACATAAAAAATATTCACGCATATTCAGGAGCGCTCTCGTATGGCAAAGGCACCCTAAATTGGAAGATGGGGCAGAACGGTCGTATAAATCATTGGATCTACAACAGGTGCTCATTAAATACAGAAAATGATGGATATACCTGGGCGTGCTAACAAATTGTTTTGATTCAACGCTGTCATCCATCAAGCTTGCGTGAGAACACATTTCTTTTTTTCCCCGTATTTTCACAGTTTTGCATTAGTTCAATTGTGTTGTGTTTTTCATTGTAATGCAAATTTTTCTTTTTTGCATTAGATAAATTAGGGTGGGGTGTTTTCTGGAACATTTAGCATGAAAAGAAATGGATAACAAGCATCTTGCATCCCGAAAAAAAAAAACGAAGCAATTGCAGACAAGCCGATCCATTTAATTTAATTTTTCCTGTAAATTTATATTTCTGACTGAACTGTAGAATAACCAAATCGCCAAAAAGTTTTTTCCTTAATTAAAATATGTCTGGTCTGGAGCGATTAAGGTCATCCCACAGGATATTTGAAAATTGTTTTGAGAAAATGAGTGGGAAGTCATTCGAAATTAGGAATATATGCAAATAGTTTGGTTACAGAAGATTGTTAACCCTTTAACGCGCAGTGTTCCCGCTCTGGCAACACCAAACTCGGACGTTTTGACTGTTGCCAGTAGAGAAGAATAGATTTGATTTCTATAAAAATAGTTGCGGGTGACAGAGCGCCACGAGAATCCTTTACTTTTCAGGACGTCATTTCCCGTAAAAAATGGTCACGATTAGTTTTAACAGCACTAACATCTGCTGAAAAATGGAAGAATGCGAGAACGGCTGGATAGATTGCCCAATGCTGAAAAAAGAGCAGCCGTTGCCATCACTCGACTTAACTACCAACAAGATGGCGGACGATCGAAACGTTCATCGCGTGCCACAGCTCGAGAGACCCCTTTTTGACGACAGCTGGCTGTGCGCGGGCACGGCCAGCTGCGTCAAAAAAGGGTCTCTGGATCTGTGGCAAGCGATGAACGTTTCGATCGTCCGCCATCTTGCTGGTAGTTAAGTCGAGCGATGGCAACGGCTGCCCTTTTTTCAGCATTGGGAAAGGGTTGCGCCTCAAAGGGTTAATGATGCTTGTTTGAAATATACCTACTATTTTCACTAAACACGATTTTAATTGTCGCATGCATATATGTTCTGTTTTATACGGAATATGTTGAAACTATCAATGTGGAAGAATGAAAATATCATCCAATACAAATTTAGAGATTATCGAAATTATCATGCATCTATTTTAGACACTTTTGTGAAAGCATTACAGTTTTAATTATTCCTAATAAAAGTTCTTTTAAAAAGACTAAGCAGGAGGCCTCACAAAAATGTATTTATGTGCGCTTATCAGAGAGGTTTTCTATAATTTAGAAGATTATACACAGCTGTCACCACGTACTTGACACGATTTAAGATAACAAAATGATTTAAGCATATGCCTTTTTTAAGAGAAGGTTTAATTTTTCATAAAACGAATGCATAAATATTTTATCTAATATTACTTTTAAATTTCCTTCTTCAACAAAACTCTCCTAATAATGTTTATAAATATTCAAAGTTTTCTTTTTAAGGTATCCGCACACCTGCGGAGACTTTTTTTGAAATTTAAAAAATTTTACACTTAAAACTATATTTTATCATTAAAAGTAAGAAAAAAATGAGATAATTATTTAAAACAAAGTTATCAAATATCTGAAAAAAAATTGGGGCAGGAAAAGACAAAAAAATATCAAAATTTTTGCATTTCCGCAAAACAACATAACTCGGAAAATTATTTACACATTCAAAATCTGTAAAATGCATAAGATTAGTGGTAATATAATCTAGGTAATAGACTATTATCAAGAAGTTTGTCCTGCTACATGAGAAGCTGGAACATTAAATCTGTATGAATGTGGTAAGAAATGCAAAAACAGCCAAGAACTTTAAATACAAACAGCCATAAATTGAAATATTATTAGTTTATGTTAATGAGCATAGCTATTCCCTTTAATAATATATATAAATAACATGCCAACAAAAAATCATCCCATTCAATGCATTGGTTTTTAAGTTATGATGTTTTGCGATAAATAAATCGTTAAAAAACTTCATTTTGAGAAAACGCTAAAAACAACTTTCATATACACTTTATTTAGCTTAGAGCTACTAATTTTCAAACTGCTATATCTCTGCTTCTACTTGAGATAGAATAAAAATGCAAGTGGTTTTAGAAAAATAAAAGATCAAATTTTATTATTTCATCAAAATTGAAAAATCGATTTTTTGACCGAAAATTACGTTTCTGAGGTGTACGGATACCTTAAATTCATTCAATATTTATAGGATATTTCTTATGTCTGCTGTATATAGAGTGTCTCCGGGCGATATTTTAAAGGGGACCTACAAGGAGTGGTACGGTACATCTAGATGGCTCAGGACCCCACAGGAAAGTAAGGTCAAAAACGTCCGTCGTCTTCAGGAACCAAATAATAATCATTTTCATGCAACTTTCAGAAAAAAAAAATTACTAAACACAAACACACGTTGCAAAATGGGTCACAGTGCAATCTGTGTAATGGATCGTTTTGCTAATCGTCATTTGACGTGCTAAATTTCTTTTTCTTTCTCTCGTTATGCAAATTACTTGAAAAATAATTTGCATAACGAATGGTATTGTTAAGCGGAGGCCGAAAGTAATTATGTCTTAGTGCAATAAAATTGTAAATGCAATGCAGACATTAAAATCTCCAGTTCATAAAGCATTCAAGGAATATATCTGTAAACAGAAATGAAGTCGCATGATAGATAATGGAATTATTGTTATTCGCTAGAACTAAAAGAAAATACGGTTATAAATCTAAATTTGGCAAAAAAATATGTGTAACACGCAGAAGAGGTAAGTCATATTATCAGAAAGACTTTACCTATAACTTATAACACACGTCATAACTCTTTATTTACTCTTTATACAATGGATGTTCATAAAACCTCTTCAGTAGATATGAGTCCCGTGATCAAAAATTGCTTAAAGCAACATTTTGGTATCTATCAGGACTATAGATTAATGCTTGTAAACATCTAAATCTGACGAAAGTTCAAAAAGCGGAAGTTTTTCTTAGCGTTTAAGAACACATAATTTGATATTCTCTGCAAGTGAAAGCAGTCGCCTACATTTCACTGCATTGTAAGTCTTAACGCAGAAAAAGGCGTTTTAAAGGTAAGGGAATTCTAGGAAGCATTTTCAAATAATAATAACAACAATATTAAAAATAAATAAAAACAAACTTGTGTTATACATCAGAAGCGGTTACTTATCAGTAGCTGTAGCCTGACCCTATGAAAAATTTTGCAATTGTTTTCCTTGTATCATTCAACCTGCATAAGAGGCCTGAAATTTAAATATCTTCGATATTGTGCGATTTTTCTGCAAATATTTTCCGCAGCTAAATTTGAAAAAAAAAATGTAACAGTAGGGTAGTGCTAATGTACTAAAATATATGATATTTGAAAACTTTCTTTTTCCCTTGCCATTTATTTGATATTTTCATCATGCACATGTGGCTTAAATATGTACTTCTTCTTTTTCTTTTCTTTCTTTTTTTGTAGTTTCTAAGTTTGTTCTTGACCATTGCAACCTTTATTTGTTTTTTCAATGTAAATTGCGAGTCAAAAAATACAAGGAAAAAATTTTTACTCGAAATTTTCACACATGTTTTAAAATTTATGTCTGTTACGCACGCTGAACATGACATTGTTAAGAAAAAATATTTACAGAGACGCAAACCACAATTGGGAGACTATTGAGAGATTACTATACTTTCGGTAATAAAACTTTCATGTTTAGTTCTACCCTGCTGAATGGTAATGAATGTTTTTTAAGACAGTCGAATATAGTCGAACTGGCAGTCAAATAAACATATCTTTAAAATTTTCTGAATGCATATTTTAATTAATAATAGACTTTTTAGTTTGAAATATAACCAAGCGTTTCAGAATTAAGTCTAGTTTGTAAAATAGTTTGAAAAAAATAAAATAATAATAAAGCTTTTAAATGTAGGGGAACAAGTGGGGGCTCCCCAGCTTCCAGAAGAAGCTGTTTTGACAGTGCAGGGTGTTTGCAAACCCAAGATGAGTTTCCCTTAAGAATGAAGGAGACCCCCCTCCTAAAATGACTCCTATGGGCATCCATGGAGTCAATGCAGACTGGTTCTATTTAACAAATTGCAACATACAAACCTACAACGCTTGAGAGATAGTATTTTAATAATCGGCTAATAAAAGTATGCAATTGTAGCCTACGGAACTTTATTCAATAATTACAATACTTTGTCTTAATTTCTGAAAATTAGTATTGAAATAAAAACAATGCCAGATCGGCTTGATGCTACTTGAGGTGAATGGAATGGATAAAGTGCAACCCAGACATTTTCTTTATTTCAGCATTAGGAGAGAAAATAAAGGCACCTAAAGATATTTTTTTCTTTGTGCTCTAAAGCTGCCTTTTACGATGTTTGTGAAGCGCTAACTTTACATTTGTTAATCTATAAGCATATTCTTATAAATTTGGACTTACTTGCCAGATAAAAAAACAAACAAACTTATATATGTAAGGAAATTTCACCCAATTGAAATTTTCTTACATGGTGTTTAGCTTTTCACAACATAAATCGTGAATCTATCAATAACTAGACACTTTATAACAGATAATAATCTTTTAAGAAGGTTCTGAAAAGGCATTTTCAGAAAACTTTTATCTATTTTCTTAGCGGTCTTCCTTTTAATAAACGTTTTCAGCACTCTTATCAATTTTCCCTTGATGACAAAGGATACTTATACAGTTTTTACTTATTCTTTAGAAGAAATATTTATTTTTCCAGCGTGTTTTTAAAAATGTGATTATCATGATAATGCAGGGTATCAAATAATCCACAATCTTAGTTTGCATAGCTTTAACAGTGGATTTTTATAAAATTCAGATAACTCGCTAGTGAACACATTTTTATGGATTTACAAAGATAGTTTACGTTACATAAAAAATATTCACGCATATTCAGGAGCGCTCTCGTATGGCAAAGGCACCCTAAATTGGAAGATGGGGCAGAACGGTCGTATAAATCATTGGATCTACAACAGGTGCTCATTAAATACAGAAAATGATGGATATACCTGGGCGTGCTAACAAATTGTTTTGATTCAACGCTGTCATCCATCAAGCTTGCGTGAGAACACATTTCTTTTTTTCCCCGTATTTTCACAGTTTTGCATTAGTTCAATTGTGTTGTGTTTTCCATTGTAATGCAAATTTTTCTTTTTTGCATTAGATAAATTAGGGTGGGGTGTTTTCTGGAACATTTAGCATGAAAAGAAATGGATAACAAGCATCTTGCATCCCGAAAAAAAAAAAAACGAAGCAATTGCAGACAAGCCGATCCATTTAATTTAATTTTTCCTGTAAATTTATATTTCTGACTGAACTGTAGAATAACCAAATCGCCAAAAAGTTTTTTCCTTAATTAAAATATGTCTGGTCTGGAGCGATTAAGGTCATCCCACAGGATATTTGAAAATTGTTTTGAGAAAATGAGTGGGAAGTCATTCGAAATTAGGAATATATGCAAATAGTTTGGTTACAGAAGATTGTTAACCCTTTAACGCGCAGTGTTCCCGCTCTGGCAACACCAAACTCGGACGTTTTGACTGTTGCCAGTAGAGAAGAATAGATTTGATTTCTATAAAAATAGTTGCGGGTGACAGAGCGCCACGAGAATCCTTTACTTTTCAGGACGTCATTTCCCGTAAAAAATGGTCACGATTAGTTTTAACAGCACTAACATCTGCTGAAAAATGGAAGAATGCGAGAACGGCTGGATAGATTGCCCAATGCTGAAAAAAGAGCAGCCGTTGCCATCACTCGACTTAACTACCAACAAGATGGCGGACGATCGAAACGTTCATCGCGTGCCACAGCTCGAGAGACCCCTTTTTGACGACAGCTGGCTGTGCGCGGGCACGGCCAGCTGCGTCAAAAAAGGGTCTCTGGATCTGTGGCAAGCGATGAACGTTTCGATCGTCCGCCATCTTGCTGGTAGTTAAGTCGAGCGATGGCAACGGCTGCCCTTTTTTCAGCATTGGGAAAGGGTTGCGCCTCAAAGGGTTAAATGCCACTTCATATGAGAAAAATGACGTTCTACAATTATCGATACACGCCCAATTTCAAGCAGAAAATTTGAAAACGTGTTTACCCTATTAATTGCAATAATGCCTACCTATCTATTCAGTTGTATAATTTTGGTTTGAAGAGTCGTAACTGATTAGCTCCATTTATTGACTCATGCTAGTATACATCTCTCTTTGGAAAGAATGATTCGGTAGTGTAGCTGATAACATTGACTGGCCTTTAATATTAAAAGTGGGTTTTATATTCAGTTACGTTGCGAGTTTCACGAGTCATAAATTAGTTACTTACTTTAAACACATGCATAGAGAGATCGCTACAACATCATAAAACATCAGCACAATATCATTCTTTAAAGAAATATATGCGCCAAGTTCTGACAATGCGAGTATCAGAAAAAAAAATGTTTAAAATATATGTACTACTGTTATTAAAGAATTTATTGATAAAAATAAGACTGATATAACTGTTCTCGAAATATTTTACGCAGGAGATTATATTGCTTCACACATTCGTCATTTAAATCTGTATTAAATAAACAGGATTACGGTGTTGTGATTCCAGCAAAAAGTCTATTGAAAGGGCCGGATTTTAAGAGTTTTTTGTTTTTTGAAATACCAATTTTTCGATAAAACAATTTAATTTTTTTAACATTTTGTAGCAAAGTCTGCTGGATTGAACTGTAGTATATTGAAAGATTTATAAATACGTGATTCGGTTTCGGGGAAGTAAATTTTCTTTAGGAATTATGTATTGTAAAAATTTAATGCTTGTTAACAACTTTATGGAATCTAATTTTTACACGCTTGAACACAAAGAGTGAAAAAAACGATACATTGCGGAGCGAACCGTTTCCACGGAAACCTACCGGTTTTTCCGCGAAAGTGCTCTTTAAGTAGTCTTTTTTCTGAGAAATCCTTTCCTCGCTTCCTCCTTTTTGTCCGAGAATTTCTCCCCTCGCTTATTGTCTCCGATCTTGTGATGGAAAAACGCTCCTAAAGGAGAAGCTCACTCTTGAAAACTGGCTCAAAAATCGCTCCGACTGATCGAATTTCGCTCGTTTGGTTTAAGCGTGTAAACTCAATCCAGCTAATGCCTCAGTTTTTTTTTCTGTGATGAATATTTCTTATGTTAGATGCAAATATATTTAGACTTGCGTACTGAAAAAATGATTGAAAACATGGTCGGGCTGATGTTGAATTGAACTAAAATGTAAGCAGTTATAAAACAATACAATTATTTATTATCACATTTGTTATCATTGAAATCGCATTTGTAATATTTTCAGGATGTTATTGGAAATTGTTCTTCAAAATACTTTTATAGCAGTTTTTATCTGTCATTTCTTATAGAGCTCTTTAGTTATTTACTAAAAGTACTACTAAAACTACTAAAACTACTTCTACTACTAAAACTTCTACTGATTAATGAATATAATACATAACCGTATATAATTGTGTAGAATAATATATTTAAAATACTTTTCAATTCTTAATTTTAATAACGTTATTTTTAATTTAATGTCGATCCTATTGAGAAAATTTATGCTTCGTATAAAATTTCTCATTACGTTTTCCTTAGATAATCAGTAAAGTTTTGCAGGCAGGTAATTGGATATTTCCTACGTATTCTTTAATTTACAAGCATTTAAACACCAGTAGCTTTCTTCTAGCAGAGCTTATTATATGAAAAGGTTGGCATAAAGCCATCATTAGTCTTCCTAGAGTTTGAAAAGGACTTTGATCTTCCTGAAAGTAACTATACTCATTTTTAATTAGAAATATTCATTGCCTCGGGTTGAAATAGTTTTACCATATATCTATATATTTTGAAAATTATATTTTATCATTTATTTCATAAATAGGGTAATTTTGTGAGAGATGGCTTTAGAGGTGACCATAATTTTTTTAAAGTGAAACAGAATAAAAAGCACTTTTTTATATAATTGCAAATTTAATATAATTATTTATAATGAGACTTCTGAAAATCAACATCTTTTATGTGAGAAAGATCTATAAAATGCATTAAAAAACACAATATTGGCTATTTAATCCGCAATGTAGGATAAGTTGGCCATAGTAGTATGCGACGGATGACAAATTGTATTGTAGATTTGCCTTTTCATATCATTACTACTTGAAATTAGTTATATGAAATATGTGCGTATTATTGCATATTGAATACGTAATTAGGTTTACATATTAAATCATTTTTATAAAATTTTTTTTTTTTTCAGAGTAAGTATTTTTAAGTAAAGGTCTAGTTTGGGTCGATTCATTTACTGACACCCAGCCAATCACATTCCTCCAGGCTTCCTTGAAACAATATCAGGTTTTTTTTTTTCAAAGAAATTTGCAACCAGTCGTAACTTGCCTTTTTCTTGGATTTATTAAATTTTTATTTCACCTTTAACTGCTCAGCAAACTTAAACGGAATCAGTCTCGTTCCTTTTTATTGCATCGTTTTAATGCTTGAAAAGTTTATTCATTTTTTTTTCTTTTCTTATTTTTCATCCTCAAGCACTGATGTTGGAACCATTGATTTTTTTTATCATTGTTCAATCTTGTACCTTTTATCACACGTTTCTCAAAGTATGCGATAAAATGACTGAAGCTTATACACAAACATTTGTTCATTTTTTTTATATTTTTTTATACAAAGCATGGCAGGTTTCAAACAATCTTCTGTCCAAGTGCTGCTGTAGTAACAGCTTTTGTGTTTATTATATCTTAATAAATCTCTTCATAGGGTCGTCACTCCTTTTTGAACGGGTGTGAGAAGCATATTGGAAATTAAAGTAATAAAAAGTAAATCAACCGCAGTTTTGTGAAGTTGAAATAAATATAGAAATATAATTTATACAATCAGCACACAAAAGCACAAATAATTAACTTTAAATATTGTTTTCGAATGACTTATGATCCTGCTGGGAAATTTTAGCAGTACAATGATGTGAAATGAAAGCCTGTTTAGTCACTTTTATTTAATTTTAATTCAAGTTTTTGTTCCTTTATTTCTTCGAAGTGTCGTTCAAAAGTGAACACAGGAAACACAGTCAAAACAAGTGAAGCGTAAAAAATATTTCGACTAGCCATATAAATCGACGTAAGTCCATGTCTAACGGATTTACCCTATATTTTATCATTTTAAACGAGGAAAGAAAACAACATTTAGCGCTTTTAATAAAACAGAAAGAATCTGTAATTAATTTGTTTTTAAAAGTTTAAAATAAATTTTGTTCGTTAATATACTTCATAACAATTTTAATGACAACGTTGCATTATTATGTCAAAGATTTGCTAGATAGTGCCAAACGGTTTTCCTTGCAGTTTTCAAAGGTTATGTCTGCATGAATGAATCTAAAATAACATATATATGAACTATTTGTCGATTTTTTAGCTAAAAAATGTTTGTAAAAATGATCCCTTTTTACAAAAATAATTTATGTATGCAATTATATTGATCACTATGCAAATAAAAAAATATAAATTTTTTAATGTAGGTTGTGAGTTATACGGAGTAACTTACGGGACATTAAATTTAACATTGCATTTGATAATTTGCAAATTACTAATTTGATAATTAAATTAATAAAAATTAATCGTAAAAATCCCTCCATCACACATAAAGCATGCAGAAATTTGGCTTGTAAGATATCTAGAGACTACGATATTTTGCAAAAATGTTAAATACACTAGTTCTCTTGCAGGCGTTTTCATACTAAGTTTGCAAATGATTAAATGATTACTATTAAACGAATGCTAACATTGGTATATTTTAATTAATATGCATGCCTCATTTATTTTTTTTTTGGTTATTTTATTGCTGTAGGAAACAAATCATTGCAGTAATTTGGGCTAATTCACATCAACCATTAGTACGTTTTAAGGCCCTTTTCGAGGAACTAGGCTAGACCCTTTTCGAGGCTAGAAAGTATAACCATATCTCTGTAAACAAGACATTAATCACCAAGCGTTTAGTAAATTTATCATTGCCATTAAAATAATGTGGTCCATTGCCGACTGTCTAATTAATATGCTTTAGCTCATCAAGATTATTTCCTCGAGTATAACACATGCTGATGGTTCATTTATAATTATTAGGACACCATTCGCTACTACTCAAAATTACATTACTTGAATAATTAACTGCCTAACAAGAACAACTTTCCTTTTAAAGCAGCTTATAATATAACACACTACAATCTTACAACGTAAGTAAAATCTATATGCATGAAGTAATACCTTTTTCACTACATTACAAGAAAAAAAAGTGTGATTTTAGTTTGTTTGAAGCACATTGAAGGAAGGTAGAACGATTTTAAGAAAAAGTATGTCTGTCAGTCGTTCTGCCCGTAAAGTGTTAATTGTTTGCGCATCCCGTAAAAGCGGCTAAAGCAAATGAAATGAAATTGGGTGACTCGATAGGTGGTTACTTAAACTACAGGCAACAACATTCTTTTTTCGGAATTTTGAATAGGTTTTATAAGTTTGCAAAATTGATTCGAAATATGCAAATTTTTTATTCACGAGTGGTATAAAACAAATCAAACGGAATTTGTTAACCTATGGGTGTTGACTCAGCTTTAACAATAGGCATCATCGCTTTTCAAATTTTGTATAAATGCTAAAATTACGTGAGAAATTAACAATTCTTTGTTCAATTATCACCGCAAAAGAGATCTGAGACGAATAATATGATTTTCTGTAAAATGTTAGTCAGATACTCCATTTAACAATAGGCTTCAATTTTATCAAAACATCATTTTAGATTTTTACATTTTGAAAAAAAAATACTTAATGTTTTCTTCATGTTTCACGTTAAAATATCTTTAATGGATGCATTAAAATTGACAGAAAGGGTTTCTGAACTTGAATAAGACTCTTTAGTTAAGATATGGTTGATATTTTAAATAATTTCTAAGAATTTGCGAAAATTGCTTTTTCTCCACACATCACGCATACATGGGTCGAGTGAATGGAATTAGAGTTTGCAATCCGGTACCAATTTCAATCCGGTTGGATCCGGCCCGATCCCCATCAGTCCGGTCAGATTACCCACATCAGGATGATTTCGCTTTCGTTCCAAAATTGACTGTATAAAAGATGTTTAAGTGAGTGTATCATAAAGTTTTTAAAAGAGGCCGTTTACGTATTTAACATTCTATTATAATCAAGCAACAATTACGAAAAAAATCAAAACTGAAAATTTAGTATCTAGAATAACTAGTTAAATTTTAATCTTCATATTATATAGTATAGAGTACATCTAAATAATTATTATATATTATATTATATATAATAATAATTATAATAATTTTATTATTAGATATAATATAATAGCAAAAATTTATTTGTAATCCAAACAGAAGAATGGGAAGCAATGAAATAGTATTTGCGTTATTACATACTGTATAATAATATAGTTACAGTTATGTAAGCATTATATTTATATTTATAAATATAATATTTAGTAAAAATGGTTTGAGTTCTGTCTTAATGGAGCTCCCAAATGGCATCAATGAAAGTTTTATATTGTAACTTACATTATATTTCATCTATTTCCTACCTACATCTAACTTAATCACCTGAGTTTACAATAATTATGTAATTTCGTCAATCTAAGAAGTCTTATAATTCTGATGACAGTTATCATAGATATGTTTAAGTAATGACACAACTATCACAATATCGAATGTTTTTCAATAAACTTACTTTAAATAATTATTTTGGGTATAACGATTACATAAAAAAATCAAGTTTGGTATTAAAAAAATTGTAGGAATCCAATATTATTAATCGTGTCATCTGCCAATTGACTTCTTAGAGAGTTACAAATATAGCCAGCTGCTGAAAAGGCACTTTCAGCTTCTACGTATGTCGGTTTTATGGTCAACAAATAGTCATTAATATAAGACCTCGAACTCCTTCACTTTCTATACGAAGTCATTTCCTTTTTAGTTTCATAAGTAGTCACTTCCTTTGTTTACCGGATCCGGTAGACGTCTAATAATGCCGTATCCGACGGATTACCGGATCCGGTTTTCCGGATCTCGAATGGAAATTAAATGTGGCAAAATGATAGAGGGTTGGTTAAATTAATCAACCAAGACAGTGAATTTTTTTAATTTTAATAGTCGAGTAACAATGATGAATAAACTTTTAGATTATTTTCAAAAATTGCGAAAATATTTGGACATCGGCTGTAGCGAGCAGCTTTAGTGAATAAAAAGAAATTTAGAAGCTTGGTCGATTCTTACTCAGGTTAAGCAATAAGCTTAGACTTTTCATAAAACTTTGAATAGATTTTGCAATTTTACGAAATTGTGACATTTTTGTCACCGCTTTAGCGGATTGCCGAGGCATGTAACTTTTGACAATACATTGCAAGATTTTGGGAAGAGTGACATTTCGAATTATTATTAAATGAAATGTAAATGGCTAATAAAAAGCTATCTTCATGAAGTAATGAATGCGAAACAAAAAGCAAATTTTGATCATTTAACTATAGGTTTATACTTAGGCTTCATTGAACTAAGGCAAATGTGATCTTTTTGGGACTTCGTTATCTTGCCTCTTAAGTTTGTATAATGTAACTCTCGTACAACTCCATACAAAAATGTTAGCACCGATATGTTACCGATATTCACATTAGCACTGATTCTTCTTCCGCACTAAATACCATGTATGTAGACATGAAAACCTCATCATGTTTAAGGATTTTAGGAATTTACGGCCTTGCACGCCAGAAAATTTTTACATGTGAATTAATCCAAACACGCTGGTGAAAGTCATGGGCAAGATATCTTACCCATGACTTTAACTGGAGTGTTTGGGTTAATCCACGTGTTAAGTCTTGGGTTAATCCACGTGTTAAGATGAATACCCCGCCGTTAGTGTTCAGAAAACGTTTGTTTCTTGTTATTGTAACCTTATACATGTTTTTTATCTGTATGTTCTTAAGAAGAATGCTATCCTTGCTGTTCGGAGAGCGGGTACTCATCTAGTATAAATAAAAAATTACAATTTATTTTGCTTTTAAATGTGCGTGCATAGTTACACTAAAGAATTTACCAAAAATTTTACATGAGATGTATGAATTTTAAGTATTCATATTTATCACGTACGACAAATATATTTTAATTAAAGTACAGTAAATTTTTGAGCCACAAAAACTATGTACATAGAAATACAAACCATACTGCAAGTAGTTATACCTTTGTAAACAATACATAGGACTTAGTAAGTTTTAATTTTGCATCTCACGTCTAAAAATCACGTATAATTCACAACTAAATCAAAAAATTATGATTTTTTTCGAAAGATTTAATTCCTTTCATATCAACTTTTGCTTTTAAAATATTAGCTTATTGTGTATATGATCTCCCCAGTCTTCATATATAAAGAACAGTAACATTTATTACATTTGAAGCAAATGCTGCTCAATAAGCTGTAAAGCGTTTTCAATTATTGTAAAAGTTTCCGCGATTGTTCCAAGTCAGGCCGGTTTTTTAGTTCAGAAACCAAAGGGATTTCGCTGACATTAGAATTCTTTTTTAAAAATATTTCTGCTTCAGTTTGTGACTTCGATACCTATAGAAAAAATGCCATGAATGTTTTACTTGGACCCCTTAAGACCTAGACTGACGCCTAAATTTAATATATAAACTCTCGCAAAATGTAGAAATTTATGAAAAAAAATTATGTATTGAGTCATTTTACCCATTTTCAAAATCCTTCAACGTATTGGCTACAAGAGTAAATATACATAAAATGTAAAAAATTACGTGCATTATAATTTTTAATTGTACCTCACACAGATCTACAACATAATGCTATATTTTACTCATAAACCAAAAGCAGTCATCTATTTCTCTGAATATCCCTTTTTGTGTACCTTTATACGTCTTTTTTTTTTTTGCTAAAGTGCAGAAAATCCTACCATCTTACTTTTATATATGTATTCCCTTCACTTGTTTTTATTAAATATACATATAAATATACATGAAAAGTAAAAAATTACATGCATTATAATTTTTAATTTTACCTCACAAAGATCTACAACATAATGCTATATTTTACTCATAAACCAAAAGCAGTCATCTGATTTCTCTGAATATCACTTTTTGTGTACCTTTATACGTTTCTTTTTTTTTTCTTTTCTTTTCTTTTCTTTTTTTTTTTTTTTGCTAAAGTGCAGAAAATCCTACCATCTTACTTATATATATATAGGTTGCCGTGACTTTTTTTTATTAAATATCTATGGTAATAAAATTAATCTCTAATAATCATGTTTTCCTCATAACGTTGCATTATAACTTCAGTAAATAATGCAATATTAATTACATGATGTGAGACATTATTTCGATCTCTATTGAGCTACATTATTCACGCAATGCTTCTTTCTTATAGGATGAAAACTCAAGGAGAACTTTCCACCATTTCACATCTTCTCTTTATACCTCATTGTGTTTCCAGTGACTGTTATACGACTGGATGAAAACTGTTTATTCAGTGGACAATTCAATTGCTTTACTATGCAACCAGAACATATCATTAACAGACCTCTTGATGTCAAACCACACGTGATATTAACGTCGTATAATAATAGAATTTTTTGGCCAAATGTATGTATTCAAACAGCTTCTTTTGATGTAGGATATTCACACTGGAGTACATACTTAATTAAATAGTGCTCTCAGACAACGAGTTCTTGTGTCAATATTGGAAGTTTTTTGGTGTTAACGGACTTTTGAAAATTTCTTTCTGTTAATGTACGCGTAGGGAAACGTTTTTGTAGATAGGATTATTTATCGAGAATATCAAAGAGAATTAGTTAGTGTTTTGTATTCATCAGTAGACCCAATGCAAGAAATTTGATATTAGATGGAGATATCTTTAAACTTATCAGTGTGATTCGGTGAAGTGAATCCATTCTGCACTAGGATACGAGATCAATGGATAAATAATAATGAATTTCATTGGCCTTTTACTGCTGGTGGCTATGTGTGGGATGACTGGCAAATGTTGGGACGTGCGAGAAAACTTGTGTAAATCTTTTACTGAAGAGGGAGCTATCAGTAACGACAGTAACGACACACCAGTGAAACTGTTTCTTCATCATTCTTTCCTGCAAATAGATAAAGGAATCGTGCCTGGATTAAACTACAATGGTAAGTTTTCACTTACACAGTTTTCATTGAACTGAATATAGAGGGTGTCCAAAATTAAACGACCCTATTTTAATGTTGTCTCAGACGAAACTATTGTTGAGAGAGTTATGAAATTTTGTGTAGGACATAATGAAGGTATGGGAATTTTTTTGAGCAAAGAAAAAGAAATAGTTCAAATGTTAGCCACCAGGAGACATTTTTTAAAATGAATTACACATTTAGCACACATTTATGATAGTTAGCAAATATTATTACAGCAAAACATGTTCAACATGACTTACCATCTTTGTCAGATACCATCTAGAACCGTAAAAGAGCAGGTTCCGCAGCTGACCGCAGTGTATTCTGGGAAATGTTACAGACATGTTGTGAAAGGTTGTCTTTAAGATCAGGCAAAGTTCTTGGGTTATCAAGACTTACCGAATTTCAAACTCCCCCAAAGCCAAAAGTCGCATGGATTGAGGTCTGGGGATTGTGCAGGCCATGGATCAGGAAAGTAGACCCTGGTGGCGAATACTTGAACTATTTTCTTTAATTAGCTCAAACAAATCCCCATACCTTCATTATGTCTCGCACAAAATTTCATAACTTTCATAGTTTCAACTAGTAAACATAGTTTCATCTAGTAGACAACTTTAAAATAGGGTCATTTAATTTCGGACACCTCATATGGCTAGATATTTTTTGTTCGTAATTCAAGAAAAGGAAATTAATTTTGTTCAGTATAGGATCTTATTTGTACATACAATTTGACCATAATGAAGTGTTGTTCATGCATGTGTTCATTCTCATCAAAACTTTTTTCCTTTTATTACCACCCAAAAATTATTCGGGTGTAAAATTGTACTGGGCTTCAAAAATGATGCTGTCTTTCTAGAAAAAGCATAAATCAAATGATATAAGGATGTTTAAAAACTCTTTTTTGAATTTTGTGTTTTTGCAAGAACACCTAATTGAAAAGTTAAGAGAAGATAAAATATTTCACATGGAAAGTTTTTTGAGGAATTTCTTATTTGATAAAAAAGTCGAATTAACCTTTAGCAACAAACTTAAGAAATAAAAACATATGTCGTATAATTTCATTGAGTATTACAGTATTACAGTATTACTCTGTTTTCCTTTTTCTATCTGGATTTTTCAAGTTCTAAATCAGTATCATTCTGGACATCGTATAACTTAAGTTAAAAAAGTATTTTTATTAGTTTTTCAAAACTGGAAAAAAAATAGCATTTTAGTTATTATTATTCTCCTCGCAGGTGGTGTAGTGGCTTAAGAACTGTTCTATCACGCCTTGGGCCCGACCAGTGGCTGAACGCATTTGCGCTCTGAACTGGGAGACGGAAGGTTTCTAGTTCGAAACCAGGTCGAGTCTGCCGACCTAACTGTTCGGAGTTTTCTGTAGTTTTCTCCGAGTAAATATGGGTTAGGATCCCTTAGAAAGTCCCCCACGGAGGCCAATCTCCCCCTCCCCCTCGGCCTAGATCCCTCACGCAGATAATTGGCCGCAACACAGCACCCGATTTCTATCATGTCTTGTTCACGGGTTCGATTCCCGGCTTGCGCGTTAAATTGTCCGTCCCTTCATAGGGGATAACGCTAACCGCTCATTAGGTGCCACCATAATAAAATGGCCAGTAGTTCGAGCCTTAGTAGTGCCAAAGGCTTAAGGCTAATATCCACCCATTGGAAAAATAAATTATTCAACAAAGTAACTAACTCTTATATATGAGAGACTGTCATTGTACCCAAATTAACCCTTTGAGGCGCAACCCTTTCCCAATGCTGAATAAAGGGCAGCCGTTGCCATCGCTCGACTTAACTACCAGCAAGAGGGCGGACGATCGAGCTGGCTGACGACAGCTGGCGACGTCAGCCCTCTCGATTTGTGGCACGTGATGAACGTTTCGATCGTCCGCCATCTTGCTGGTAGTTAAGTCGAGCGATGGCAACGGCTGCCCATTTTTCAGCATTGGGCAATCTATCCAGCTGTTCTCGCGTTCTTCCATTTTTAAGCAGATGTCAGTGCTGTTAAAAAGAATCGTGACAATCTTTTTACGGGAAGTGACGGGCTAAAAAGTATAGGATTCTCGTGAAGCTATGCCACCCGCAACTATTTTTTATAGAAATCCAATCTATTCTTCGTGACTGGCAACAGTCAAAACGTCAGAGTTGGGTGTTCTCAGAGCGAGATCACTGCGCGTTAAAGGGTTAAAAGATTAGAAAATTCATAAGAAGCAGTTCATGGAATGCATTTCTAATGTAAGGTTTTTAAATAAATAGTCATTAATAATAATACCATGCTTCCATTGAAACACATAAAATTAATAACAGTTTGGAAGAAGGGTCTACAGTATGACAATGTTTACTTGTTTTATAATAATTTCTTCCATTTAAATTAATTTAAAACACAATTAAAATACGCAACACCACTTTGAAATCTGTTATCTTTCATTGAATTTTTTTTCTCAGAATGTATCCTTTTTTAATCTTTGAAAAAAAAAATCAAGAGGCACTCAATTTGTCTTATCGCACCCCTTTGCGAGGCACAATGAGACAGGTTTGGGGTGCAGTAGGACAACGAATAACGCACCCATAAAATCAGCTATAGTATGGCTAAACATTTTTATTATTATTAAATACAGGTTGAGATATTCATCACAAAAGATGTGAAAACAGTTTTCACAAATGACAAGACTTAAAATAGATATATTGATAAAACGCATTTAAGAGTTGCAAAATTATGTTTGATGAATTGAGAAAAGTAACATCAAATGAATTGAACAGTAAAGGATTAAAAAAATATTTTCAAAATTTCCTTTTATCTTGAAATAGATTGGAAGTGTGATAACTGTGTCAGTGTTCTTTCTGCCCCTTCATTTGATACAGTTGGGGTGCTGTCCTACTGCACCCCAATCCATGTGTCCCACTGTACCCCTCAAGGAACTCAAAAGTTGTCCAAAATTTATCACTGGAATAAAGAACACTACATGCATGCAATTAAGAGAGTTTAAGCTTTAAATGAATGCAATGATATTGCCTATTGGATCATAATTTACCGCTCAAATCCAAAAAAGTAACTCTTGCTTGATTTTTCCAAAAGTGACACGACAATGTATGTCCCGGACAAAAATGACTGCAATTTCCGTACAAGAGTAAATGAGACATCGACTAGTTCCCACAGTTTTGCAATTAAGGTTTACTAAATTACGGCATACTTTGCTAATTATTGAGCATTTAAATAATAGGAAAATATCTATTGTCCTACTCTGCCCCGTGTCGCGATGTGCCCCCTACTTTTCCCCTACTTGAGAATTTTTTTTTTCAAACATTTAATCTAAATTCTTTATTATTAATTGATATGAAAGGCACTTTTATGCTTAAAAATATTAAAAGAAAGTTCATTAGCTATAAATTTTAAGATGTTACCAAAACTCTTTACCTTCTCAATAACAGCAAAAAGAGCGGTCGTATTTTCGTGCGATGTTTAGCAACTGTGAAGTTTGTTTAACATATTCATTTACAATAATCTGAATATCGTAAGTGAAATTGCATAATTATAGTAGTTCCATTCTCAACTATATAATGCCAAAGCTAAATATTTTATTAAATTCTGTATACTATGCCATTTGAAGAAGCATTTTATCATTTTTAGAAAACTCAAAGCGCTTATGAGTGTAATTCCTTTTATTAGAAGTTTTTAACTTAACTATGAAAAATTAACAGAACAGAAATCGTTAAAAAATATAATGATTTAAAATTTGTAGCAGAATTGACCAAAATTTCACTTAATTTCCTTACAAAATAAAAAAAACACAGAAAATAAGAAATTTTATCCGAGCTAAACAAAATAAAAGCTCAAAAAAAAAGGAGCTACGACTTTGCCTTTTTCAGAAAACATAAGGCTTGCATGCACGCAGAAAATGACATGACCACTGGACCACCCACTGTCATAAATGTGTCTCATATATTGTGGATGACGAAATGACATGCTTGGGCACACCCGTATCACGTGATGGCAGAGATACCAGATTTCATTTCATTTGATCTTGGGCAAAGGAGTGAATCTACAGTTGATACATGATTGTTTACAAGTGTTCTTAGAAGAAAAAAAAGTCTATTTCCTATTTAAATTTAATATAATATGATATTCAAGAAAAAATCAAAATTGTGGGATTTTTCGATAAATTACGAGTTGCCAAAATCAAAAGCGAACGAGTTGAAAAAAACAAAAGCAAAAATCTTTATTGGAAATCAAAAGAAATCTCCATAGGTGTTGTAACACAGGTCCCATCGTTTAGACAAAAGATATACAGTGGAATCCCGATCTATCGTTCCCGCATTCATCGTTTTCCCGTATTGATCGTTTTATTTCTATGGTCCCTGAATAAACTGTATTCAAATAACGTTAACAAAACCCACATGTATCGTTGTCAAAAATTTGCTTTCCCGCATTCATCGTTGTAAAATGTTTCTTCTGGCAGAAATGAAATGGATGATGAAGTGGATCAAAATGGTTTACAAATCTAATAACTTCCGGGTATGATATCTTGGGTTGATGATGGTATAGGTGAAGAGTTCTTACATCAAGTAGGGATGAGTATGGTGTGAAATGTAGTGATTATATTTCCATTGATTTAGAAGTAGCAACGTGCGGTATCCTAAGATTGAAAGAAATGTGACTCAAGAAATGAAAATAATCGCGAAGAGGCTGAGAATAATATTCAAGCCCATGAGATCGAACCAACACTAGTGCCTAGTTTATCCTACGCAATAACGGTATTTGAAATCGTATGAATTTTATATACAAAGATGAATATACATAAAAAGACAAAAAAAATGTAAATCTTGAAAATTTTGTTTGATTAAAAGATTAAGGGGAAACCCAGTATAAAATTACTGATTTTTTAAAAATAAGTATGACTTAATTTCTACAGAACTTCAATTTGTTTCTTTTACAGTTTGGTAACAAATTTAGTATTTTTGATATACTGTATACATTGTGTGTATTCATAAATACTGTTTTCTTCATATTTTGACTTTGACCCGCATTCGTCGTTTTCCCGCATGCATCGTTTTTTACTACGCACTCCTTGAAAAACGATAGATCGAGGTTCTACTGTATTTCCTTGGATGTCGAGAGATGATGATTATTTATTGAAGAACTCCTGAACAAATTCCTTCACTACATTGTCAGAATGGAAATATTTCCCCAGCAATGCTTTCTCCAGTGGCCCAAAGTTCTAGAAGTCGCAAGGCAACAAATCTGGACTGTACAGCGAGAATTCCAGCACTTCTCTGTGGAATTTGTTTAGGATTGTCTGGGTTTCTCTCGGAAGACGTGCGGGCGGGCACTGTCATGGAAAAGGTTCACTTGTGTGAGAGGGCCTGTGCTTTTGATTGATTTCCGTAGTTTCGTCAGAGTATTGCAGTATTTTGTTGAGTTGATTGTACTCCATTGGGGCAAGAAATCAATCAAGAGGGGTACACTTAATGAATTGTTTCGAACTGGAAGCATCCGTGTACAGCACTACAGTATTTTCATTCAATTTCCTTTACCACAAACAGGTTTCACTGTCGAAAGCCTTATGCGGGGCATACAAAGGGCATTCCATAAAAACTGAGAGTAAAATCATAAAAAATCAAGAAATATAATTACAGCAAAAAAATACATCATTCTTTTTCAAAATACCTTCCGTCAGATGATATGAAACGGTCCCATCGTTCAACCCACTTTACACAACAAGTAGAGAAGCCCTTTTCTGGAAGCTGCTTCAAAGAACCCTCCACTGCTGAAATAACTTCAGCATCTGTGTTAAATTTTCTGCCACGGAGCTTCTCCTTCAACGTCGGAAACAGCCAGAAATCGCATGGTGCGGTTCACTTGTGTGGACTGTAAGGGGACTGTTAAGGGGGGACTGTAAGGGGGATATGGCATGATTTTAATATTGCATTTACTAAGATATTGCTGAACAGAAGTAGCGACATGCGGGCGAGCATTATCGTGATGTAATGTCCAATTCCCTACCATTTCATCTCCATTTCTGTAGGGCAAATAAAACAGTTCTTTAAACAAGCACGGAACTAGGAAAATAAAATCATGTGCTTCGTTTAGAATTTTGTATAAACGTACAGTTAACAGTTTGAAAAAATCGCCTGCACTTCTATTTTTTAAGTTTCGCGGTGTTGCCACTACGTAAAAGAATAACTCTCAGTTTTTATGGAATGCCCTTTGTACATCATACCGCCCTTTATAATCTTGTTTAATGCTGCTATAACTGCAGTAGTTCTGACACAATCTCACGTGCCCACTTTTCATTTGGGAGCTTTCATATAATATAGTTTTGCAGGAGTTACGAACAACCCAGGACAGTTGAAATTGTGGGAGATGCTCAGCAGAGTGGACAAATAATAATTAATTATATCTCAAAGTCAGTAGTGAATGTCGGAAGCATTTATTCCATTACAAGTAAAATAAAAAAAAAACAAATTACATTTCAAACTGAGCGATGTCTTTGCTCACGTCTAGATATAATTTCTTCTATAGTGAACACTGTGCGTCCAAACCTCTGCCGCTCTTTCTTTAATCAAATCACGGGTATATCTAAGAATCCTAATATATAGTTACGCTGATAGCTAATCTACTGACTCAGTAGCAATTCCGGTTCGCATCACTCTAAAATAAAACTTTGACCGCCATTCCTAAAGAAAAAAGGAAAAAAAATGAAGTTTAAAAAACATAATTAAATCCACACCATCTGTGTAATCGGCTTAAAATTTTTCGTAATAATGTTTTAACTGTGTGTATAAAACAATCTACGGCACTTTAAAATGAGAAAAAATGCATCTTTTTCCTGATTTTTAGCATTTTTTTTTTCCATTTCTGGCTTCAGCCAATGACTCTGTTGGGGCAAAAAAGCATAAAGCTGCCCGAATTACATCACAGTTTACACTGATTCAAAATGTTTACGATTTATGAAAATGCTTTCACAAAAAGTGTAATGAAATTCACACAACTGGACCGATCGCCTGGCAAATATGCACAAATTCTTAAGAAAATATAGAGAAAAAGTACACTGCTTTAAAAATCTGAAAATTCACTCGTTCTCTAATTTTTAGCGAACTTAGAAAATTTCTATAACAAAGTAAAACAGTTCATTGAAAAAAAAATATTTCGAAATTATCTAGATTTTTATATATGCATGAAAACTTGAATTTAGAATTTTTAAGAACTTCAGTGGCTATGATGTTATTTCGGTAACTATAATAATAAACGTAGACTATGAAGTTATTATTTATTTTAAATGGACATCTTTTGGTCCAATGAGTTTTCAGACGTCCATTGTGATTGCCGAGACAGTGGGCTTTACAGTCTAGTGATTATAATTACATGCCAAGGCAAATAAATGTCACTCTATCGGCTAATATAGTTCGGTTTACTTGAAAACATTCCGTTTTAATAGAAAAGCAAATTTTGATGTTAGATATTTCATTTTTATTTCATATATAGTTAAGATAGTTTTTCAAAAATAAAATTATTATAGTTATTAAAATTATTATAGTTAAGTTAACAAAAAGCAGTCCTAAGCATTTCAAAGACAGCAGTGTCTAGAACTGAAACGAAGTTAAGTTAAAAGCTCACTTTTTGTTCTTTAAAACCTTAAACATAACAAATATGTTACGTTATCGTAAAAAACCACTCTTCAGATATGAAGACTGTGGATTCAAAACTCACACTTTCCGCTTATATAGAAAGTCAGTTCTTATCTCTTAGAATTCATTTTCTAAGTTTTAAACTTTATAAGATTTTTTTTAAAAACTTATTAACAAACATATTAACAAACATGATATATTAGTGCAAAACTTTTAATTTTGGTAGCTTATCTGTTGCCATAGCAAGTACTTGCACATAGTCCTGTAATAATTACGGTAAACCTAGAATTCAAATTTAAATAAGGAAAATGAGTTTTGCAAAAGTGAAGAATGTGAGTATTGCATCTACAATTTTTATATACAGGGTGTTTCAAAAAGGTAAGAATGGGCTTTATTTCTTTATCTATTAGAAATAAGTGGGCAACGTATAAAGAAAAAAATTCAAAATAAAGTCAGGAAAAAGGATACATTAAGAAAAATTTCTTCTCCTTAAATTTTAAAAAAATTACAAATTTTCAATTTGCATACGACCCCATACAAAAAATTCCCGCTGAGTAAAATGTGCCCCTTACACTAATGAGGAGATGCACAAAAAATTTCTGGCTTTAACCTTTAAATACCTCAGCCCAGACAGCACATAAGCTGAAATCAAGCTTGACATTTCTTTGAATTGGAAGTTTCAATACAAGCTTGACAGTTCAATTCATTTTAAGGTTGCAGCAAGCTTGGAGAAGTCATTTGAACTGTCAAGCTTGAATACAACTTGATCACTGCTTGATTTGGAAAGCGACATCCACATAACAAATAATTTATCATCAGTCATAAATGTACTTGCCCATAGAATTTAAAAAAAAAAAGATTCTATATTTCCAAATATGGAAATTCTTCAAAATAAAATACAATTATACTACGAAATTGATTTCAAAATCAGTCGTTTGTCTCGATTTTGGCCAGTATTGCCCAACATGAGTGTCGCGATATTGAAAGTTTTAAAACGTGTGCTGCTTTTAAGTTTACATTACGCTTATTTCTCTATTAGTAGAGTCTACAAATCACACGTAACATTATTTTAATTTTGATTCATCCCATAGAAAAATAAAAGATGATCGGGCAATACTGATCAATCTCGCCAAACAACGGCGTGACAACCATAACAGTCACTTCAAACTATAGTCATGCTAGTGCGAGGCAGATTGTCGGAATGGTTAGGACGCTGGCCTCCCAACCCTTAGGTCCCGAGTTCGATCCCAGCTGGGGATGCTTGATCGAAACAGATTAAATTAACTTGAAATTTCAGCAAAGAGGGGAAAATGCGTGGAAAAATAAAATATGTGGGGCGAGTTCGCCGACGGGCGCCCCGTGTATTTAAGAATTTTTTTTTTTAGGAAAATTTTTTAAGCTTGAAATTAAGCTTGCTATGCCAAGCTCAATATAAGCTGGGCAAGTGTAAAATTGAACACTTGATTCAAGCTTGCATTAAGCTTACACGCTTGAAATTTTCAAGCTTAGTTCAAGTTTATTGACTTGCATCAAACTTGCAGCAAGCTTGATTTATCAAGCTTGCTGTGCTGTCTGGGAGAGATATCTTTAAACATAGATGATCAGGGACTATACACATTTTGCATGTAAAGGTTTATTGCAAAGTGGAAAAAAATAATTTTCTTTTATAATTTCTGTACCATCTCTGAAACGCGATTTTCGATGTGATTTTTCTCCTTCTAGAGCCATTGAAAAGTGGTTTAAGTCAGTATATATTTATCTTCACATCTCTGGCACATTTTAGAATACAAATCTCGAATTTTGTGCACTACCTCATTAATGTATGGGGCACATTTTACTAACCGGAAATGCTTTTCCTACGGGGGTCGCATACATTTTAAAAAAGTGCCACTTTTTGAAAATGAACGAGAGGAACTTTTTCTTAACGGAGTCTTATTGCCGACCTTATTTTGCACATTTTTTCAATTGACATGACTCCACTTATTCCTAATAGATAAAGAATCAAAGCTCTTGACCAACTTTTCGGGACACCTTGTATAATGCAAGCCATGTATGTGAAAATAAAGCAGCACACCTAGCAAACGCTTGCATTTTTATGCAGAACACAGAAAACAAATTGACATAAATATCCAAGGTCGTAGAAAAATAATACAGGTATTTTATTGAAGCCCCAGTTAAATTTCTGACATGACCGCAAATTGAATACGGAAGAGAAACCGTAAAAGAGGATCAGAAATTATTTTAATGCTACATACAACTTTACGATTAGCTTTATGCAGAGCTCCGGGGAAAGGAGTGAACGGGAAAAATGGAGCAGTTCAATTTACGACAGTTAAGTTGCAAGATCAAAATATCAAAACATTTCTTTAACCCTTTAACACGTAGTGATCCCGCTCTGGGAACACCCAACTCTGACGTTGTGACTGTTGCCAGTCACGAAGAATACATTTGATTTCTATAAAAATAATTGCGGGTGACATAGCTCCACGAGAATCCTTTACTTTTTAGCACGTCCTTTCCCGACAAAAAAATGGTCACGATTCTTTTTAACAGCACTGACATTGATGAAAAATGGAAGAATGCGAGAACAGTAGATTGCCCCATGCTGAAAAAAGGGGCAGCCGTTGCCACCGCTCGACTTAACTACCAGCAAGAGGGCGGACGATCGAAACGTTCATCGCGTGCCACAGATCTAGAGACCCTTTTTTTACGACAGCTGGCTGTGCCACAGCCAGCTGTCGTCAAAGTAAAATGTGAATCTACCTTGTGTCGTATATGTGTCGTCAAGTAAAATGTGAATCTGTCTTGTTTTATTAATATTCATTAGAAAAAGAAATGCATCCTACCTATAGCTAATAATAACGAACTAATTTATTTATGACTGCAGGCATCAGCATAAACTTCAGAAACTGTTGAAAATGCCTGAGCACTATCGATATAGAACTGCTGCCCCACTGAACTCGACGCTGATCACATGAAGCCGAGGTCATTGCTCGACTAAACTGTCAGCAGCATGGCGGTCGATCGAATTTCCATTTGCATGCTACACAGCCAGCTGTATCAAAGCAATCTTTGGAACTTGATGGACGATTCGGTGTTACTTGCAGTTAACATGACAACGGCTGTATTTTTTTCAGGATTGATCAGCCTATCCTGTTGTTCTTCTGTATTGATACTGAGCACGGATGGGTTAATGGACTTGAAATCCCTTCGCCACCAGTTATAAATCCAAATAGTAGTAGTATTTCTTCTTGAAGAGTGATTTTCCTAATCCTAATCAACCAAGAAACACGCTGATCATCTGTCAGTCCTCCACGAAATAATGAAACTATTTATAAAGAAGTACGTTTTAAAGTAAAGAAGGTGCTGCATGTACAGCTTTGATGCAATATTTTTTGAGTCCACTTATTCTCATAGGAGAGATGATGTAGTATATGTGATGAGATATAACCCTCATCCATCACAAAATTACGTAAAAAAATGTCTGGTATATACTCTAAAAAAGAATCGGCTGATTACTAAGAAATCGCTAAGAATCGAGGCTTCCATGAATTTTCTTAGTACTATTACTTAAGACAGTGAATCAAGAAGTGTAATTGATTATACTTGACTTTCTTTAGTAATAATACTAAGAAAATACATGGAAGACTTGATCCCTAGAGATTTCCTAATAATCGACCGATATTTTTTGTAAGCATACTGCTGATATTTTAAGAGAATATTGTAGGTGGAAATCATTCTTTCAGGTTGTATTTCTTTCAGGATTTTTTTTTCGTATAGCAAAATAAAATTCTGCAATAAAAAAATTGGTATTTTACCTTTAATATCAATTAAGAAGAATTGCAATTTTCATTCAGTTTTATTGTTTAAAAATTTTTACTTTTTTCTTTTCATTGTGGCTGAAATATCCCTATAACGGCCGTATTCACCAAGCACTTGACACTCGTGTTAACCCCTTCAGATGTTTAATAGACATCAAATATACATCCATTCGAAATCTGACCCTCATTTTGGTGGGTTAACACGGATGTCAAGTACTTGATGAATACGGGAGGAATATAGATAATCCACAGTGAAGGGATACTTGAGCCAACTCTGAAAAATAATGTCTACAAAATACGGTGTTGTAAATTTTATTCACCATTATCATTTTAGAACACATTTTGCTTATTCTTTGAGATAACAACGTTTTTAAAACCTAGTTAATCAGCTATTTTTTAGCAATGGTTGATGGTCGATGAATCATTTCAGTCATGTTTTCATCAATGTCAGCAATGCCATCACCTGGTAGTCATTTAAATCTGGAATTTGGAATTCTTCTAGAAATTTTATGTTCAGTTCATCTTCAGAAATATCAAGAAACAGACCAAACAACCATGTTTTGGCTTTCTTCCCTGTATATTTTACCAATAGAAAATCATGAATAGCAGGTTTTTGATTGATAAAATCGTCACTTTCAATATTTGCATTTATGCGGCGCATAATTGAACTTAGACTTTCAATTGAATACTGGTTAGAATAGGATTCAGAGGTAGCATTTGAGTGTTTCTTGCATTCTTAAAATTTTTTATTATTTATTTATTTATCTATTTTTAGAACAGGTTTTTTTTTTTGTTTTAACGAAAATGTGAATTGTGATCTTTGTTCATTTTCTTCATGTTTTTTCCTCCCCCTTTCCTATAGCTCTTTTTAAAATTTTAAATTTTCGGAAGTGAAAGCAAAAATAGCTGATTTATATATAGAGAGAGCTCTTTTTCAAAATTCTTTCATAATTTTAGGCAGGTATTTTGTATAAGTTGAGTCATGGATCATGTATTCCCATTTTCAATATCAGAAATATCCCCATTGCCACCATTTTTGTTTCCCAAGTTATACTTTAATAAGTAGTGCAATTATTTGAACTCTTTTAAATTGTAAATATACCTGAAACTATATTTCTTACAATTAGATATACTATTACAGTCTTAATCACTCGCCTTAATATTTACTCCAGGAAGTTAAATAAATAAATAAGTAATATATATATATATATATATATATATATATATATATATATATATATATTTAGTAATTTTCGAAATGGCGCCGATGTATTTACACATTAGTAAAACTGTGAATATGTTTCCAATTTAAGAAAGAAAATTGAACCTACTGAAGAGAAAAGTGGGTGGCTATATGATCAAGTATTCCCAGTCTGCCCTATCACACAAGTACTTCTTACAGGTACTGGTTATACGACGCAGAACATATGTTACCTCTAATTCACACAAGTATCTTAAACTTCTAATAGTAAAATATGTATACAAACAATAACACTTAATAATCGCACTACTTGATTAATTTATAGACACGTGCATTAGTTAAAATGTAGTTATACTTGTCAAAGCTTATCATAGAATAGCATAAGTTTTTTTTTATATAAGATACAGTTTAATATAAAATCATAGAAACATAATATTCTAATTAAATTTACATTAAAAACTATCCTATTTCTATCAAGACCAGATTTTAATTCAAGTTTTTTGCTACACGTAATTAAAACGTATGACACTTTCAAAAGCATGCAATAAAAGTAAATATCTAAATATATATTTTAAAACTGAAATATTCAAGCAACATATACCGTTATAGTTTATGAATGAATGATAGTAATAGAGACCATAAAATTTGAAAATCAGCCCCTTTCGAAATACAATACACATGTCCTCATTATGATTAATCACGGATTTGAAATGAATTCCAAACTTATGTAGAATTTTTGCAAAACCCAAAATGCAGTTTTCACAACGAAATCCGGTTTTACGCAAATGAGCTGTTTTTGCATACTTTTTATCTTCTAAATACAGACACAATCCCGTGATCGATTGGCAGCATATGTTAGTCTTCTCACAAACATAGTCTGAAATGAAGCCTTATTCATGCATATCCACTATTAAACCCATCCTAAACAATCGTGTATCTCAAACGGGAGGTATCCACTCAATTAATTGCAAATAAACTACAAACGCAAACTTATATTTTAGTTTTTAATGAAACAGATCAAACGAAACACTTAGTAGATAGCAGAGTTTCGAGAAAGAAAAATATTTGTATCTCTCCTTGTGTATCTTTTTTTTTCAGAATATTGGGATGCTTGCTTCCGTTTGTAGTTCGAAGTGTAAGATAGATATTTTAGGAGTGCAGGATAATTATTACGTTTTTTTTAAATCTTAAATTCAAATAAGTAAACTTCCATTAACTTTTGAACTACAAACTAGCTGTGCATAAAGATAGGGCTCATAATTGTTACAGTGTAAAGCAATAACATTATAAGTAATTTCACACAGAAGATATCCACTCAAAAATAACTTTCTTTCAAGAAAAATATGTTAAAAAAAGGGGGGGGGGCTACTCTCCTTGGAGAATGGATTCGAAAATGTCTTAAAACTTTCCCTGCTGTTAGCGAACACTCAATATCATTGGATTCCTATGAAACAACTTTAATTAGTTTTTCTCATCGAATGGCATCTAAAAACCATCTGCCTGAATTAAACATTGCAATTTTTTGTTCCTAATACACCCTAATGGACATGTAACTCGTAAAACTCTTTTTTATAGTGTTTCTAGGAATTTATGTTATATCATAAATTAAAAATTATTGAAATTTACTAAAATATTAAATTGTGCTGAAGAAATAGCATGTTACATCTAACAGTTTCCCCATTTAGTTTTATGTGAAATATTCTTTGTCCGTTAAACAAATTTATGACAAAAAATAAACTGCAGCTTCAGATTAAAATCATGAGAAATATTTTTCAAAAGTTATTATTATCAAAATAAAACCCCACAATTTTTGAATCGCCATTACTACATTTTTTTTTCTAATTCATATTTACATAATGGCTTCAATAAATATCTAAGCACTGTTAGCTCATTATCTTAATTTATTGCATAGACTTACATTTCAAAAGCAAATCTTCATTTTGGGAAGAATGGCGACATAGAATTTTCTTTCGAATAAAAATATGTCTGAGGAACTTTAAAAAGCAAGTTTATTGATTTTTCAAACGGATTTTCTCACATGCATTTGAGTAAGATAGAGAGCATGTGTGTATAGATAAACTTTATTTTGTTTATTTATATGCGTGCAACGGTATTTTCAGAATGAATACAGATTGAATATTTAATACGATTAGATGGGTGTGATATAATATATTCTGCAGCTTATTGAAGATAACTTTCAAAATAAGTTTCAAATCTTTCGAAAAACTGTTACAATAAAGAGGGATTACTTTCTTTGGTTAGTACATGATCTTTATTTCTTTATAATAGCAATTGAATAAACGTGTATACATAAATTTCAAATAATTTCTCCGTTATGGAAGTAAGAATATGCATAATAAGACTCTTATGTTAAAATATTTCTTTAATGTAGTTCTTTTTTATCTTTTCGTTTGAGGGAGGGGGTGGGTCATTCAATCTAAGATAGTCCTTTTTTCTAATAGCTTTAAAGAACCAAAAATAACTTTGCAACGGAAAGAATTTTTTCAAATGTAAGTCTGTAGATACAGCAGTAAGTATGAAAATATGAATTTAAAAATATGAATAGTGAAAGTCACATTCTTCATTTCTTCATAATTCCATTATCAATAAATAACTATTTTTCAAATACATACATAATCTACGTTAAAAGAAAAAGAATTATGTCTATACATCACTTGGAATCTAAAAATTTAGCGATTTCTGCCAGTTTCAAGTACCTGGGAAGCCAAATTGACCGTCTAAAAAAGTATGTGTAGATGCCTGTCTCTCATTCTGCAGTTTTTGTCTGTAATACTTTTTTTTTTTACAGAATTACAAAATTACAGAAAGAAATTAAATTTTGTAACGCGATAGATGCTCACTCCTCTTAAACTATAGGTGTGCAATTTTCTAAAATCTTTCAACAGAATTAACTATTTGCGAAAATCGGTTGAAACTGTAAATTTTTGTTCGCTGATCACTTAAAAATCGCTAAAACAAACGAAATGAAATTTACTATCATGAAAGGTTGTCACTTAACTTAAAATGTATTCTTCGAACTTTTTCATAGATTTTGCGATTTTGTGAAACTTGTTGTAATGTTTGTTCGTGTATCCCTCAAACAACTGCTCAGTGAAATGAAAATTCATAATTTAACAGTTCGTCAGTTATTCTAAACTGTAGGTGTCGAAATTTTTCAGAGGGGGCGATTTTGTGAAAATCGTGTAAATGTTTACTCTCACATCACTTAAAAATGGCTGAATGAAATAAAAGGAAGTTTGGTAACGTGGTAGGTAGTTACAAAATTTAAGCAATCTGTGTTGAATTTTTTCAAAAACTTGATTTTGAAATTTTGCAAAAATTACCTTTTGGGGATGTAAGGTAATACTTTAAGGTATCCGTGAAGCGAAATAAATGATGTTTCATAAATTGATAATTGGCTATTCCACTTAAAAATTGCGCATCAATATTTCATAAAAAAATCATTGGATTTTTAGATTTTATGAAAATTGTATGATGTGAAAAACAGCACCTTGTTAAAATATCTGTAGTTAAATAAAACGCAGCTACAGGTGAGGAGACTGCTGAAGTTGAATAGTGATGATAGAAAAAAAAAATGCGAAAAAATTGCAAAATTCTTTTTACGTACTACGTGAAAACGACTAAATGAATGAAGTGGAATTTTATTGCTTAGTATGTGGTTTTAAAAACGTAGGTATCGAATTATCAAAAAGATTGGATTTTTTTAAATTTATCAAGTAAATTGAGAGTTTGTTTTTCATGCAGAACTTAAAATCATCTAATTTTTTTTATCAAATCAAACCTTGTAGTGTTGAGTATAATCTGATTGCCAATAAAAAGCATTTCCAAAAGCATTTCTTACCTATTCTTTTCAATTTCTTATTCATTATTAGAATTTTTCCGAAACTTTAAATGATCTTTTGATGTTAAAAGCTCATTCCACTAAAAGAACACATGTATTTTCTCTTTTGACGTTTTTGCTTAGCCATTCGTATTAAAATTTTTAGCCCGTAATATTTTCGAGGATACAAGGAAGTTATTATCAGAATGATAATTCCATTTTCGATAATCTTACAATTAAAAAATATTTTCACTTCTCAAAAGACAGCTAAATAAATGATCCGATCAAGGGGGGACGGGGGGGGGAATCTATTACACTCCTCAGTAATAAGTTTTTACACGACAAAAAGTAAGCTACATTGTTGTAAAGTAGTAAAAAAAAAAGCTTCCTATTATAATACGCAGCTGGATTTTACTTCTCAATTTTACGGTGACGTCGAGTCACGCCGGTTTAAAACACGGTACCGTGTAGGAAACCCGGCGATTGTTGATCGTGGCGGTATCGGCCTAACTATTTATCACTAACTTTAGCGCGAGATTTCTTTGAAGATGCTTTCTGAAAATTCTTTGCCTGTAAAACTCCTTTTTCTGCTTAAATAGTTACAATGCAGTAAAAATGTAATCAGTTCCTTTCTCTTTCGGATAACTAGAGATGTGCCGGATATCCGTAAATTTAATCCGTAAAGAAAACTAAAATCGGTATCCGTGTGAACGAAAAAGAATAAATGCCATCAGTATCAGGATCTTTTTTCTTCAGCGGATTTTCGACGAACCTTTTGATGGCTTGCCTTGATAATTGAAAGAAATAAAAAATATTAAATTATTCTGTTATAAATTATTTTTTGTAATTAAACTAAAACTTTATAATTTAAAACCTAATAATTGTTGCTAGTCCTATTTTTTTTAGTGAATCTTTTTGTTTAGCAGAAAAATCACTAGTTTAAATCAGTATCAAAAATTTAAAGGTATAAGAATTTGTGTAATTTGTTAAGTTTTTTCAATACCTTCTACGTCGTGGGTTTTATCTTCCCTTTACTAAAAGGCTTCAGCTTTTATTCTTACAATAGAAATTCTAATTTTCCGAAAGGAAGCTAAAATCTTTCTACAGAGGGCCTACAGTACTTACCCATAATTATTGTTGTTGTTTCTAATGCCCTCTGTATAATCGCAAAGCGGCCCCAGATCCAACATATAGGACGGTGATGGGACGATCATACATTATACGCATTTACTGTCAGTTCCAGTAAATAGCAATGAGGCTGTTATCTGTAATTCGACTGGATTTCTCTTACACCAGTATAGCTGATTATGTTTTATAAACTGGGGCTTTTCTTTATTTGTAAAATTACATTTTCTTTACAAAAAATTTCAGTGCATTGTTATCAGAAGTTCCTATTTTATTTATTTGTTTATTTTTTGCAAATTATACAAATTGTCTTTTTAGTGCATTAATATAAGCAGGAGTTTCGTTGTTTATATTATTTTTTGAAGTTTTCTTAAAATAAAGTAACACAAACAACAAGACGTTCCATTTATTCCCAATGAAAAATTATAATTTTATAGTCTCTAAAAATTACTATATGAGTGTATGAGTGTACTGATATGAATGTATTAACTCATATCGCTTAAAAATGTTTCGTAAACGATATTTCTTTGCCTGTGAAACTAATTTTTCTGTTCGTAAAATTCTAATGCCGTGAAATATGAACAATGATTTTTCAAGATAACAAGGCAAGCATAAATTTTACTGATTATACATCATATTATAGTTAGATCATATAGTTATAGTTAGACATCATATTATTGATTGTGCTTCATATTATAGTTAGAGATATGTTTAGAGATCTTTATTGTCTCAATAACGCTAATTTAAAAATTCATAGTCAGGTTTTAAATTTTGTACTGACATATCTTTTTGAAGAATTTTCATAAACGGTAGCTTTCGTTTACAATGCTTTTAAGATGCAATGACTTTGAAGCAATGTGTTCTTCCGTCAAATTAAATCGAATGCCTTTATTCAAAGGTTTATGTGAAAAAAATAAAAAAAATATGATTATTTTTTTTAACTTTTTGATTATAATCAAACCTACGTAAGGAAAGAACTTGGCGCCAATGAGACTTTAAAACACTGGCTTAAAGGGTGCTTTGGATAATTTAGATGGAGGCACAATTTCAGCTGAATTGCGTTAGAGGTTTCGTTAAGTGCAAGTTTTAAAGATTATGATTATATTACCGTATAAGAGTCAATTGGAAATGTGAACCTTTTCAAAGCAAAATTGCACAATGACAGCTTACAAGGAAAAGATTCTAACGGGTACATAGAACCAAAAATTCTGTTTATCCTAAATATGCATCTAAGAAAGAGACCATTAACGACAGATTGTACATTGCATTGTGCTTTGAAAATACTGATACATTAATTTTACAGTAATATGAAAATATATTACTTATGTAAACCACATCTAAATAGCTCGTACTTACATCAGCATTTGAAATTATAATATTGGAAGGTTAGTCAAAGTTTATTGTACCGCTTACAAAAGCAGAACAATATTGAAATTTTAAAATAAATTTGCGTTTTAAGTTTCCATGCAAAATTTACTTTTAGGCGTAATTACGCAAATTTTCATTATTTAAACATTTGTCAAGATGTGGCACACGTTTTCCAATGCCTTCTGCAAAAAGGTAACGTACAAAATTCTATAAACATTCTTAGGTCCCAGCTATCACCTAGACATCTGATTGATATCTTCCCTTCGAAAGTTTTATTTTCATGGAATGAAAGAAATATAAGACGAAAAGTTAAAGATTAGGGTATAAGGAAGGTGATCTCACACTTCTTACCTCAGCTTTTTACAGAAATTCATAATTTGGTTCCACTGCACGGAGTCACAAGCATGTTGTATTATTTAGTGATCTTGACGCGATGCTGCATTTTCAACATAAATTTCATGCAAATTTTAACAAATTTTAATACTTTTGCTATTTTTAGGCAAAAAAAAGTCCGAATCATTCCACTCTTTTCCAATTTGGATTCATCTGGCAACTGTCGAAACATTTTTAAAAATTATATGCGATATAAGTAAATGTCTATGAGTTGCCTCAAAGTTACATTAAAGCAGCATTTAGACAAAAACTTTTAAGTAATAGTGTATAGTATTAATGTATTATACGCTATTACTTGAGAGTATATAGTATTACCTGAAAGTACATAGTATTTCGTGTAATCACTTTTAAAACACTTGTTTGATTTATTGAAAAAGAAAATAGCCATACCATGCTGGATTGTCCATTATAATAAATTTAAATAATTTTTATGCCCATAATAATTATCTTAAAATGACTCTTTCAACCCCAGATATTTAAAGATGGTTAAATGATTCTTTTTTTTTATGCTTACTACAATGGCCTGTTTGAGTTATTTTCTTGGCAGTGAATGGAACAACTGTAAAAAGTGGTGCACATATACTTATATATATAACCTTACAAGTATGCTCTAAAATTAAAATAAATAAGTGATCAGAGTAAAAACTAAAAGTTTTGGACGCTTGCCACTTCTTTTTTCACTTGATTCATGAAAGCATGATAGATAATACTGTTGGCGAACAACGGAAGCTTGACATTAAGTACCCTCTTATAAAATCCACGGAAGTGTTCCTTAATCAAAATCAGCAAAATGGCAAAAAGGAACACTACAAAATAAAGTCAGAGAATGGGTTCTTTTGGAAATAAACAAAAAGAGCAAAAACAGGGCCATCATTTTGTGTATATAAATCTTTAAACGAGCACAGAAATACGTTTCTGAATCAAAAACATCCCAGTCTCGCAAGCGCATTTCGTAAATGTTGCGGTGAGAGGTAATTGTTTTGGTCACGGTAATTTAACAGTAATGTAGAGGGGAAGGGAAATCTGGAATGTCAGAAAGTTATGTTAGATTTTTCTTTGTCTGATAAATATGAAACCGACATTGTATCAGATGGAATAGGATTGAAGATCGTAGCGTATCTTATTACATTAAATTAACAATTTTTAGGTATTCATGAGTGTTGTATTTTACAGCAAGAATTCTATGGATGTCTTCTTTGATATCACGTAGCATATGTGAAAAGAATGTTTGGGCTCCCTATCCTCCATAAGTTACAAATTTTGGAAAATGCTCTCCAATCAAGCACCTACGCTAGAAACCTCACATACTCTCCAAATTTCGTATTATGAGCTGTAGTAGTTTTGTCTAGGCAAATACATTTATTCGAGAGTATTTGCCTAGACAATTTGTTTTCTTGTTGTTGACAAGACAAGTTGTTTTCTAAAAGTTGCGTTGAAAAGTTATTTTCAAAACATTTCAAAAGTAATTCAATGACATTGCTTTCCGGTGCACTTAAAATTTTGAGCACCACGTGATTTCCTTATACGTATATTAATTTGCACACAATTTTAATGCATTTCACTTAATATAATCGTATCTCAGTTTAAAGGGAGATACGATGCTTCATTTTTTTAAAATGCACAATTTCTAAAATATTAGTTTCGCTAATATCCAACCTAGAGTATTTTCTAAGTATAAGGACCCAGTAAAAGTTCCTTTCAATTAGATGAACTACTCCATTTTAAAGAATGATTGTTTGTAGACTCCAGTATTTTATTGAAAGTTTTTCGGGTGACCCTATAAATAAAATACTCGTCCGATTGTAATCAAAAAGAGAGGTACACTATTTCATCTCACTTGATGTGCGTACGTACTACATACGTACGCAAGCTGAAATTTATCAAAATCGATAGAGATGTTAAAAAGAATATTTCCGTGAAAATCTGATTACCAAAAGTTTTTAAGATCACAATACTTACTTTAATTCATATGCAAATTAGTAATAAATAACGTAAAAAACAAACCTAAGGTAATAACGCCTTACTAATATAAGTACATAATTGAAATTAAAAAAAAGTATTATCGCAGTTTCCTTTTACTTGTCATTATTTTTTGTTTCTCCTACCTATGTATGGGTTGACGATTGTTTTGGAACTGACGAAGGGAAAATATTCAGATTTCGAAACATACCTATAGTTTCCATAACTTACATGTATTTAACACGTTTTCATTTATTTGTATATATTATTTGAGATTCTGAGTTCTTACTATTAATTTATGCTTGTAATATTCCATTTGACAGACAATAGCAAGTTACTGCGCCTAAGAGAAATGCACGTATGTTTAACTTACTAATTTTATCAATTATTACACTGAATTTATTTAGTAAAAAAAGTTAAACAGGCATATATACTTATATGCCTGTTTAACTTTTAAGTTTATATAACTACTAACTAGTTTATATAACTTTTAAGCAAAATATGTTTATAAAAACACCGCATCGACATAAAATAGAAAACTCTTAGAACTGTGAAAATTTTAAAAGGTATGATAAAAAAGAGATGCGGTGTTCCATTTAATAAAAGATAAAATGCCCATGAACAAAAATTTTCAAAGATAATGCATTTATCCAACTGGGAAAATATGAATTAGCCATTCACATTTCCTCAGTTATTTCACTCATTTCTTTATTTCGCGGGGAAAAAATTGCACCTAGAGATAAAACACAGTTTTATTTGTACCTTCCTGGTACTTTTAATGGCGATCGATATTATACGTACGTGTTTCGTTTTGTATTTTATCTGGAATTGCATAAATGAATGAAACAAATGAAGTAATGAACTGAAGTTGAGGAATAGCTTTTTAGAGAGACAGAGAGAGAGAGACAAATATCAGATATCGATAGCTCTATACATTCATGCCTGAAAACGTTCCTATTTTTTTGTAGGAATATAAATATACGAATTATTTCTGGTGATTGTTTTACTTTGATTGATTTACAGTTTTATTAAGAGAGCAATGGACCTATAATTTTCTGTTAATGGACATGTAAGAAGGCTGGTGTAAATTAAAAATATCATTATTCATTACATGAAAAGTAGTCATCAGATCTAGCTTCTAGAAACATTCTTAATTGAATT
Source organism: Cheiracanthium punctorium (assembly GCA_038373885.1). NCBI lineage: Eukaryota > Metazoa > Arthropoda > Arachnida > Araneae > Cheiracanthiidae > Cheiracanthium > Cheiracanthium punctorium. The sequence goes on along the minus strand of JAWZYV010012154.1, from coordinate 118,527 downwards.
GACTTAATGGGAAAAATATAACAGATAGTTGTTGAGCCTCTGTTAAATATAGTAATATCTACACTATTAAAATCTGTCTGTCTGTCTGTCTGTAGCATCATCTCCTCCGAAACGGCTGGGAGTTGAATTTCGATCGAGGTGTCCACGGATTCGAAAAATTCCGAGGAAGGTCTTCAGCTAATTTAAATTTCGAAATTCGAAGTAGTTTGGGAGATATTGATAAAAAACCCCGTCAAAAACACTAATTTTTGCTCTCCGTAATTCCTCAATTGTAACCCCTGTTGTGAAAAAGAAAATGAGAAATAAGCATCGTGATTGCCATGCTTGGCGAATTTATTAAATAATTTAGACTCTTGAATTAAAAATAAAATAATTATGATTTTTTTTCTGTTTAGAACATTTGCTAGGTTATTTTTTGATTAAAATATCGCGTGCAGGAGAAATTAGAGCAGGAATGCAATGTTTTTTATACATAAAAGAATAAGGACTTGGAGATTTCTGAGACTAATATGTATAATTTTGTTTTAGTTTGGCGAAAAATAAAATGGCTGATATGGTATATTTTGAGAAAGTAGTAGGTTCTACCGATTTGCACAGTTTTGGGCTTGGCGCAATTTACTGAGAGCGTACCGAAATAGTATTTTTAAAAACAAATGCAGGTTTTATTAGAGTTTAGCTTTAATTTTTTTAATTTTCCGTGCAGAAATAAGGCAGTTATTAAGGCGAATTGAAACGATCTAACTTGAGAATTTTCACCAAATTAAGTAAACTGATTAAAATGAGGAGAAATTCCGCCACATTTAAGGTAATTGAAATTCTCGCATTTTGTACATCATAGTTAACGATGAATAAAACACATTAACACATAGTTAATTCAAATATTGCTTCTTTTCAAGTAGATGCCCGTTGTACTTTGGCGATCAAACCATATGAGTGATAAATAACTATTTCCCATTTTGGTTGCAGTTATTTCAATTCTTCGAATGATTCCTTGAAAAAAATCTCGCAAAATGGTGTATGTTGGCGATCGAAATACTATACGTGTAAAAAATCATTGATTCGTATTCGTTAAAGCAGTGCTACGGAAATTTCCTTTACTGGTAACTGTTAGAAGGCATATAACTAATACTGTCTAATATATTTTTTGTTTTACAAATTAAAATGTATTGATTTCTACTCTACCTTTCTTAGCAAAGCTGGCGATAAATATTCAAATATTAACGCTGTGTTTAATAGTGTGTTCTCGCGTTTGTGCTGCTGATTACATTCCACGATTGGAATGAGTCGATATTATGAGCATATGCTTGGATTTTTTTTAATCCCACCGAACAAGATGCAATAAAATAGGAATTCTTTAAACATACGAATGCTTTTGGAGGTGAATAAGAATGGTTTTTCAGCCCGGTAAAAGTTGTGGGTATTGTAAGGATTGGGGGCAAATTTTTGAATTTGTTGTTAAGTTTAATTTGTGATTCGTTTTAGCTATTTACCATCAATTTGTGGCGTTAATTACGCCAATATGGCAGTTCTAGCAAAGCAAACATAAGTAATTAATTTCATGTTCTATTTTTAAGATTGCTACAGTTTCCGTAGTAACGGAATCCATTGTTGCCACTTAAGTTGTTAAATTTATAAATAAGTGAAATCATTAATTTCTTTACTCTTAAAACTCGAAAAAGGAAAACGCATTAAATATGAAACAAATAGAACATTAACATATCTGCGCTTCTTTAAAAGTAATCGAAGTTTTCATGCAATTTATTATATAAATGTGAAAGTATGTTTGTTCTTTTATTAGTCCGGGAACTCCTCTCACACCTTTCGACCGATCGGCTTGAAATTTTGCACATACATGTAAAACGACATAGAATAGTCCGTAGGCTGCTTTAAAATTCTAGAAATCCACCCGTTCTCTAATTTTTTTACGATTTTTCGCAATTTTCAGGGTAGAAAGCAACTCATATGTCCGATTTCAGCACATTCGTGAGCATAGTTAACAAAGTTAGATTTATTTATTTATTACTTTCAATAATTCAAGTGAGACTGACGTCATTTTGATGTCACGAGTGTAAAAATGCATTAAAAATCCTGGTTAACACTTTTTGACAAAAACTTACGCCACGAGCGAAAAAATAAACTTCCATCCAGATTATCAGATGCTGTAGAAAATAAAATAACGTGTTTTTTTTCTTTTTCTTCTTTCACTAATTCATGTTAGATATCGCAACTGAGAATGATGTCATTTTGACGTCATGTGTTTAAAAATGAGTTAGAAATCTAATTACATTAAAAGGCTTTGACGCAAAAATGACTATTATAAAAATTCAAGTATCTTGTTTAATGCGCGTGTTAGCCTTAGCGATTTTTGAGCTCTGTGATTTTTCAGCAACCATAATAACGAAAGGAAACTTGCATTTTTTAAAATCGTGGGAAATCCAAATGTCGGCACAAGATGCAAAATACTAATTAACATAATTCATAGTATTCGCTATCGGTTTGACGACGGACGTTGTATGTATTCCCAAAAATCGTGCAAAATGTCGCCAAGTTTGGACGACTTTTGGCGGTATATTATCTATATTAGGTATACCTTTTTTTGGTTAAATTTTAGCTACTTAACAAGCTCTTGCAAAAAAGTTACATCATTAGCAAAATAGATCCGGAAAATCTTTGAAATGCCGATTAGCTAGGAATAACCCCAATATCTCTCAAATTAATTTTAATAAAGTTCTGTTCCAAGCGAGAGAGTTTCACCATCGTATGTTTCAACATTACTCCGTTTGAAAACTACTGCGCGAAATGACTAAATTCGACTACCCTGGTCAGAACGTGACGTCATAGATTGAAAGTTGTCTGAAATTCGTAAACTCTGCAACACAATTTAATGCCCTATTCGAAATTTGAGCGATTCCAATTAGTTCCTCGAGATTACACAGTTTGATGTTTTCACGAGTCTGAACCATGGTGGATTTAAACAATATTTAAATTGGTACAGCTTAGATGTTTTCCACCACTGCGAGAAGAAATATTTTGCTGTGCGAAATACGAGAATCAGACAAGAATTATGCTTAAAAATATACGGAGATCAGTTTTAACGGCAATGCATAAATTCCACAGAATCACCAAAAAGTAGAAATTCATCATTGGTTTGAAATATCTAATCTGTTTCTTTAAATTGAGCATTAAAGACAGAGAAACGGAGATAGATAATATTAATATAAGTAATAGATAGTATTCTCATTTTTTTCTCTTGTAGTAATAGTGGATTTGTTTGGATAATATGGATTAAAGCACAGTATACCACATTAGTCCACAGTATACCACTTGAAAGCATGTATACTTTTAGAACTAAAGATAAGTTAAAAATTAATTGTAAAGTTGTCCTATTCAGTGGAATCAGTAAGTACCACACAAAAATAAACTTGTTAGCAATGATAACGTAACGTCTTTGTAAGTTCTAATCGAAAATAACTCACGCATTAACATTAAATAAATAAAAGCATGATTATATAATTACACTGCTCTAAGAAAAAAAATGATCAGTCATGACATTCCGGTTGGTTCTTGCGTAAAATGGCAACCTAAATCCGAATATGACATTACTTTGCTCCATCGCTCACAGTTTTCTAGAGACCCCCCGCACCCCTCTACATTTTTTCATTGTAATTTTATGGTCATCCATTTGATTTGGAGGACTGGGAAAGAATTATTTTAACCATCGAATGCCTTCTGAGGGGCTACAGAGATAAAAGGCTCTAAAGCAAGATATTTATGATGCGGGGAAGGTGATTTGGAGGGATTTGTCCCCTTAAATTAAAGAAATGAAAAAAATGATAGGGTTTTCTGGATTTTTTCGCAAGTTTTTTTACCCATTTTCTAAATATTCCAGCTTTTAGCTTAACTCTTTTTCTCACCCAAATACACCGAATAATAGAAATATATATAGCTATAATTTTGGCAAAACTCTTATAAGGGGGACACAATATCGAATTTGTTGCAGGAAAGTTTGGAGATTCATTGTACAACTTTGCCGCTTTGACTAACACCCAGGCTTTGCGCTTTGCTCAGTAAATATCCTGTTTTGACGCATTTTAAACAGCATTTGATGAAAATGTTATTTCAGCACTTAAAAAATAAAAAGATAATATACTAGCTGAAGTACTCGTCATTGATGGGTTAGTATGCAAATTTCCAAAAAGCAAGAACTTTCGTCAGCATTGGAGGAGTACACAGAATGGATGTAGTATGTTGCCAAAGTAAAGAAAGCGAAGTTTTATGTATTGTTAAAATATTACAGGTCAGAGAGTAACTAAGTACTATCATTTCATTCGCTTTAGTCGTAATTATGTGATGCGCGAACGAATATTTACGCATATTGAAATAATTTTCGCAAAATCTCAAAATCTAATCAATATTTTTGAAAAATTGGAAGCCTAGAATTTAAGTTGAGTGACAAACTACCATGTCACCCAATTTCGTTTCAGTTCCTGCAGTCTTTATTTCGTGATGCTGGAACAAAATTTCAGCATTTTAAAACGATTTTCACAAAATCTCAAAATGTAATCAAAATATTTTAAAAATTCAACGCCTATAAATTAAGATGAGCAACTACCTATCCTATCACCCAATTTCGTATCATTCGCATTAGTCTTTATTATATGATGCTTGAAGAAATATATACGTATTTTGAGAGAATTTTCACAAAATCTCAAAATCTAATAAAAATGTTTAAAAATTGGACACCCATAGTTTATGTTGAGCAACCATCTATCATGTGACCAAATTTCATATCATTCGCTTTAGTCATTATTACGTAATGCGTGAACAAAGATTCCCTCAGTTTTAAACGATTTTCGCAAAATCTGGAAATCTGATCGATTTTTTTAAAATTAGATGCTTATAGTTTAAGGTGAGTGACCACCTATCATTTCATCAAATATCATTTTTTCACCTTTGTAGTTATTACGTGATGTGCGAACACAAATTTACACAGTTTGAAACGATTTTCGCAAAATCTAAAAATCTAATCAAGATTTTTTTTTTAATTTGACGCCTATGTTTTAAGTTCAGTGACCACCAATCATGATACCAAATTTCATTTCAATTGTTTCAGTCGTTTATACGTGATGCTCGAACACAAATTTACGCAGTTTGAAAGGATTTTCGCAAAATCTCAAAATCCAATCAAGGTTTTTTTAAAATTCGACGCCTATGTTTTAAGTTGAGTGACCACCTATCATGACACCAAATTTCATATTCGCTTCAGTCGTTTTTACGTGATGCTTGAACAAAAAATGCGTCACGGACAGAATGGCAGAACGACAGACAGACAAACTTTTTTTTTGAGGGTCGCACCGGATTCCCGGGTGCTTGAAACGGATAGAAATCGCAAAATTTTTGAATTCTAAGAAATGTACAGACAAAAGTTTAATTTTATTTATATAGATAGTTTCTGTGAGAATATTAGGGAAACATAGATTCGACATAGATGAATCCCAAAGAAAAATTAATGCATGGTTTGCATTTATAAAAGGTGTGAAATTTTTGTAACAAACACGGAAAAACTGACGATTATGTCGTTTTTGGTGCTGATGAAAATTTCAATCTTCACACCAGTAGTCTCTGCATAAATTTCTAGTGGTGCTGATGAAGATCAAAATTTTTTCGATCGAAACAGTACCTTTTATGATAAAACCAATATGATAACCAACCTTTATGTTAAAACCAAATTCAAAAGTATGATAATTTTGTATTTATCTAATTTAATCCTATCTAATTTCTATTTAAATTAATAAATGTTAAAAATCATTTACTTTTGAGTCTTGAAATTACAAAATTACACTTTTTGTCATCACTCTAGCAGTCTGCTGATTATCGTTTTGCATAAACAGGTGTGACATTTAGCTACATCTACTAACAGAATTCTATAGTAAAAAGGAATGTATTTACAAATTTGCGGCTACTCTCATTCATGTCACTTATTCTTTGCCATATTAAATACCCCTGGAAAAATTGGATCAGTTACTTACAAAAAATCTGTAAGATTATCATAGGAAAATTTGGGAATTTTTTGATCCTAAGTAGACAATTCTTGTACAATACGGCATGTAAAACAATATTTCTGCTTTTCTCTCTTTTTTTTTTAAGAAATGAATGTACGAACCATTGGACAGCTTTTCGTTATTTTCAGAATTTTTTCTTTGCACCATAAATTCTAAAACTATTAAATATTCATACCGGCATTCTGTGTTCCAGCAGTGCAACGTTGAATACAGGGGGAGGACTACTGTGTATTAAATATTTTTACTACAGACAGACAGCTATAAGAGGGGTAATGATTTTATTTTGCGACGTGCACCTTAGATAAATCACTGGCCAGGCAATAAATCTAAGCTGATTTCCCACGGAGCGTAATGGAATTGAAATAAATTGTCGCAGTTCACAGTAATAGCTTTTTCAATATGTCTAAATAAGTGTGTTTCATTAGTATCAATGGCAATGTTACGGTAGGGGAGAAGAGGGAATTTTTGAACACTAAATATTTCCCTTCAAATAAACGTTTCTTTTTTTTTCTAATACATAACAGCCCGTTACTATAGTTTAAAAGAGGCAAAATAGCGAAAACTAACGTTTTATTCCCGACCATGGCCAAGTGGATAACACACTGACCATGGTAGATGGCTGAAGTCTGAAGGTCCAGGGTTCTAGGCCTACCGAGCGGCTGTCGATCGAACGGTTTGGAGTTTTGGGCGATTTTCTCCAGACGTAACGTGAATATGCATTAGAACCTTTTAAAAAGCCCCCAACCTCTAGGCAAATACCCCAAGTATAGGTTTGCCTTAACACAATACACAAAAAGCTTTATAGGTACCCTGCTGTCTGAGAAATTAATACGTTTTTCTCTGTCTTAACTAAAATTTAACCCTTTAAGGCGCAGTGATCCCGCTCTGGGAACACCAAACTCTGACGTTTTGACTGCTGCCAGTCACGAAGAATAGATTTGATTTCTATAAAAGTAGTTGCGGGTGACATAGCTCCACGAGAATCCTTTACAATTTAACACGTCCTTTCCCGTCAAAAAAGGGTCACGATTATTTTTAACAGCACTGACATCTGCTGAAAAATGGAAGAATGCGAAGAACAGCTGGATAGATTGCCCAATGCTGAAAAAAGGGCAGCCGTTGCCATCGCTCGACTTACTACCAGCAAGATCGCGGGCAATCGAAACGTTCATCGCGTGTCACAGATCGAAAGACCCTTTTTTGACGCAGCCGACACAGCCAGCTGTCGTCAAATAAGGGTCTCTAGATCTGTAGCACGCGATGAACGTTTCGATCGTCCGCCATCTTACTGGTAGTTAAGTTGAGCGATGGCAACGGCTGCCCTTTTTTCAGCATTGGGAAAGGGTTGCGCCTCAAAGGGTTAACAAAGCCAATGGACCTCTTTGTTTAGGATCTTGTACACTTGATTGTGTACTTTTTAAAGGAAAATTTTTATAACTGCAATTATATAAAGTTTTTTATTTATATTCTTAAATCAATTGAATAAATTATTGTAATGCTAAACTCTATGATGGGTCACCACACTGAAAAAAAATCAAGATGTTCTAATGAACGATAATAATGAACAAGAGTAAATAGACTCGTTTCAGAATATCTGCGCACGCATGATTTAAATTTTGTTCAATTTCATGCAAAATTACTAATTTTCAGAATTTTGGTGAAATTATTTTGCGATTGCACGATAACTGGAATTTTAGTCCTAGGTTGCTTTAAAAGGAAAATGGTGAATTTAACTTTTCTGGAGTATCAGATAACATATTTTTTTGAATTTCAGTTATATTGTAAATATTCCGTAAACAAGTGAACTTACGATATTCGCATACTGTTTCAACTGTGACATTTAATAAGAATTTTCGCAGGTGTTAATTATATTAAATAATGTAAATTTAATAATTTCAGTAAAGTTGTTCAATTTACTCTTTTCATTTTCTATTTCTCAAATATATGCAGGTTTCAATAAAAAACGAATAAACTATAATTTCACATATTTTGTCTTTATTCAAAAGGTGCCTCTACCTGGGACAGGAGTAGAAATTATTTAAAGTTTAAAGCTTTACAACGAAGCTAATTTCACTTTTGGCTTATGTAGGATGTGAAAATGCATTTTTCTTCTCATATAATTTACAACTACAATAAATGCATGAGAAGTATGCCAGTAAATCAAACATGCTCCCTTCTCCCCTAGATATTGTGACATCAATCAATCATTTTGGAATTTTAATTTCACATTTTTTGTACTGCGAAAAATAATTAAAACTTAACTATATAACTGTACATTTTCTTTTAGCTACTGCTTTAATAAAACTAGCTTGACACTGCTGTTAAACTAGCTTTTTTGATTTTCATTATTTAATGATTTTTTCTTTTTTAGAATTTTTTCGAGTTACAATTATGTGCCCACCATTAAAATACTGTCAAGCACCATTTATCCGTTTTTCAAGGGACCGATCTAAAACGACGTATAAATGAAAATACGTATAATTGAATCATTAATAAATAACTTACAATTAGATTACAGGTTTAACTCTATAAATTTACACAAATATAAAAATTTTGAAGTTTTTTTCACACAGGTACTAGTATAATGGAAACAGTAGCAAATTCAAAAAATAAAACACTTAGCATAAAAGTGAAACAAATCATACCTTTATTGCACTACATCTTAATGCTGCATATCTTTAATAATATAACACATATTGCATGGCAATTATGATGTGATTTATGTTCCAAACAGACACAGAATAAAAACATATTTATAAAAATATCTTTCATAGTCATCAGATTGTCTTTGGTTATTAACAATTACCGTTTGAATGAAATTCATGAAATGTTTTTTCTGACAAAATGTGTTCTGACAAAAAGTTTCAATATATAATCGATTTTGTATTTAAAGGAAGGTGGTTAAAGGTACATCTCTCCTTACATTTCATCAAACGTTCTATCTAATAAAAGTTTCTTCCTAAACAAGAAAATAATGACTGAGACAAAAAAATTTCAAAGTTTAGGAAGTGAAAAACGGCGTATAATCAAAATTGCGCGTCTTATAAACAAAACATTTTTGCATTAAAATGAATAGTAATGAATCGGGACTAAATGTAAAAGTCGTATAAAGGGGAAAGGTATAAACGGTGCTTTACAGTATCTTAATAAAGAAAAATCTGCAACCATTTTTTTTATTTCTTAGGCTGTTTTCCGCCCAGAATTTAATAAAATTTACACAATACTAAGAAACAACAGTTTTAAACTAAGATTCCGATAGGGTGCGGCATAAATTGACATCCTCGATGTCTGACAAATCTTTCACGTATTTAATCTCTTAAGTTTTTGTGATTGTATATCGTAAAGCATTAAGTTCTAGACACTAAATTATTAAAGATATATAATTATTTATAATCTGGTACTATTTTGATATACTTAACGAGTTCTTCACGATCTACGAATATTGTGTTTTAGTGGAATTTTTCACCAAAAAAAACCTTGTAATCTAGCTCATTTCAGCAAACACCATGCATGTAACAACTGTATCTTATCTTCAATCAAAAAATAGATCCATTTAGTCTAATGTACTATATTTTGAAAAGGTACAATGTACTGTTAGAGATCTACTGTATGTATTTATGGTTTGTTAGAGATCTAGAGTTTTTATTCATGATTATTGTCATTTATTAATTTGTAAAATGTATCCTTAATTTGACATATCCTTAAAAGGCTATGAAATAAATTTTCCTACAATATTAAGTTTTCACTGTTGTGTAAAATATGTATAAATTTTGCTTACGTGGTTATAAAATTTTAGTTGCAAAACTTGCACTTTTTTATCATTGGCGTAACTGGTTGATAGCTAAAGAGGGTCTGATTGGGCCAACCAATTTCCTTCTATGATTTTGGCTTTGGCAAATTTGACTTGTAGCCATAATGAAAATGTTTAAGGAGGGTCTTTGCTTCCTATCTCTCACTCAGTTACTCCAATGTTCATAGTTCATAATGTATACGCACTAAATTGTTCATTTCTTTTTCAGTGTCATTACGGAAAATGAAAGACGAAGAAGAGGTGTACTTTGCATTAAACACCGAACCCTGAGTTCGTTCGAAAATATTCCAGTTGAAGCCACAGCTTGTAATGATCAACGCCAGATTATCGTGGGTGTTTTAACCCAGGATATAACATTTTTATTTAATCCGACGCAGTTACTGAACACTTCTTTGCTTTTCTTGTAAGTACGTTTATATTTTATGTTTCATGTGAAATAGAAATCGGTGTTTTTGAGAGTACTAATTAAACTATGACAGTGCAGGTAAAATTACGTGGTCTTTCTGAGTGAAAGTATTAAATGGCATTGTAACTTACAAATGAATTTAAAATAGTACTTTTTACTGTCAGATGTGAAAAAAACATGTGAAATAAAAGAAAATTTTGTCTTCTCTTGTACGGTTTTAATTTCACAGCCAATACGTTTTACAAAATGTGCGTTTGTGTTAGAGATATACACGTTGTTAAGGAGATTAAAGAAATACTTCAGTAAATTAATCTTTGATTATACGTATATCACATTTATTTATTTATATTTGAAAACTTATTTTTCTTTCTAATAATTCATGATACAAGATTTCCACTATGGTTAATTTGAAAAGCTACTGTTTTATAGAAAATTGACGTTTTTGTAATCTATAAGAAAATTACGAAACTTCCATTAAAAGTTAATAAAGAATACCTTGTTGATAATTAAATAAAGTAATTGAATCAATAATATTGCATTTCTTTTATTTAATTAGATAATGATATCTTCTTATCATAACCTAAGTTTCATTAAATAATGATAATAAGATATTCAAACAACAACAAAATAATAATTTCAAACATGCTAATTAATGAATTAGGAATACATATGATAAAGTGAAAATTTGTTATTGATGAATTAACTGATAATCATTAACGAATGTATCGAATAATTTGTTTGAAATTTCAATTAATAACAAAATTTGTAATCTTAGTATTTAAAATTAGAATATCTATTTCGGAAACAAATAGTTTGGTATTAAAATAAAGGAATTACTTTCGAAGTGTTGTTATATCTTTGAAGAACTATTGTTAAAAGTTCAAACAGATAACTGAAAATAGAAAAAATGAAGTTCAATGAAATAAACTTTTTAATAAGCGCTATTTCCGTGGTACTATTTATTTGCATTAAGAAATACATCAGACAAAACAAATAAAATATAAAACGTAGGGAACGCTAACAGTGTGAAAAAATATACATCTTAGATAGGTATTACATCTTGATTCTGATAATCATAACATTGATTGAAACGTTTCTGATAAAAGAAAAAAGTCGAAAGCGTTCACTAAAATCTCATACAGTAAAAGGCACGAATGTTGGATCTATTTCACATATTTTTGTTTCAAGCTGTAAAATTCTACTGAAACTTAGGATTAAAATTTTAGTATTTCCACCGTGTCGAACAAATGGCAGTATTCTATACAAAAGGGATGGTGCCTTTAACCCTTACAGGACCATAAGATGTCCAAGACTAAATATGCCAATACAACACAATATTTTAGCTATTGTGGGTGTAAAGTAAGAGAATATCACCAGAAAAACATAGCAGGGTAAATAGGTTTCCTATAATTTCATGGGAAATATTTTTCCCTATGGACAGTAAAAGTAAATAAACGAAGAGTTAGGTTTATTATATCGGTATTTTATTTATTGCTTTGTAATACAAAAAACATAATAAAAATTATCAGAAAAGTAAAATAAATAGTTAGTTATGGTATTCTACGAAACATTTTCGTTTACTTGTGAAGCACAAGTGGACATTGCACATTACACATTTATTATGTGTCCTATTTTCTAAAGTTTGACGGTTCTCTTTGTTTTATTCGTTCAGAAACACATTTGCCGCCTTGGACATACGTTTTATTCTGACATTCAGTAAAAAAAAATATTGATTCAATAATAATTGAACAATCGATAACGATTTTTGTAGAAGGGAAAAATATTTCCCTTGAGCGTGAAGGGGTTAAGAATGACACTGCTAAATTCAAAACTACACAAGAATATACCTCACTTCATACCTTAGGGAGCAATTCAATGTATCTAATCGCTGCAGTAAATCGCGTTCTACAGAAGCTAAATTATTTTCAGTACACGAAATCGTGAAACAAAGAAAATCTTCAACGGCAGACTAAAAGCACGAAAAATGTATTTTACCTACCGCTGAGATTGTTAAGAAAGTCTCACGCTGCGATCGATCAACTAAGACGAACTCTATTTAAAATAATGCTAACAGCAGGTTATGGTCTCAGGTTGTCATCCTGCCAACACTACTGTTTGACTTGATTTTAAACTATAAGACGTGCTTTTAAAACTATTCCAAAAGCCATGTGGAAAGTGTACTTCTAAAGTTTATTTCTATTTTTTCAACAAGAGCAGTCTTAAAGGGTAAAACTTGGATAACAAAACCTCGTGATATGCTCAATTCAAAGCGGAAAAGCATTTCTGGAGTTAATTAGCATTCTTGACTATTATGCTAGTATAGTAATGGCTAAATTTCGGGAAAAATGGTAGACGATCGAAAATCTAATTTAGATCTATTCGACTTTAGATGATAATTTCAAATTTTAACAACTTTTTAAAACTTGCATTTTATAGCTGATTAACCCCTTAACGGTCGTATTATTTTCACGAAACTGGTCATAAAAGTGCCCATTTATTTATTCCAGAAAATTCTATAAAAAATTAAATAAAGTAATGCAATTAAAAAAAAAAAGTCGAAATCTTTCACTAATACAGTAAAAGGCGCGGATGTTGGATCCATTTCACATATTTTTGCTTCAAGCTGTAAAATTCTACTGAAAGTTAGGATTAAAATTTTAGTATTTCCACCGGGTTTCCGCTATCTCTAACACATTGTCGTCGAACAAATGGCAGTATTCTATACAAAAGGGTATTGTACATGTGTAAAATGAATACATGTACAATATATGTATTCATTTTAAGGTTTTGACATTTTTTTTAAAAAATAACATTCAGGGTTACTGTGACTGAATGCGTGTTGTCTATAGTCAGTACGGAATCATAAAAAATACAGCGTGAATCTAAACTCTTGGACAAAACTTTAAGAGGTGATAGGGCACATAATAAGGAATAAGAATCACATAGCAATGTGGGGTTGGCAACATTCTTTATGTAGCTGTTAATAATCACTTTTGAAAAAGTGCTGAAACAACAGTGCCCTTTCCGACCCTTGTTCGTCAGAAATGAATGCATTTTTCTCCGAAAACAGGCGACTAATATTCATAGTTTAAAAATTCTATTTTATTTCATGGATGAAATTTTTGGTGACGAGCCTATTGTTTATGAAACTTGGTTAAGAAATGAGACGAACACTTCAGTACTTTTCACAAAGTGATTATTACCGGCTAAGTGAAAACTGCGTTTTCGACCCCACACAACAGTGTGATTCTGATTCCTTATTACGTGCGCTATCGCCCCTTAAAGTTTTTCCCAAGAGCTTAGATTCGCCCTGTATATGTTCTAAACGCTAAAGGAGAACTTTATTAAACTTAATTCGTAAAATAAATAATATTTGTAAAGATTTTATTGAACATAAGTTAAAAAAATGAGCTAATATTGCACAATGCATATCACAAATACACGTATTTGAACACTGCTACCCTCTGTTTAAAAATAAACTATGTCCGAATTAAGTGAAAAAATAGTCTGGTATTGCCATCTGTTGTATAAAATGAGAAAAAAATAATTCGGGCATAAGAATTGAAATGATCTTATCTTACTGGAAGCATAACATTTGAACACTATTGACCGGAAATATCACGGGCACGAGAAATAGAGGGAGAAAGCTTAGCCCATGATTTTGACGGGAGCGAGGCTTAAGGGGTTTAACCCTTTGAGGTGCAACCCTTTCCCAATGCTGAATAAAGGCATTTTTCAGAACTGTCGTCAAAAAAGGGTCTCTAGATCTATGGCACGCGATGAACGTTTCGATCGTCCGCCATCTTGCTCGTAGATAAGTCGTGCGATGGCAACGGCTGCCTTCTTTTCAGCATTGGGCAATCTATCCAGCTGTTCTCGCATTCTTCCATTTTTCAGCAGATGTCAGTGCTGTTAAAAAGAATCGTGACAATTTTTTTACGGGAAAGGACGTGCTAAAAAGTAAAGGATTCTCGAGGAGCTATGTCACCCGCAACTATTTTTATAGAAATCCAATCCATTCTTCGTGACTGGCAGCAGTCAAAACGTCAGAGTTTGGTGTTCCTTGAGCGGGAACACTGCGCGTTAAAGGGTTAAAGCATATGCTGAGAAATATAGTTTTCGATTTTAAAGTCTTTCACAGATAAGAATAAAATGTTCTAAAATAAACAATTTAAATATGTATAAGCATGCATGGATACATATTGAATATATGTATCTGAAAATAAACCTGTAATATGTACTATCCTACTCTGAAATTCATCGAGTGGTCTTTTAATTTTCATGAAGCCTTCCTCGTATCAAGTGTATTGTCTGTATCAGTATTAGAAAATTTTAACATTTTATACTCGAAATATGAATAAATATTTTCTGGCAAGCTTTTGAAAATAACTTTTGAAGCTGGACTGAAAGAGATTCTGAAGTTTTTAAATTGATTTTCGAAAAGTGAAAAAAATAAGAGTATTTCCCAGTTTTAAATTCTATAGAACATGTTCAACCTTAACGGAATAATATTTGTATTTTATATATTATGTAAACCATATTCTCTTTACCGTAACTTCGTGTAGCCAAGCATGGTAATATTATTACTTTTTGATAAATACAGTAGGAAATTACGCACTTGGCAAAATATCATTTTCCTGCTAAATAAATTTCAGTTTTAGCAGTTAATAATTAGAAAACCTGTGTTTATATAATATGAATACAACAATTTTTACTTTTTGGAACAGTTTGTGATTTCATTAAAAAATATTTTTTCCTATATTTTTTTAATCAAAAGAATGAAATATTTTTTAAGTTATAGGAAAGAAAAAGATAGCCTATTCTTTAATAAATGCACAAGCAGTTTGCCGAAGAAGCAGCTTAATGGCAAAATTCAACAGATCATAATCAGTTCTGAAAAAAATATGTATTGTTCACATAAATTTAAAATTTACCATACGAGAAACCAGAAAAATTGTAGGTCTTTAACAAAATGACCTAAAGTCTTTCACTTCAACGCACAATTCATAAAATATGCTGAATAGATACAATGAGAAGTTTATTTGAATATAAATACAGTATTTTTATATTTAGCTGCAGCAAAAAGAACCCACTCCTTTATGACACTTATAGGTCTGTAAAGGATGCCTTAATTTTTAACCCATTTGTGTCCAGATATTTTTGCGACTTTCCTCGATTTTTGCTAATACCAGTAATATTAGATAAATTTCTGATGTCAATTTCTTGAACAAGGGGTGCTTTCTTTTAAAATCAGTATGCGTAAAAATTGAAATGTCTACATTCTACTTCGTAATGTTAAAATACTTTGTGGAGTTGAGGTTCAATAGTCGGGAATAAAGGCTAGGAAAAATAAATAATGTTTTCAACTAATAGCGAAAATGCCGTCCCAAAAAAGGGACACTAGGCATAAATGGGTTAAGAGAAGGTTGAAAATATATATCCAAAATATAACGAAGAGAACAAGAAACAAAATTTACCAAAATGTGAAATTTGGAATGAGCGAAAACCCCTCTCCCGGTCCTTCTAGTGTTACTAATGTCATGTAGATAATCCAATGAAACAGCTGTAAATATTTTTATTAAAGATTAATTTTATTTAACATTTAATCAGTGAAAACATCTTTTCTAAAAATACCGTTATTAACCATTTAGACGAGCAAATTTTAGTGTGAAGTTGTTGTTTATTTTAAAGTATCAAATTTTTAATTTTAGTATTGCGTTCGTTATTTAAAAATCGCCGTGTTTTCATTTATAAAAGTCAACTTTCTTTTTTTTATTTTTTCTTAACTTCAATTTTTGATGCCTAAAAAGGTTTTTACCCTGCAGAGTTTTCACTAATTTAAAAACTAATCTGCCCTTTCCTCCATGATGCATTTTCAAAAGAGTAATTTATTTCAAGTTTCCTGTAATCATTTCAGCAGATTTTTCTTACGTCCTGCGAAAGTTCCATTTGCGGGGATCAGTGTGCCTTTCCTCTTTATAAAATTCTTTCTGCAGATAAATTGCTCCCAGATTCTAGCTTATCCTTTCATTTAGCAAAGAACTATTTAAGAGCTTGTTCTTTGAAAAAAGAGTCTAAACTTTAAATTGCTTAGCCTCAAAAAATTTTTATACGTAGATGTAATTATATTATCCAATAGCTCAGTCTGTTCATGATAATTGTGTAATAGAGTCTGTTTTGTTTAGAATATCCCCCCCCCCCTTATGGCGGTCACGTGACGTTTATAGGAGTTTATAACTACTGAGGCCGGAATGAGTCGTCACTGCATTATGGAGGCACCTAATAGGGGAACCTAATAGGTTCCTGTAAAGGGACGGACAGAAGGACATCCAAGCTCATGCCGGGAATCGAACCTGAACCCGTGGTGTGGTAGAATGATTCTTTAGCCTTTACAAAACCTACGCAGCTTGGCTGAAATAATAGAATGTCGTTTTACAATTGTTGTCTGCAGTTTTTAGAGATCTTAATTAATTTATTACTACTCAAAACACTTGACGATCTTTTGAATAAAGGGAACATATTGTTTGCATAATTTTCTTTACTTCTTCACTGTAAAAAAAAAAAAAAAAATCTAGAAACGCTCCTGCGAAATAATGGGGGAAATTAGACTCACAAATATTATACAGAAAGCAAGCATTCAAATCTGAAAATTTACTGTTTACTTTAACCCGTTCTATGAATATTGTTCTCACGATTCACTTAAAAACATGCAGTTTACTTAGAAATGGCCCAAACACTGTAAAAAAAATACAGGAAATTTCGTTGGAAATAACTAGCAGATGAGGTACCCTAGAATTCCTAGGAAGGTTAGATGAAAATACCAGGAACTTTACTCAACCACTCAGAAAAGTGCCTTTCATGTAACGTTCCTTGAAATTCTGGGGCACCTCAGCTGCCCTTTTCCCCAAGGAATGTTTCTGGATTTTTTACAGTGCTTTGTTCCTTTCGAACGTCCATGAATATGTAAAAAATGTCTCTTAATTGTGCTGTACTATTTTAACGTTGCTTAAACATTTTTAACACACCGAAATGTGTCCAGCAATATTTGGTATTACTACCATGAGTGTCTTATAAATCTATCTTAAAATTTAAATTCAATTAATATTTAAGATATATGTTTATCTTTTAGAGAGATTTTCAATGGCTACTTACACCCCGACAATCATGTTTTAATTTCTAAGAGTAAAAGGATGTGCACTCACCAAAGCTTACCTCATTTGGATTTCCTCTAAGATAATTTTTCTTACTATGATCCAAAACGTTTAAAACGTCAATTACTTCGATTTTTTCATTCTGTCTTTCTAATATTCAGTTTCTTTTGAAGGCAGAATTAATTTGCTAGAAAATACGTAAACACATCATTATGCTTGCAAAGGAAATTGAATTTGTAGTATAATAAAATTTGTAAAAATACCTGTAGCGTCCTTTGAACTGTTTTAAAGGAAATAACTGTTGATTTTTCCCCCTGAAGATAAAGATAAAAACAAAATGTTTTGAATTTGTCTTAAAAATAGGTTTAGTTAATTTTTTTCATCACAAAAATATTTCTTAAATGATTTTATAACTATTCAGGTTATGTTTTTGACTAAGCATGAAAGAAAAAACAATCTGCTGAAACACTTTCATATTTTAAATACGTACTAAAGTGCTATTAAAATCGTATCATAATCCATGAGTCATCCCTATTTTTCTTCCTTAACCTGTTAAGTTGGAAAGTGTATCTTAATTCATGAGTGTACAGTATTTTTCTTCCTTGTTCCATAAAACACTTCTTTGAAATTGAAATTTATATTAACTTTGCTTACTAAACAGTTTTACAATCTTCGCCAAGCATATTTTAACTATATTTCAATTTTTTAAATACTGTTTGGAAACTGCATCATAATTCATAAGTGTGCCGTGTTTGTCTTTCTTGTTCCCTAAAAGACTTCTTTGGAATTGAAATCTATAGTAAAACCGCTTACTAAAACATTTTTGCAATCTTTGTCACGGATAGTCTATACTTCTCAGTTGTAATAAACTGTAGTGTTTAGTAGTTTCTCGCCAAACACGGAAGATATCGCCAAGCTAGTTTTAGTTTGGGTGACTTATTTTTTCGCGCCAAACTTATCGATAAGTCATACAAAATTACAAAACTCTGCGACTTTTAACATTTTTTCCTCCTCAACCATCTCCCCCTCCCCCCACTATCTGGCAGTCACATAGAGCGTTTCATATTATGATAACATTTAATTTATAGAATGTTGCGAACAATATTTTTTTCTCATACATTTTTAGTTTATAACGCGAACATTTCTTTCGAATATCTTCACAAATTCCACACAATTCCATAAATGGAGTGAATCCACTTCAAACTTATTGCACAGTAACCAAAAGAACGGTAAAAAGCTCTGATTTCTAACGGTCGTTAGAAATCAGGGCTACGGAGTAAGTGAATTTCGACTTACTCCGTAGCTCTGATTTCTAACGGCATGTCATTCACTTATGCTTGGGTAACACAAAGAAATTCTTTTCAACTCAATCAAATAATACCCTAACAAATATGTGGTCGACTTCATTACTTACTTTTAATCGTACTTCATTGTTGCCGAAGAAGTCTCTGTAAAAAAGAATTCTGTGTTAGACAAATAATTTACTTAATGGAATAAATTTTTTTTTTCGTCCCTTTTATTCTCGGTTTATTTTGTAGAATTTAATTACATTTTTATTGCTGTGTTGAGGTCATTATTTAATGTTCTGCCCCAATTGGAGTGTGCATTGCATTTGTAGTTCTTTAAAATGATAGCGCTCTCAATGTACACTTACAGTTCAGTCTTTCTGTCTTCGTAGAATATTAATTTTCATTTAAATGAATATTTATTTAATAAATGCGTACGATAATTCAAGATGTATGCCTCATCATGGCTGATTGTGATAATTTTAGATGGCTGAAGTGTGAAGGTCCATCGTGCTGGCCTATCGCGCGGCTGTCGATCTAACGGTCTGGAGTTTTGGTCGGTTTTCTCCCCATCTAAAGTGAATAAGCATTAGAACCCCTTAAAAAGTCCAAACCTAGGCACACCTCATACCTGCCATATAGCCCTTGCTTATCTTTGCGTAGCACAACACGGCACAACAACATTATTCACAAAGTACACATACCAACGAAAATGCAGATATAAGCGAAGAGAACAGCATTAGTTTTGGGATAGAATTTTCTAAAATTTTTGAAATGATAAGGATGTAATTTATCCTTTAACAAACAGGCAAATTTTTGTGCAGATCTGAGACATTCGTTTTAATTTTTTTAGGAATTTTACCAAGTTATAAAAAGAAATAAATTTATATATTTTAAATGTTCGTTTGCCATTAATATGTAAACCTTACTATCCAAATAAAACTGCTACAAACAGGCAAATTTTTGTGCAGATCTGAGACATTCGTTTTAATTTTTTTAGGAATTTTACCAAGTTATAAAAATAAATAAATTTATATATTTTAAATGTTCGTTGGCCATTAATATGTAAACCTTACTATCCAAATAAAACTGCTTCTGAGTTAAATCAAAACAAATAGAGAAATAGAATCTTTCTATAAGTTTGAACTGTTTGAAATTCCAATAGTGCATTAATTTTGCTATAAAGACTCTTTAGCGAAGAATGGTATCGAGGTAATATTTATAATGTTCAACATATTCAAATATCACATATATACTCCTTACGTTAGAATACTGACTGCAGCTGTACCATTTCCCTGTGTTCATGATAAACCTCTAATGACATTTAGACCCCCCCCTCTTTACCCATAAACCTCAAGCATTACATTTAGTAACGTAACTCAGAGTCTCATTACTGCAAATAGTAACTGATTCGAAGTAACTCGTGAACTCCTTTGACGATCGTAATATTTGTTTACACTGTTTTCTTACCTCTGTCTTAGACCCTCTGTAGTTAGACCCAATTTGTTTTCATATGTTATATTTCTCTGCAGATTAATTCATTCACGTTTTGATTTTTATTTCATTTCAGTAGTTTAGTTTTACATTAGAGAAATTTCACAGTTAAAAAGGAGGATTTAGCTAGTAAAAGGGTTTTTCTAAATTCAACAAATTCTCAGCTTGTAGTGTCAAATGTTCATTTTTGATAAATGAACAGAATTTTTGCATTATGTAAACAGAAAACTGTCGAATGCCCGTTCTTTGAGCGATGAATATTTCCTGGCGTACTAAAAAATCAATACTTTTTATTAAATAAAAAAAACTCAAAAATTTTAATGAAATTTAAAAACTTTTACATTTATGTAAATGCATGCGAAAATAGAATAAGTGTTATTCTTACAAACATTATTAAAATATGCAAATTGTTTTGCACGATCGTCAAAGTGTACGAAAACGGCCTACTTCAAAAAAATTGGCGATATTTAATAGAATATTTACCTTGTTTTGTTTAGTTACTCAAACGACTAGTAGATAATAATAACACATACGGATCAATCGTAACTTTCTTGCCTATGCGAAAAGTTTAAAAAATGTAGATTCATATGATACCTTGAATGTTTGCGTGGAAACATAAAGTTAGTATTGACAATTTTAAACATTCACTGTCCAAAGATTTTAGAACCAAATAAAAAGTAGTATTCATTAGGTTTTTTTCTATCGGGTTGTAACGAAAGTTTTCCGCCAAATCTGCCTGAAAAACTCACTTCTAACTCCTTAGATAACTGTTTATGAACTTTCGGTATCAAACCTGCACAGTGTAACGTGATACAACAATAGTACTTAAAGCTGTACTCATAATTCGTAGATATTCTGTAGCTGACTTTTTGCAACACAACTGGAAGTAAAGGATGGTTCTAATCCTCTAGAGTGATAGTGTCATTTGAGACACCTTGTACTTAATGATAACTACATTTTTTACAGATTTCACAACACAGTGTTATAAAGTAAGTCTCTTTCTTCCAAATGCCAAAAATCGTTTGACAAAATAGGAGCCAATACGCCAACGCGAACTGTGTGCGGGAAACTTTCGTTACAACCTAATATTTCGTTCTGTTGCCGATGAAGTGGTGTAGTGGTTAGCAAACCATTCTGTCTGACTTTGGGTCTGTGTTCAATTTCCGACTTGGGTCTAAAGTAATCCGTCCCTTCATAGAGTGTAACGGCCTGCTGGGTGCTCCCATAATAAAATGACCCATTCTTTGGGCCTTAGTACTGACGGTCAAATGCTGGTCCTTAAAGAAAAAAAAAATCCCTTTGTTTGTTTTCTTTCATTCTTAGATTTTTATACAATATTTTCTTCAATTTTTTTAGTTATGCTGAGATGTAACATTGGCTTTTCTAAGTATCTAAGTAGCAAGAAAATAATTATTAAATCAGGTAAATAATAATCAACATTTTTGTCATGTCACGTGTCCAGTTTACCTGAGGTTGAAGAAATATGCAGTACATTAGATGTATTCCTGACATTTTAAATGAAAGCTTTAGAATTAAATGTACAACGGCATAATCAGCTGTATTTAGTTTCATAATATCAAAAGTAACATTATTCGTTAAAAACTAAAAATAGTAGAATAAATCAAAGTAAAAATAAAAAAGCTTTTAAAAATCAATATTTTCCTTCAAAGATGAATTTAAAGCAATTAAATAATTTTTGAAAGATTTGAAAGAAACACATGTTTTCCATTAAGCGGCTTTCATAAGCGCTATGTAGCGTGAATAATTGCTGTATTTTTATTACTTTTAAATAAGATTTAATTATATACCGGGTGATTCAAAATGGATGTTAAGGCGATTATTTTTTAAACGTAAGTGATCGAAACATACTTCCAATTAGAAAAGTTCGTCTAATTAAGAGTAGCTTTCAGATATGGCATTTTTTTGCTGGGGGCTGTATACATATTAAAATACGAAATTTAATTTTTATACGGTCCCTCCTTTCCTACCCTTTATATTTAGTAGAATATTGCTCTTTGACTAAGAAAATAAATAAATCAAATCCCGTGTCTCTAAGTGAAATAGTTAGCAAGAAATTTATTTTTAAAAATGATGACTTACACCACTTTACCTGCTGCGTCGGTTTTCAAGTGAAAAAATCATTACTTTGGGGGACCAACTATGAGTTGAAAAAAGTTAAATAACGATCCCATTGTGACAATTAAATGAGTTCAAATTCATGAAATGAACAGGTAGTTTTACCTAAAATGATCGGTACTGCTTTATTAAATTAGCGATAATTTAGTCTTTTAAGGGGTCATCCACTAATTGCATCAAGCTTCTAGAGAAGGAATTTTAAAGTGTAAAAGAGAATGACAAAATAATGATGTAGGTTACTATGGTGTGGTAACTTTCACTAGAAACTGCCAAACATGCGTTAAAGGAAAATTCTAGCTAAATTAGTATTCGAGGTGTCAACTGTGTCTATCGAGTGACTATTAACATAAATTAACGTCAGCTGAAAAGTAATCACATTTTTCTCACTTTGGAGATATCCCCTTATAGCTTGGCGACAAAGGCCAAAAATTTCAAATTGATATATCTCGTTAACTATTCCACTTATAGACACGGGATTTGTTTTATTAAATTTCTTAGGCAAAAAGCAACAAACATTCTTCTAAATATAAAGGGTAGGAACGGAGGGACCTTATAAAAATTAAATTTTGTATTTCAATATGTATACAACCCCTAGTAAAAAAGAATGCCATACCTGATAGCTACTCTTAATTAGACGAGCTTTTCTAATTGGAAGTATGTTCCGATCACTTACGGTTTAAAAAATAATCGCCTTAACATCTATTTGGAATCACCCGGTATCTATCTATCTATCTATCTATTTATATATATGTTGTCCTAAACATATCTTTTAATTTATTAGATTAATCTTCTGTCATACTATAACTTATTATTCATACTTTGTCACTAATAATAATCTTTATATTTTCTAAAACAATATGTTATTTTTAATTGGCCATTCAATAATTTTAATTTATTATTATTCTATATATATTTAATTATATTAATATACCTGGATACTATTCAAGTATAATAATATTACGTTTTAGTATATGGCAACACCTATACTTTCTTTTTTCCACTTTTCCACTTTTATTTTGTGGCAACACCTTTTTTCACTTTTTACATTTCTTAACATTGGCAACACATTTTACTTGTGTTAACTAAGATTACCATGTGCCCTCTGGTATGTAGAATATAATTGCTATTTCTACTTTTGTTATCTTTTTGATTCCTTTTTTTTTTCATTTTTTATATAGTAGGGTAGGGCCCAGATGTGTGGAGTTAATATCTCTTCTGATATGCCACACAACCGAAACCCTACTATTTGGTTTGCTTTAAATTATAATCCACTGTTTGTGGCCCCTGACGATGGTGACAGTGGTTATAATTTCCGTTCCATTCTATTTTCACAATAATTCTTGCACTTTATTTGGCTTCAAAATGTGGTTTCTAATTCTTGCTAATAGCTGTTATACTTTTCTGCGAGGTATGTCTTATTTGTAGTATGTTTTGTATTTTACTTATTAGTTATATATATATATATATATATATATATATATATATATATACACTAGCGGCTACCCGCGACTTCGTACGCGTCGGCAGGGTCTCGTACACGTCTCGGGACCTTTAGAATTAGGTCCCGAGAGAAACGAAGCATGTGTGAATAACAAATATGTTTGCGACTAAAGAAACTGCATTTAAATATTATTTGCTTTTTCTTATTTAAATGAAGTATAATGCATGGTAGTATACTTCATTTAAAATAAGAGAGTATGCAGAATTACTAAATTTAGATTTTTTTCAGGCATTTGGCGAATAGAGACAGTTATGACAGTATTTGCGAACTGTTTTGAGTGTTCTTGTAAAAGAAATATTTATGCTATATGCATGAATTTTAGCCTATGTTAATCAGGAATAGTGCAGCTTTCTATTAGCGAAAAAGTTTTAGAATCGGTTCTGTAGTTAAAGAGATGCCCATAGAGCGTAATGTATTAGAATTATTTTGAGTGTTCCTGTAAAGGAACTATTTCCGCTACATGCATGAATTTTAGCCTATAATACTCAAGAATAGTGTAGCTTATTATCAGTGAAAAAAGTTTTGGAATCGGTTCAGTACTTACAGAAATACACATAGAGCGTAATGTAATTCTTATGAGTATCCCTGTAAAAGAACTGTTTGTGATATATGCATAAAAGGTAGCCTATAACACTCAGGGTCCCCCCAGTGTCTAAGAGGTTCTGCTCTCAAAACTGGAAGGCGGCCAGGTTCAAACTCCGGTCCCTCCTGTCGACCTAGCCGCTCGCAGTTTTCCGTGTTTTTTTCCCAAAACCTCGCGAAAATACAGGCTAGGATCCCTTAGAAAATTCCACACATAGGCATTCCTCATATAGGCCTAGGACTTTCAATCAGTGAAAAAAGTTTTAAAATCGGTTTAGTAGCTACAAAATTTCCACAGAGCGCAATGCATTAGCATTATTTTGAATGTCTTTGTAAAAGAATTATTTATGCTATATGCTTGAAAGGTTGCCTGTATGTTAATCCAGGGCATAAGCTATCTTCATTACAAATTCTTTCAACCATTTTTGTGTGATTCAGTCAAAAACATCCAAACACATAAACGTACACATTTATATTATTGGTAAGATTTGGAAATTTACGAAATTTAAGAAACACATTCGGACTTTTCTTGGTACTTACATATTATCCCGGCGGTCATTCCCGCCAAACTGTGTTTTTGTCAAATGAGTTGCCAAACTGTTGCTAATCGTATTCAAAACCATTAATAATTTCATGTGCCCGGCATTTATCTCGGCAAAAAATCGCTCGTCTTGGCGGACCGCCGGGATAATACGTAAGTACACTTTTCTTTATTTATGCTTTTTAATTTGGCGTAAAATCAACATAATTTTCATACTTATTTGTGTTTTCCAAATGCATGTGATTTTGCAAATATAATTTCTGCATAAAGCAATTAAAAAACTTTGTAAAAAACACACATAAGAAGTAACTTATGTGTGTTTATGTGTGTTAACTTTATGTGTGTTAACTTATGTACTTCTTATGTGTGTTTTTTACAAAGTTTTTTAATTACTTTATCGTTTAACACCAGTATTTTGAGTGTTTTTTCAATAATTTCTGCATGATTTCAAAAGCATAAATCATTTTGTGCGGGCGATAAAACGATTTTTAATTAATAGTTAGAAAAGTAATTAAAATTTCTGAGCCTCAGGTACACTTTACCGAAGTCATGAGTCCAGTCATGCTCAAATTTTCAAAGCTCTGCTTTCTGTAGATTTGTCTGAAGAACATTCATTTTTATTATTAGAGATAGATAGATTTGGCATAAAACTGGCATAATTTCCGTTTTATATAATGTTTTTCAGATGCACGTGCTTCTTCATTGAAGTAATAGCATTCTTGGTAGCTCAAAACATGAATCACTTGATATGGGCGAAACTCGCCAAGCATGGCAACATAAAAACTGTTTTTAATTAATAATTAAAGAAGTAATTAAAAATATAAAATTCTAAGTAGCCTATGACCTTCTCCAGGGTCCCATCTATATCTAAAACCAAAATTCATCATAATTCATTCAGCGGTTTAGGCGTGAAAGCGTCATAAACAAACAAACAAACAAACAAACTCACTTTCGCATTTATAATATTAGTTAGGATATATATATATATTAAATGTTAATATTGTATATGTTTTTTATAAGCTTGATACGTTAACAAACCTTTTGGCCTTATATAGTATTTACTCATTCTCTCTAATTTTGAAGTTTTTATAAATTATATATTATTTTATTATATATAATTTATATTATATTAGAAATATAATTATATTATATTAGAATTAAATGAAATAATATTTAATACATTTTCTGAGTAAATTCGACTCTATTGGTGAGCTAGTTTAAATCTGCATGTTGCAATAAGTTAATTTAGCTTGTAAATTCTCTCAAAAATCAGTTTATTTCTTTCAGTACATCTTTAATGAAAAGCATGATTTCAAAAGAAAATTCGTTTTAACGTACATTTATTTCATATGAAGAAAATTATTCTAGTCAGTTTTATACTAAATGGAATCAGAATACTTTATTCTGAAAGAGACAGTACTGAATATGCATTGTAAAGCTCTAGTGAAACGCCATTTGCTTCAGGTTACTGCTTTTTTAAATGTACATCGTTAACTCGTGCTACCTGAAACGCCAGTAAAAGAGCAATTCAACTACGATTTACTGGAGAACGAGCTCAATTAAGAGTCCAGTAACACTCAGTAGATTTCTTTCAGGTTTGAAGATAAAATAAATTCTTAATTTTAGAGATCTTGATACATGTGATGCCTCTGTTTTTATTACACAATCAAATAAAGTGTACCAGGCTCACAATGTTTTGAATCTATAACGCCAACTCTTTATGAGGTACCATTATAAGGAAACTGAATACAAAACTTATAAATACGAAAAACACACTAAATGTATTTAAATTTACCTTTAGAATTAAAGAAAACGTTCTTATTTATGAACTCATTCAGTTATCCTTTAAGAAATCTTAATTTTAATAAACTACCTAGTTAAAAAAAAGTAAGTGGACCTCAACAGATAGTTTAAGGAAATATTTTTTTATGTAGTTATTTGTAATGAACAATTAAGAAATGTTTTTTGTTCAGCACTCCAAAACATACCCGATAATTCTACGGTAAAAACAACTATTAAACAAGAAAATATACTTACCTTATGCTATTTAATGCTGAGAATGTAAAATCAAGCGGACAGCGGTTACTGCGCATGTGCATCTTAAAATAAAGTAATAAAAGTTATAAAATCATGAAAAACAGGTTTTTTCAAGCATGCGCATTGGAATGTTCTTCTTTGGTACCAGGCGAATAGGGCTTGCCCAAGGACTAGTTGACGGCCTTAATATTACCTCGTCCATAAGTTTAGAAATTTCGTTCTTAGCAATTTTAAGCTTTTCAGGTGATAACCTAGGAGGTTTAGAAAGCACCGGTTGACCTTTAGTTATAATGTAATGTAGAACATTGTGCTTTTTTTTTACATTTTTTAAAGATGATGGGTTTGTGATGCTTGGAAATTAGACACAAGTTCATGATACTTAGTACTGTTTGCTAGCGTTTGCAAACTCACGGACTTTACATTACTAGCAGGTGCTTTGGTAAAAACAGCGGTGAGGGGGGGGGGTCTCGTAACGTGCGTTTTCTTATATCGACTAAAATTACGCAGTTTCCAAGGAAGTCGGCTCCCAAGATCAAACAAGTAACCTCAGCAATTAAAAAAATCCAAGGAAACTCGGTGTAACTCCAAATCCAAAACTAGTTTTTTAAAACCATAAGTGTGTATTTTAATCCCGCTGGCAGCATATAACCTGCACTCTTTACGTGCTTTAAAACCATAAGTGTGTATTTTAATCCCGCTGGCAGCATATAACCTGCACTCTTTACGTGCTTTGTGCAACCTGCTGTTTCTGGGCAATACAAAAACCGCAGCGCCAGTGTCTGTGAGGAAACTTAAACCAGATTGTCTGTCAGACACTATAAGGCGACTAGCACGCTCGCTATCCCCAATGGTCGCCAAAACGGAGGGGACCTATTAATTTAAATTAAACGAGCAAGGTTTCACACACCTTTTTTTGCATTTTACGCAAATTTGAAATGGCAGCAACAAAACAGTTTGTTAGTTTCTTTCGATTTACTGCTAGATCTCGAACGACTTCTAGATCTAAACTAATTCTGTCGCGTTTACCGTGTTAACTTTTCTATTTTTGATGCCAATTCGGAAACCAGACTGCAGAGACTTAATCTGGTCCTCATGTAACACTGTGAAAATATCTGGCGAACCAGAAATATGAAAGATTCTATCTGCTGTCTCTGCAAGTTACGAAAGACCGTCTTTACTAATAGAAAGAATTTGTTGCAGTTGCACGGGTAAACTCTAAAGACATATTTCCTTAAAAACATCATCTGAAATTTTCTTTTCTGCTAATGTTTGCATCATTGTGAAGGCTTCCTATATCCCAGCTGTAGATCTTGTAATAACAAATGCAAGCGTGAACTCTCGGACTGAGTATACTGCTTAATGACGCGATCCTTCAGTACGCTGTACGGGTTTTCGGGAGGGGGCTACGCACTATATCCCGCACACAGACTAGTGTGTCTGCATCTAAAGAAGCAACTACATTGTAAAACTTTGTTTCCTCAACAGTAATACCGGAGGTTATAAAGCTTGCCTCAATCCGCAAAAAACACAGTTCAGCATCATTTTCCAAACGCGTGGGGCCTTAAAAGCTAACTTTGGTACTTCAGAAAACTTAGTATCATTATCAGTACTCATAATGTCAAAAGTTTTAACTAGTGAACTGGATGAGTCTAAAACTGTGTATAAAAACTATCTGCAGAAAAATTTTCAGATGATTTAAAATTTAATATATGAGCATTGTAAAACTACAATGTTTGAAGACCTAATTAATGGTACAGCACAGGAGGATGTAATTGAGAAACATACCAAAAATGTTCAAAAACAACGTTCAGTTAAGACGAAGATTCAACTCGGTCGTTCAAACTTCAGTCAACAGATCACAACATTAAAGTTGAGCACAAGAACTTGCTTTGTTACTTTTACGTTACGTGCACCCCAGCCAAATTTGGCGCGGATGCTCTATAATCCCGATAACACAAGTGTCGGCTATCATGCAATCTATAATGGCTAAATAACGATGCCGGCAATTCAGCCGGATAGCGCCAAATTTTACTACCACGCATGTTTTGAAATCGTGTATTTTCGACAGTAGAAGTGTTTGGAATTGAAACGTGACCTTTGAAAGAAATGTTTACATTTAAAGCGGTAAAAGGTGTGAAATTTAGTGAATAAGGTGTAAAAAAGCGTAAAGTTTTATTTGTTCGTGTGAAGTATTGACGTCAGTAAAATTTCCAAGAAAAAGCTGAAAACGTGAGTATGTTTTGAAATATTACGATTTGTGTAAAATTGCCTATTTTATGTCTTCAGGTTACAGAAAATGCTGAAAGCATTGAGCATAGCAGTAAAATATTCTTGTAGATGCTCGGCGAGTAAATTAACTTGCAAAAAAATTTCCCGTAGGTAGTTTAATTCTCCTATTGTTCGGTAATGTAAATTGAGGTCTTGCAGATGTAACGTCGATATTTAAAATGCTAATTGGTTTGAAAATTATCATTTTATCTCTAAAACAGTAATACGTTTTATTAATTGTTGATTTAAGGATTTAACGACCATTAAATATTTTCGTATGTAATGGTGAGTGTGTTTCTTTATATTGTGTGTTAAAATGCTTGTTTTTAAGGCATTGAAAATGTTAAATGCGAAATAAATATCCTGTAGGTGTTTGGCGACACAAAAATTTATCGTAGCTACTTGGCGACAAAAAAATCGCCGTAAAAAACATCGTAGCTACTTGACGACAAAAAAATCGCCAAATTTCGCTGGGGTGCGCATAACGGAAAAGTACCCTTGCTTTCATATGCACTGTAGCACGACTTGACGAGGAACTTGAAAAAGGTGGCTTGCTTAACTTGACACCGGCCACTTCAAATCATATTAACCCTTTGAGGAGCAACCCTTTCTCAATGCTGAAAAATGGGCAGCCGTTGCCATCGCTCGACTTAACTACCAGCAAGATGGCGGAAGATCGAAACGTTCATCGCGTGCCAGACCGCGTGAACGTTTCGCGTCGAGTGCCACACCGCGTCGCGTGAGACCCTTTTTTGACGACAGCTGGCTGTGCGCGGGCACAGCCAGCTGCGTCAAAAAAGGGTCTCTAGAGCTGTGGCACGCGATGAACGTTTCGATCGTCCGCCATCTTTCTGGTAGTTAAGTCGAGCGATGGCAACGGCAATCTATTCAGCTGTTCTGGCATTCTTCCATTTTTCAGCAGATGTCAGTACTGCTAAAAATAATCGTGACCATTTTTTTACGGAAATGACGTGCTGTAAAGTAAAGGATTCTCGTGGAGCTATGTCACCCGCAACTATTTTTTATAGAATCAAATCTATTCTTCGTAATTGGCAACAGTCAAAATGTCAGAGTTTGGTATTCCCAGAGCGGGAACACTGCGCCTCAAAGGGTTAACACATTCGACGATTGGTCATAAACTCCTTGTGAAGAAAGAACCACTTTAGCTTGGTCTTTCTGCTTGCTGTTAGAGCAGCTTTAACATGTTGCTTGACATGACACTTGATTGAACAGAAACAATTTTATTAACGTAAACAATAAATGTAACAAAACTAAAAGGTTACATAACATAACTAAGAAAGAGCACCAGCTGCCATGCCGGTGATTCACCTTATAATTGCAGTTCATCGTTGAAGTGCATTTTCATATTTTTAGCTAACTGAAAACGACAAGAACCAATGAATTTCGACTACAGACTGGGTTTGCTTCCGGAGTGTTGATAAACAGAGTAACCGCCAATTGGCTTAGCGTTCGTAAACTGAATAACCAGCCAAAAAAAACAGTACAAAAAATGTTCATTGGGGGTACCTGCGTACTCATTACCCTGCACTAGCACTCATAACAGTTGCATCTAAATAGGTTTATTCACTGAACTACTAGCAGTTAATAGATTTATGAAAAATGAATTCGAAAATATTTTTAACCCATTTATACCTAGCGTCCCTTTTTTGGGACGGCATTTTCGCTATTAGTCGAAAACGTTATTTATTTCTCCTAGCCTTTATTCATGAGTATTGAGCCTCAACTCCGCACAATATTTTAACATGACCCAGTAAGATGTTGATATTTCGATTTTTATGCAAAATGATTTTAAAATAAATCATTCCTTGTTCAAGAAGTTGACATCAGAAATTTATCTATTATTTCTGTTATCAGTAAAAATCGAAGAAAGTCGCAAAAATATCCAGGCACAAATGGGTTAAAAAATGATGCTTGAATTTTGAGTTTGTTTATGTATAATGGTAATGTTTTGGATATTTTGCATTACTACAGCAATTGTAATACGTTGTCTCCAACATTAAAAAATATTCGATTCAAAAGAATCATTTAGTGTTCAAGTTCCTAAGTGCCAAAAGTGTCCCTTTGTTCCGACTTTAAATGACACGGGAGCATTTATTGCGGATTTGAAGAGCATTCTCATTCTCTACTCATTGTTAAAGCTGACGATCAAAAGCTTTAGTATCGATTTTACTATAAATATCAACAAGTTTCTCGCATTTCAAGAATTGCATGTGAACAATGAATTTAATATAAAATGAAAGTGGATGCGAAACGATTTCGCTATTCTCCAAAGAAAATCAATTATTTGTAGTAGATGCAGACATATTCGTAAATAAATCGAGATGACTCCGTTCAGGGATACAATACTATTTTTACTCAAGAAATGTTAGAATGTTTCAATGTATCCGCATCCACTAAACCTTGCGATAATTTTTTTTTTTTGCACCAAGAGGGTTTATAGGCGTGCGTTAAGAGTCAATTTGTCTTGTCTAGTTTACATTGACCACTCGCCAAATATAGCGATATAGCACAAGTCTTGTCTCTCTCTTCATTTCCGTGCCACAAGTCACATGGGTCATCCTTTCTTCCCTTTTCCAGAGGGTTTTGAATGGCAATGCGCTCTCTAGTATATCTCTAGATATCTCTAGTATATCTCTGGCTGATGTCTTAACCCTTTGAGGCGCAACCCTTTCCCAATGCTGAAAATAGGGCAGCCGTTGCCATCGGTCGACTTAACTACCAGCAAGATGGCGTACGATCGAAACGTTCATTTCTTTCCACATATCTAGAGACGCTTTTTTGACGACAGCTGGCTCTGTGGCACGCGATGAACGTTTCGATCGTCCGCCCTCTTGCTGGTAGTTAAGTCGAGCGTTGGCAACGGCTGCCCTTTTTTCAGCAGTGGGCAATCTATCCAGCTGTTCTCGCATTCTTCTATTTTTCAGCAGATGTCAGTACTGTTAAAAAGAATCGTGACAATTTTATTTTTACGGGAAATGACGTGCTAAACAGTAAAGGATTCTCGTAGACCTCTGTCACCCGCAACTATTTTTATAGAAATCAAATCTATTCTTCGTGACTGGCAACATTCCAAACGTCAGAGTTTGGTGTTCCCAGAGTGGGAACACTGCGCGTTAAAGGGTTAAAAGTATGGAGGGAGGCATTCTTGAGTCTGGAAATTTTGCCCGCCATTTCGCTATTCGAAATTTAAAAAATTCAAAATTCAAAATACTTTAATTTCATGGTTTTTATATCATAATACGAAATGCAGTGATTTCTTGTTTTTTTATGAGGTCATTTCTCAATGAGTGTATTTAAGTGCCAAAATGTAGTTAAAATACGGTATATACTATTATTTTACCTCATGAATACGTTTGAATTTTGTTCAACAATTCTTTCAACTTTTGTTCTCTCTTCGCATATTCTTACATGCTTAAGATTGTTTGTTAGGTTTTTTTATCCTTTTTTATTAATGCTTCGCTGCTCTATGCTGCGCTAAAAAAAAGTACCTCCTCCTTCATTTTTGCACACCAGTGGAACACCACTGGAACACCAGCTTATGATGCTTGTTTCGAAGTGTTGTTTCCCTTAGTTTTAATACAAAACCTTCTAAGGTAGAATATATAGTCAAAGGGTATTTCACTTTATTTTGCACCATAATCAGGAACAAAATTAATTAGGGTGTGTTATCCACTTACCCCACTATATTGGTGGCCCAGTTGGCCACCCAAGTTTAAAAACTAATTTCAAGTACCACGCATTTTTCAAAAATTAAGAATAATCTCCTTTAATGCACTTTATAAACAA
The DNA here is from genome assembly GCA_038373885.1 of Cheiracanthium punctorium. Taxonomy (NCBI): domain Eukaryota; kingdom Metazoa; phylum Arthropoda; class Arachnida; order Araneae; family Cheiracanthiidae; genus Cheiracanthium; species Cheiracanthium punctorium. The sequence goes on along the minus strand of JAWZYV010012154.1, from coordinate 85,445 downwards.
AACATGTAACTTATTTTTTTCGGTTCTATTTCATTTTGCTTTCAGGGAAAAAATATTTTAATAGCAGAAGTCTGATTACAAGAAGTCAAATTTTTACAAAATCACTTATGTTTCACAAACATAAATTAAAACGATGTCATAATGTTTTCCAGGTTGTCATATGAAAACAATGTAGAAGATCATGTAAAATGGCAGGAATGGTGAAATTTAACGGTAGGGGGGGGGGGCATTTCTCCTCCGGCCCTCTTACCCCTCCTCACCACATAGCGAAATCTTCTCTAAAATTATAATTAATGATACATATTTTAAGATCCCTCCCCATATTTCTGTATACTCGCAAATAATTGTTTACTCAGTACTACAAAATTTTAATGAAAAATATTTCCCCCTTATTTTTATATTTCGAAAAACTGTAAGGTCTTTTTAGTTTTCAGCTTCAACCTTCATTTCACGCAATTTCAACTCGCATCTAATATAAGCTCAAAATGTTGGATATATTTGAGACAAGTAAATAAAAAAGATATTAAACCTTAACGCCTGTCAGAATTTATATTAAACCAGAATAACTAATAAGTTTTGCTGAACAAAATATTATGCATATTTCAAAAACTTGCTAGAAACATTGTCAGAATCTGTGTCAAATTTCACTATTTTTTTATATTGAAAATTTACAATACGTAATATATATATACATGAGTAAATAGTTAGATACTTACATTAAATTTGTGCATGTATATGAAAGGTAGTAGAAATAAATACGAACTAATATTATTTACTGTTATTTTAGTTTTTAATTACCACTGTAAACATTGTAGCGATTAAATAATGCAGCGTTCTACTTTATTTAATTAAAAAACGAGTGTATTAGTAATTTCATAATTGGTATAAATTGTTGGTACTATTAATGATACAGTAGTTATTCAAATTATGTCATCAGAAATACACGGATTGTGTTTGATTATGTTATTATTTGATGCATTTTTATTAATATGGAATGACTATTTTACAAAATTGGAACTTAGAATACACTTTTATGACTTTTTTTACGAATAAGCATTTCATAAAACCATGAGAATATTCTGCAGGTAAACAAACTTACACAGTATTTATCTCGTGTGTTAACCCATGAAGCGCCAAACATCCTATTTTGAGAACCTAAATTTATTTTTTTTCCTTGTCGAGTAATGAAGACATACTCAATTAAATTGTCGTACAATCTCAAAAGTTACTGTCTCAATTCATGGAAATTTTGCTGTCAGCAATGCTGCCGGAAAACTTCCGTTACTTGACGAATATCCGTTTCTTTTTTCTCCAGTAAATGGAAGAAACTTCTTCAGATTCAAAGAAATTTTTCCCTCTTCTCCAGATTTTCGGGAAGAATTCACAAAAATATAATGTTTCCAAGAAGTACGGAAATTATTCCATGAAAAATAAGGAATAAGTTAGTGCGTTCTTAAAAATTATTTTTTCAATTCACGGACATTTTTCTGGCAGCACTGCTGCCGAAATATATCCGTTATTTGAAGAATATCAGTTTCTTCTCTTCTCCTGTCAATTGAAGAAACGTCTTCAAATTCGATGAATTTTTTTTCCCCCGCTTCTTCAGATTTCGGGAAGAGCCGCAAAATTGGTGTAGTGGTTTAGTAACCATTCTATCACGCCTTCGGTCCGGGTTCAAATCCCGGCTTGCGCATGGATGTTAGCATTTCCTTGCAATCATAGGGGGTAACGATGGCAGTCCACTGGGTGCCTCTCCATAATAAAATTGCCACAATGCCTTCGCGCAGTTGTAATGGACAATGCCTAGTCGGTATGTGCCCGCCCATTGAAAAAAAAATCAGGAAGAAAAATTTACAGAAATATTACGTTCCATAGAGTACGGAAATTATTCGTTGAAAAATGAAGGATAAATTAGTGTATAAAGACAAACTTTTGAATTTTAACCCTTTAATGGGCAAGTTTATGCGCAAGTACGTGGTAAATTTCTGGCAAACTTTTAAGGGTTAATTCATATATTTTTCCTCTACTTCAAAATCCGACATGAAAATTTAAGAAACAAATGTTACACCAATATACAAATTTTGCAGAAAACTAAATTAAGTTTTCAAAAAATCAAAATCGGAAAATTAACTGCTGCTTGCACACGCAATTAATCGCAAAAATATATAATTAAAAGTGACGATTCTTGTGTTTATTTTTCGAATAATTATGCGGGCTTTTTTTTAAAGATACAAATCAAAGCAAAGTTTATAAGCCAAATGTAATTTAGAATTTATATATATATGGTAACAATACTTCCCTACTATTACTGAAGGAAAATCAGAAATTTAACTAATGATAATTGATTTCTGTAGTCAACAGACCTTAGGTGGTAAAATATTCACCACCGCCCGTTAAAGATTTAAGATAGTACTTTAAGTTCTTCCTTGTGTTCAAATTTCAATATTTCTTTAATTTGTGGCTTTATGAAAAAATTGAAAATTGACAAATGTCCCCAAGGGTTGCGAGTAATACTCAAAGCTATATCCATAGCTTGGGGTGGCGGTGTACCCATAGTGTAAACTCCTTCGAAAGGCGCCAAAATGAGCTCTGATTACTCTAAGGTAAAATGTTGACGAAATATCTACTCAAATGGTGAATTGCGTCGGGTTGTATTGCTAGGGGCTCTACCGTACAGCGGTCTGCTGCTATTACTTTTCCATGCTCGGTATTCCAGTCTCTGACTTATCTGGGCGTCTGATACATTTTTCGCACTCGCGTTAGCTTTCTAACAGGTCCGACTTAGCTATCTCCTAGCTATAGTGTGGCGACCTCTTTTGACACTTTGTGCGTTCGTCGTAGCTTCAGCTGTTCACGAACTGTAGCTTGGCTAGCGGCCTTACATAAATATCGTTTAGATATTATTTCACATACTTCAAATAGCTAAATTCCTTAGTGTGATATGTTCCACATATTTACTTCTGATTTATCCATCAGAAAATACTTTTTTTACAGCTGGAATAATCCTTTAGTCTTGTAGGTTGGCTACATTGTAGTTAAAATAAAATTTCCCGTAACATTTTTAATCCCTTGTTTTATTGTATATCTCTCTGTTTATTATTAAATGAATGTTATTTATGGAAATCTATAAAAAAATAAAAACATTTTATTCATCAAGTATTCTTAATTTTCATAATAAATTTGAGTTTTTTAAACTTATAATTTTCTCTATTTTTTTCCAGTCTGTCGACAACAAATGCAAAAACTAAGACATGGTCTACATCAGTTCAAGAGTTCCTTGTGAGGAAAGGTAATTTTTTAAAAATATTTTCAAATTTCTTTTGTTTAAATTTCTCCCCCCCTTTTTTTTGACTTCGAATAAAAAAGCAAGTATTGTATAAGAACACAACTAAAAAAAAATAACAATGTAATTGACATGCTGTTCTTGCTTGCTTGGTATGATGATGTGCTGTTAAGGAGACACAGAATATAAGTCAGTGTTTTCCAACCACCAGTCCGCCGTTCTGAAATAGTTTTATTTTAAGAGAAAAAATCAAAGAAAATTCCAAATTTTGGACAAAAATCTGGAAAAACTTGAAATGTGTCAGAGAAAATTATTTAAACTCTGCATTTATAAATTATTTCGCATTTGCCACAGATCTGTACATACATGCGAAACAAAGGCTGAGGCACAGGCAGCTGTCGTCGAAAAAGGGTCACAAGATCTGGGGCACGCGATGAACGTTTCGATCGTCCGCCCTCTTGCTGGTCGTTAAGTCGAGCGATGGCAACGACTGCCCTTTTTTCAGCATTGGGCAATCTATCCAGCTGTTCTCGGTATCATCCATTTTTCAGCAGATGTCAGTGCTGTTAAAAAGAATCGTGACCATTTTTTTACGGAAAATGACGTGCTAAAAGGTAAGGGATTCTCGTGGAGCTATGTCACCCGAAACTATTTTTAGAGAAATCCAATCTATTCTTCGTGACTGGCAACAGTCCAAACGTCAGAGTTTGGTGTTCCCGGAGCGGGAACACTGCGCGTTAAAGGGTTAAGAAGAGGAAATAAAAATAGTCGTGGTGACAATTAGAGTGACATTTTGCTTTATTGTGCACTTAGTATAGGTGAAATAACTTTTTATGCTCTTTTTTTTAAACTAGGCTGTTTCCCAAAAATCACCGTTTCCTCCTCTGTTGTACCTCTATGTCAAGTCATACTTAAAATATCTGACATTCCGCAAATGGAAAATAAATCCATAAATGAATACTTCAGCAATTTTCCTGGTGACGCTTTAAGATTTTCCAGGTTTTTGGCCAAAATTTGAAACTTTCCCTGACTTTTCAGTTAAATGAAAATTTCCCGACTAGTCCAAGTTTTACAGGATTTCCTTGAGCGGTGGCCACTATAATACGCGAAAAAAACCTCCCGGCATTGCGAACTAATTGCACGATCCTTATCCCAAACTCGCATTTCCATGAAAACATGCAACATGTGTTTTGGCACACGAACATTATTACTGCTTCATTAAACTTTCAACTATTTTTGCCAGCAGTGTATATAAATAAAATATGTAAAAGTTCTTTTAACATATCTCCAGTGATGTCAAAGAAAAAAATAAAATGAGAGATATCCATAAAATTCTTACTATTCAAGTACAACCCTCCACTCACAGATACCTAAAATCATTTTCAAGGCATTTTTGAATATTATCTTCCAGGTAGATAGGGGAGTAGAAGTTTTAAAAAGCGGGAGTGTGGCCATCTTTTACTAAGAAAAAATCTGGAGTGACTCCACTCGACTTTCCGAACACTTACGATTAAGATCATTACCAAGCACTTAAATAAATTTTAATCGATGAATAATTCAAACATATATACCAAATTGAAAATCAATCGAATGCACCGTTTAAACGCTTGCGCGCTTTCAAGAATTTCTCCCCGTATGCCATTATGCCATAACATAAAATAAAGTTTTGTCGTAGCCCTTTAGGAGAACTATAAGTCCTATACACACCAAAATCAATACCGGTCTTAGGATGTTGGTTTATAACATGTATACCGAATTTGAGCTCAATCGAATGTATCGTTTAAACGCTAGCGCACTTTCAAGAAATTCCCCCCATAGGCCATAATGTAAAAGAAATCTTTGTCGTAGCCCTGTAGAAAACTATAAGTCCTATACACACCAAAATCAATACCGGTCTTGCGACGGTGGTTTATGACATATATATCCAATTTGAACTCAATTGAATGCTCCGTTCAGGAGCTATCGTGTTCACTCACATACACACAAACACACATACACACACACACACATACACACATACATACATACATATCGTAAAAATAGCATAAATGGATTCAGAAGCCCTCAAAACGTGTAAAAACACCAAAATCTCGAAGTCGAATTTTTTCATGATTACAATACTTTCCTTACATGGTACATGTTCGGAAAGTAAAAATATTTTATCTTTAAAAGCCTTGCTCCTAAATGTAACAAATACGAATCCTATGTGTAGGCGCAGATTGTTTGTCATTAAAAATTTTCTGAAAGTTCATTTCTTTGAATTTTATTTAAGAGCACGGCAGGACTTTCCAGTGCCCCTTAATACCACAACTCAATTGTTCAAAGTAAAGTGAATTTTATTGTTTTAAAAATTAGATTAGGTTTTGTGGTGGAATAGTTAGGTTAAGAGTGAAAGAATACACCTGCTCAAATCAAATGAACTCAAATTACGTGCTTAAAGAAAATGTCTGCTTAGTCCCGTAAGAAAAGCGGCTAGTTTGATAAATAAAATAAGCGATGCTGTAATACACGTTACGAATTCCTTGATATCGGTATTGAGTGTTATAATACTAATTAAGATTTCGACCAAAAATGTTATCATGAGAGTAAGAAAACATAAAATATTTCCTCATTTCTTATTTTTACGTGTGATAAACGTATGAGGTTTCGTTTTCTTCTCAGAATCTGCTTAATTAATTAAATTAAATTGCGCAGCAGTATTTTTAATTAATTCTCAAGAGTTCATTAGCGAAGTGTAAAAACGTTTTTACGTTTCACGGCAAAGGGTTGATGTGTGAATAGAAATGAAGATTAATTAGTGCACTTAATGTGAACTGTGAGTCAGGCGTTTAAGTTGGTTATTTTTAGTTTAATAAATGAATTGATATCTTTTTCTAAAGCAATACATTTATTGTTTTAAAATTGTTTTTTAAAATTGAATTTTATTGTTTTAAAAATTAGATTAGGTTTTGTGGTGGAATAGTTAGGTTAAGAGTGAAAGAATACAGCTGCTCAAATCAAATGAACTCGAATTACGTGCTTAAAGAAAATGTCTGCTTAGTCCCGTAAGAAAAGCGGCTAGTTTGATAAATAAAATAAGCGATGCTGTAATACACATTACGAATTCCTTGATATCGGTATTGAGTGTTATAATACTAATTAAGATTTCGACCAAAAATGTTATCATGAGAGTAAGAAAACATAAAATATTTCCTCATTTCTTATTTTTACGTGTGATAAACGTATGAGGTTTCGTTTTCTTCTCAGAATCTGCTTAATTAATTAAATTAAATTGCGCAGCAGTATTTTTAATTAATTCTCAAGAGTTCATTAGCGAAGTGTAAAAATGTTTTTACGTTTCACGGCAAAGGGTTGATGTTTGAATAGAAATGAAGATTAATTAGTGCACTTAATGTGAACAGTGAGTCAGACGTTTAAGTTGGTTATTATTAGTTTAATAAATGAATTGATATCTTTTTCTAAAGCAATACATTTATTGTTTTAAAATTGTTTTTTAAAATTGAATTTTATTGTTTTAAAAATTAGATTAGGTTTCGTGGTGGAATAGTTAGGTTAAGAGTGAAAGAATACACCTGCTCAAATCAAATGAACTCGAATTACGTGCTTAAAGAAAATGTCTGCTTAGTCCCGTAAGAAGAGCGGCTAGTTTGATAAATAAAATAAGCGATGCTGTAATACACATTACGAATTCCTTGATATCGGTATTGAGTGTTATACTACTCATTAAGATTTCAACCAAAAATGTTATCATGAGGGTAAGAAAACATAAAATATTTCCTCATTTCTTATTTTTACGTGTGATAAACGTAGGAGGTTTCGTTTTCTTCTCAGAATCTGCTTAATTAATTAAATTAAATTGCGCAGCAGTATTTTTAATTAATTCTCAAGAGTTCATTAGCGAAGTGTAAAAACCTTTTTTACGTTTCACGGCAAAGGGTTGATGTTTGAATAGAAATGAAGATTAATTAGTGCACTTAGTGTGAACAGTGAGTCAGGCATTTAAGTTGGTTATTTTTAGTTTAATAAATGAATTGATATCTTTTTCTAAAGCAATATCTATAATGCATTACTGAGAGATTTTATAAGTAATTTTTTGTAACTTGACTTTTAACGCAGGATTTTATTACTCCATAACAGTATTACTTAAAGAAAAAAAACAAAATTCGGCGTCATCTTAAGTTATATTATTCAGAAAACTAATTGGGCAAACTAACTCGAATTCCTTTCGTGGTAGTCAAAAACGTGATGTCATAAACTAAAAACTGCGCGAGATTGATATACTCTGCCGCAAAGTTTATGTCCTCAAGGTAAATCAGATATTTTTGCGGCTCCAAATAATTGTTAGCGATGATACATTTGACATTTTTCACGAGATTAAAATAAATAAAACTAATGATCTGCTGACCCATGGAGGATTTAAAATTTTAAATTGAGTATTTCAAATTCCGCATGAATTTAGATAGCGTGGATGTTTTATTTTCCTTTTTGGAACGAGCATAATAGTAAAATTTTTTTAATTTATGTAATGACAGCATTAGAGTATGAATACTATAAATATCTGGAGTGACTCCACTCGACTTTCCGAACACTTACGATTAAGATCATTACCAAGCATTTAAATAAATTTTAATCGATGAATAATTCAAACATATATACCAAATTGAAACTCAATCGAATGCACCGTTTAAACGCTTGCGCACTTTCAAGAATTTCTCCCCATATGCCATTATACCATAACATTAAAGAAAGATTTGTCGTAGCCCTGTAGGAGAACTATAAGTCCTATACACACCAAAATCAATACCGGTCTTGCAACGGTGGTTTATAACATATATACCCAATTTGAGCTCAATCGAATCTACCGTTTAAACGCTAGCGTACTTTCAAGAAATTCCCCCCATAGGCCATAATGTAAAAGAAATCTTTGTCGTAGCCCTGTAGAAAAACTATAAGTCCTATACACACCAAAATCAATACCGGTCTTGCGACGGTGGTTTATGACATATATATCCAATTTGAGCTCAATCGAATGCTCCGTTCAGGAGCTATCGTGTTCACTCACATACACACAAACACACACACATACACACATACACACATACATACATACATCTCGTAAAAATAGCATAAATGGATTCAGAAGCCCTCAAAACGTGTAAAAACACCAAAATCTCGAAGTCGAATTTTTTCATGATTACAATACTTTCCTTACATGGTACATGTTCGGAAAGTAAAAAGAAATGGTTTATTATAAGATTTGTTACGATAATTACGATTAAAATATAATACACCATGTTAATGAACATTTCTTGTAGATTAAATTAAAATTGTTTGTTATCTTTATCATTTTTCACGGTGGCCTTACAACTAACTAAAAAATAAGTAATCCTACCTTAATATAGCCCTCATAAATTTCAACAACAGAAACTACCTGAGCATCTTTCTTTTTTTCTGTATCGAGATGGTGTTCATAGAAATGTGTAAATATGTTGATGAGGGTTTGCTAGCGTTATATTTGACGGTCAACACTGTGCATATAATAGTTGGTAGCACTAGTTTTTATGCTGTTATGAATAAAACCTGGTTCATGTAGGTATTGTGAGGTTTACTTTCAAGCCTCTGTCACAGTATGTCCAGCGATCCTACCTGTGAATTTGGGTTGGCTCCTATCAGCGACAACCTCTTTCGACTGGACGGATGCAAGAATATGTATTGGTATACGATAATGGAAGTTGGTGCACGTAAAATCTGTTCGTCTCATCAAATCCCTCAATCTTGAAATTAGATCACTGGGGGTGTCAGTCCAAGTGCAGGTCTCTCATCTGGATAGAGCTCAAAATTAAAAGACCCCGAGCTACGTCATTTTCGAAGGGGATACCGTTGTCCTACCTGTAAGGTCCTCCCATAATTTGCCAACACTTCAACCTTTCTCGTGGCTAATACCTAGACGACAAGTCTGTGCCATTAGAGAAAAAAAAACTTGCAAAATATCTTAGCTTTGACGAATAAAATATATTATATCAGGCTAACTTTTACCATACTGCAATTAAAACATACGCTTGTTTTGAAATAAGAAAGCATTTATAAAGAGTATTCTACCAGAAGTGTTGGAGTTAAACAATTTTCCATACTGTTACGAATTTTTGAGGTAATCTACTGTTCTAGGGTTAAATTTAGGCTAAAATTCTTATTCTAAGCTTCAAATAGTTAAAATATGCATTTTGTTGCATGTAAATCGGTTAACTAGAATAAGAGAAATAGACCTTTAGGTTTCCCCACTGATGACACAGAGTTTGGCGGTTTCTCTCTAAATTGGCAATGTCGCTTGGCTGACTTCCGTTTTCGGGGTTTCGCCAAAAGAATATTTTACCAAAAAGTAACCGAGCTTGGCGCAAAACCCCCATATATTTATGGGGCCTGTAAGTTTTGCTTCCCTGTCTTAGTATTATGTAATCGTATTAGTGTGTGTGTATGGGGACTGGGTTCTCGAAATTGCTACTTAAGGAAAAAACGTAGAATGTTCGCGAAACATGTGCGAAAAAGTACGAATAATAGCATGAACCTTCACAGTCCGTGAGAGTTGTCTATTTTCGCTAGTACAGAAACGTTAATTGTGCTGAGAGCCAAATCGCCCTGCTTCTTTGTATTGCGGTTTTATAAGTGACGCTTGTATGCTATAATGTATGCTAAGGAGCAGTTAAGTGTTCTGCTGGAGAATTCCATTGGAATTTTAGACGGGGAGGATTTTATTGTATGAGAAATACAGTATTTAAAGAATCTTCAGTTATGGGCGGATTGTTGTAAATCAAGTTTTTGCTTGTTAATTCCTGTGCATTGTATAGAGTAGATTGTTCATCGAATTGCTAGAACCAATAAAGTTTGTGTTTCTTCCTATCAACCTGACTGACTACTAAAACTTAACATATACACTGGACTTCCAGGTTTACGAACCCGAGAACTACGCAAAGTTTCTGCAGCAATACAAAGAATGTAGACAAGGAGGTTAAAAAGATTTGTTTGAAATGGCTTAAACTAAACTGGCCCCTATTCTCTAAAAGCAAAGATGGTCACAAAAAGGTCACTGCGACATCAGAGTGTCACAAACAAATGACATTGTGACTGGTAATTGAAGCGATTACTTGTGATGTGATTGAGACCATTCATTGTGACCAGTCACTTGTGGCGTCGCAATCAAGTCACAATGTACTGCCTACACTTTCGACTCTAAAATCACATTACAGAAACAGTTTTTGTGACTTTTACATCTGACTTGATTGTTACATATTTTAACGAGTAGTGAAAGAATAATAGAAATTTATAAATTAGTGATATTTTCTTGTTTTATAAAGCACTAAAAGATTTATACATCAAAAGGAATTTTCGAAAATTGTTTCTGATTGAAATCAATGTTATTTTACAAATTAATTTCATTAATGTTTTAAAGATTTTTCAATTATCTACAATAAGTTCAAAATGACGCAGTGCATTTTAATTAACTTCAACTTGTTTAGATTCATTTAAATTATATTTTTATTCTTTTGGCCCTAAAATTCCCAAGATAAATGGAGAAATCTTAAATTTATTTCATGAGTTTTCTTTTCATTTTCATGCTGCATTAGAAAAGCTTTGATGTAGTCTTATATTTTTGAAAGTGAAAGACTATGAAAACTAAAAATATATATATATATATATATAATGAACTTCAACTGGTTCACTATAATTTCACACATATTTGTTTCTAAACTCATCCATGAAAGAATGAAATCATTTTTTAAAAATACTAACTTTAATTTTTAGTGTCTTAATTAAACTGCGTTCTTTATTTTTGATTTTACATTGTGTTGTGAAGTAGCACGCCTGTACTGATTTGTAGAGAAAAGTAGCATTTTTATCATTTCATTAGTATAGCGCAGTTTAAAATATTTCTTTTTACAATTTAAACACCATTCTTGATCGAATAAATGCTTTATTTACAATATTTATGCATTTTCGCATACTTGTAAGCTTAATTTAATTAAAAGAGGAAGGAACAAAGTTAATACGAAAAATTTCACCTAGGGATTTCGTTTATTTGCAATTACAAGGAAAATTAGGAACGTTAAAATATTCCGCTAAATTGCAAAAGGAAATGTGGTATATTTCGGGTTTCATGTACCACATACCTTATCATGATTTACGATATATTCTAAGCATTGGATGGTTTATTTTCAAAAAGAGAAACATCATTAAAATAAATGTACATTGAGCAGAATCTTATATAACTGAAGCTCAGTGGTGTAACGGTTTGGACAATGAACGGCCGTGCTACAGGTCAGGCGTTTGATTTTCTTGCTGGGCAGGATAGACTCGGCCTTTAATCCCTTGAGTAAATCGATAAAATGAAGATCAAGCTTGCTTGGGGACTAAATATTTGAGGCATTGCATCGGGCTGACCACTGGTCAGGGCATATGCTTCCGCACCGCATGGTCACAAAAGCGGGGATGCGAAACGAAGGAGTTGGCACCGCGTGGGCTGTTGCACCAATGTTCAGTTTTAGTTAATCTTACGAAAATTAGATATTTTCTTGTATTAATGTATGACTTTAAAAATAGCAAGTATTCTGATTCAAATTATATTTTCATAAAAATACAGAGAAATAGGAAATAGTTGCGCTTCCCTAATTTTGAACTTTTTAAAAAATAATTTCTTGATAATTATAAAACTTGTAGTTTGGTGCGAAATTACCAACGACAGAAAAATACAATGTAACAGGAATAATACTACAGACAAGTTTCGTCTTTTATGCACTGAAACGGTAAGTGACACTTATCAAAATATGTGACGTTATTCCTCAGTGGGGTTTTCTCAAACGTAGTATTTTCCGCTGTCGGTTAATTTCTTAGTAATAAAAATCAGTGATACTTTAAGACCAGTTTTATACAGCGTATTCACTTAGATGAAGATTGGTCAACGTCACTTCTGTAAGAAAATTGTTGTGTTGAGAGAAAGCAGTAAATGCTTCAACTTTCTATATTTATCTTTCCATTAGAATCTTTTTAAAAATGTCAGTATTTCTTACGTCACAATTATTGGCGACTCCTATCATCTTCGTGTAAGCATTTATGAACTTTTACTACAAAATACGAGTAATTGTTATTTAGTAAATTACGATTTATTATGATTTCTTGTAATTTTATCTTGTAATTTATGATGCAAAATGGCATTTATATTTTTCATTGCCGCGATCGATTGCTCGAGGTTCTTTTACCACAACGATGAAATGTTATTTATTCAGGATGAAAAGCCATTAAATATGTTACAAAAATTGTGTAATTTTTGTGAATCAACACCCTCTACGTAATCGATAGGAAACTTACAAAAGCGTATTTAATTAAATTTTAAGCTCATAAAGCAAGCCTGCCAGAGTTTCTGTATCTTAACTACTATTCGCAGATATTCGAAATATCTGTTTAGAAAGATAACAGTGTGCGCATAATGTAATTGCTTTTTGAGGAAAATTTCATTAAAATTGTGCTTTAAGAGTATTTAAACAATTAATTTTAAAAGTCCTCTTCCCTGTAAACGTTAGTAAAAATAACGCCTACACATAATTTACTTGAAAAGAGGATTCAAGTGGAATGGGAAGTAATATTGCAAATGTAATTCAACATTTAAATATTGAAAAGCGTTTTAAAGTTTAAGTAACGAAATGGAATATTCTCATGGCCAAGAATCTATGCTGAGGAATTTCGTTGCTCGGATTTTTGTCTCTTTCAAAGATTTTTCGCATTTTCAAGTTCATTGTCAATAAGAATTCATTAGAAAATTCTTGGCGCAATTGTGTCTAATGTAAATATTTCTCTACTTGAATTTCACGATTTTAAAAGTAATTAACTTTGTTCGACTAATGTTGAAATAAAAGCAAATTTTACGAATTCCTTTAAATGTTTTCTAATTTCGAATGCCAAAACAGTCATTATATATCGAGTACCAATGAATATGTGTAAGAAGGCTGTCGTGGAAATTAGTTTCAGATCTTAAAACAAGTGCATTAGCCTTTTGACTCAATGTTTCTAAATGTTACTTTTGTGTACGCTGAAAACAAAACTGCGTTACTTTTTTCAGCCTATCGCGTGTAAGTACAATTTATTATTGTGTTATGAATTACGTTTGTACTAATATTTTTTATTAATATTTGGTGTTTTGAATGACCCATTGTAACTTTTACTTAGAAAAAAAAAGTGTAGCACTTTTTTTGACCCACGCCCGATCCGTTATAAGGACTTGTATATTGAAATCTATCATTAACATTTTATTATTCAGATCTAAAAGCGGATTTAATATTCATTTTTTCAGTTATATGGAAAGCTAGGATGAAGTATGCTTTAAAAAAATCTTTCTAAATAGCTTTCTGAAATTTCCTTCCAGCTGTAAAATCCTGGCCATAAAAATCAATGAAAATACGCTGTTTTATCCGAAAAGATAAAAATATTTATTTTTGAAATCATGGTATCATTATCGACAGAAGATACCGATCGTGGAAATCCCAAGAAATTTCCACCATAAAAAAAATGGTGGAAATCACAAGAAATTTCCAAAATAAAAAAAAATGGTTTAGTGTCTATTACTGGGGCTGAAAAAAATGACAGAGAACATTTAAAAGCATAAAGATCGAAGTACATACTTTTAATGAAAAACACCAGAAAGCTTTTCTCATCCAGCACGTGAAAACATGTCCATCTCGTGCACTAAAAAATTGCAGAGCAACACACAGAACACAATTTAATGTGCTCACACACTTAAACAGTGAGTTTCATCTGTAAGAATTGAGATATGCTCGCTGTTAAAATGAAGTCAAAAGTAAATGAAATATCACGTAATTATAATGTAACAATAACAAAATAATTAGAACACATTTTTTTTTAAAAAAATGGCGAGGGAGAAAAATTGTCAAGAAACTAGTGTGGGTTGCACAACAGAACTTTCAACAAAGGAACTTTTCTGTACACCCTCTCATCGAACGAAAAAAAAAAAAAAAACTCTGATTAAAAACAGTTATCATTTCAATTTTCATAGTACATTTCATTAGACGGAACGGAAGCATGAACTTTCAACAAACTATTTTTAACGTTGTGTGATACAAATCATATCAAACATGAAAACAAACCAACTTTTTAGCGTCACACCAAGGAGTTCAAACTATTGAAGTCAAGCGGAAAACTGCAAGCAGCAGAAAGGCATGCATATTAAATACATTGATAGTTTCAAGATCAGTTAACTCTTAGCGGCGAGAAATCAGTTAAATTTTCGAATAATTAGAAAACTCTGTACTTATATTCACTTTGTGAAAATTATGTATACTGCAAAGTGACAAAAGTTAAGAGTTTTAAAAACAAATTTTACCTGACGATTGCAATTCTAAATGAAAAAAATGTAACTTAAACGTTATCGTAACAATTAACGTTAATCTAAATCAAAAACACCCACTACTGAAAACTTGAATGAAGTGTGTGTGCATATATTTTTTTTACCGAAGCTTCTCATCCGTAAGTAAGTATCCCGCTATCAACGAGTGGACCTGAATAAACAAATTTTCATTTTCCTTGTGAGCTACAACCAAGGTATAGCAGGCGAATGGCTCCTTTATCAACATCGAAAAACTTCGATCGTGGTTTGCGCAAAAGTTAAGAACTCCTTTAAAGGAAGAAAAGCTAATGTTTTTCGTGGCTGCTACAATTCATAAAGTATGGCTTACAATCCCTGACCATGAGAAGACAATTCGGATTAATTCATAGATTTTCTAAATTATTTTTTATAGATAAGTTGCAGCTTTTTCTTAACTATCATTTCCAAGAAATCCACATCAAAATTCAACCACTCTCTCTGTTATGAATATACTAGAAAATATTTTCGACTCTCGATATGACAGTAGAAGCGTTGTCAAAACCTGATTCTGAATTCCTAATAAGAGTATTCTATAATGTGTAAACAAGAACAAAGAATAAAATATCTGCTTTAACACCTATTTTAAATCACTTAAATTTCATTGATCAGTTAATGATTAGATTAATGATTAGGAAAAAAGGGGTTTTAAGTATATTGGCATGAAAACAGTTAAACTATTGGAATTTTTACACGTAAGAAGATTTGTATTGAACAATTACGAACTTTCCGGGTGATCTGCTCTTTTGGGGCTCAATTTTGCCTAAAATGTATGTTCTGCATATGAGGCAAACAATTGCAAATTGGTTAATCAGATCGCGAGATATTAGTCTCGCATTCCCATTACATAAAATTAGGTTAGCGGTTACTTCGCAAAAAGTTGCTAAATTTGGTAATCAAGCTGCAGCGCCTGTATGGTTTGCTTTTTAGCATAGCAATAGCATTAAGCTGTCGAATTACCGGAAAGGGAAAGTAATTTTAAGGGGATGGTGGACACGCAAATCATCAAAATTGGCCCCAAAAATGCGTTTTTTCTTATTTCATACTAATATTCTACAGTTAAAGCTGAACCATGGAGAAAAAAACGCGTATGTCTACGGCAATTTTTAAAAAAGATATTAGGGTTTGAAAAAATTAAAAGGAACAGTTAAATGTCCACAAAAATGCAAACAAACGCGTAAATAAACACGTCACAATTTTTATTCAACGTTTTACAAAATAAGCTAATATTCGAATGAAATTATTTTAAAAATATGTTTTGTTAAGGTAAAATCATAAATAAAATTATTCAGAAGAGACGGTATTAAAGGTAAATGGAAAATTACACTTTAAACTCTATTTTCTCCAAATCAAGTTTTTTTTATTTTCTTGCCTTCAAAATGCTCTATGCGACTTAATTTTGGTCGCGGAATTGTACAAAATTTACTACAAACATTCTTCTCATATATTACAATAAATCTGTGTATGCTTTTTAAATAGGGTCAAAATTTCCATTATGAAATTTTACTTTTATTTACGAAACTGAAAAATTTCGGGAAAGTTTGGTATATATCCATGAAAATATTTCTAAAAAATTAACTACTCGGTCGAATCAAAAACCGATACACAGACTTTTTTAAAAATATATTTATATGCTATTATAAAACAAAATTACTAAAAAAAAGTTAAAATTAAAACGCATGGAGCATTTTTTTCGAAACTAAAAAATTAATTAATTTTAATTAATTACTAATATTTTGAAAATTTATTTAAAATTTTTCAGTTGTTTATAATGCTTTTAGTTTAATATATTAAAATACAAAATTTCATAATCCTATCATATTAAATAAAAAAAAATCTTTTTAATGTCCACCATCCCCTTAAGTTAATGAAATGCAGGAACTTAGGTAAAACGTCGTCAGGGAGTATAAATAGAAGAGCCGGTCGGCCCAGTCAATCAGTTTTGAATTCTAGCTAGCGGAGAACATTTTTATAGCCAGCCGCCTTGCAGATTGCGTTTATCGTTTATTTGTGAAGCCGTAGTGTGAAAGCTGTTTGTGAAGTATGTAATATTGTACGCTTTGGGCCAATTCCGTTTTCTTTTCGAGTACTAAGTTTTAGTTTACGGAATGTTCTTTTTCTATGGAAATTGAAATTTCTGTGGAAGTCGTTCAACTGGTTGTTTATTTGTTGTATTGATGTGAATTGTGAAGAGTGTGTTCACATTTTCAGAAGAAACAGATGTTTGTGTTTCGTCCTTCACTAAAAACATTCTTTAGATTTTCTTTAAAAAATGTCAGTCTTCAGATATTTTGCAGAAATTTTAGGGAAATTTACAGACTGAACTTTACTTATATTATATTCATATTGTTACGAATTTTCGGGGCAACTCGCTGCTCTCGGGCTTAAAATAGTTTAAAATTCGTATTCTACGCTTCAAATAGATAAATTTTGCTTTTTGTTGCATCAAAATCGGCCATTAGAACCAGAGATATGGAGGTTTCGATTTGCCATTATTTTTCAATGGAGGTTCTAGAAATCTCGAGAAATATTAGTCCTAGAGCTTAGATCTCTTCACTTTTGAGGACTTATTTTTGGCGCCAAATTTGGCGATATTTCGCCAAAAGTCGCCAACTTTTGCCAGTGGCGACTTTTTGGTCATTTGGCGCGATTTTCCCAATGGGGCCTGGAAGTTGTTTTTCCTGCATTAAAAACGCATAATAACCTAACAGAGGCGTAGCCACGGGGGGGGGGGGTTAGGGGGTCATAACCCCTCCCATGAGGAATTTTTTGCCATACAAAATGTGTATTCTTCACTCCCTTATCACACACATGTATGCATATATGTGAGTTGCAGTAGTCGTAACCCCCCCCATGAAAAATTTCTGGCTACGTCCCTGTAACCTAACATTTGTCTTCTATGACGTAATCAATATTCTCGCTTTATGTAGAATCTTCAAGAAATATACTCCTCTAGAAGCTTCCGCAGGCTGCCTCCCTATATAAACCGGCGCGCTGCCCCGACAGTTCAGTGTTGATCAAGCTTTGAGAGAGTGAATACGCTTGCTTTGTGAAGGAAGCTGTGTTTCGCGCTGTTTGTGAAGCTTTGAATTTAAGTGCTGTGTGTAAATTCTTCATCGCTGAGTCTTGAGAGACTGTTAGTGTTATTTCTCGTATATTTTCACTGAATTCTTGCCAGTGAAAGTGCTCTATTTTGTGTGAGAAATACAGCATTTGTGAGAGCTTCTGATCTAAGCGAACTGTTAAAAGCACATTACTGCTAGATTGTGCTTGTGAATTGTGTACAGCTGATTGTTCTACGAAGTTCTAGAAGCAATAAAGTTTGTGTTCCATCCTGACAAGAGACTTTTTACTTGAACTTTATACACCAACTGACTTTAGAACGACGAACCCCAGGAGTAGCAGAGTAATTCCGCAACAATATTATTATAGTGTTATATTCAAAATACCTGAAGACTGTCTGCAGATATTTTATAGAAATTTTGAATATTTCGGAATGAAACAGATTTGTCTTAAGATTTTTCTTGCAAATCTAAAGACAATTTGCAGGTTTAACTTTATCTTTAAAATAGCTATAGATTATTTTTGCAGCCATCACAATTTGCCTACAGATATTCTACTGAATAACTAGAATTTAAAAACAATTGAAAATAGTTAATTCTTGTCTTAAAAGGGACAATATTCTACAGTCTTTCAAGATTCTGAGCTTATTTTTTCGTTTAATTTTCTGAAATAATAGTGTAAGAAGAGTGCCTTTTACTATACATGGGACCTGTGTACTCTGAAAATTCAAATATTTACACCTGTAAGAATGCGTTAACTTTTTAGTTCAAAAGAAAAACGTTCAGCAGAGTTTTGCAACAGTATATCAACTTCATAATTTGATCATTTCTTCTATTAACCTAAAACAGCTTTCCCCTTCTAAACTTTTTAATGCAAAAGGTTAATAACAATCTCTCTTAATTAGGGATGGACGCGAGACGAAAAAGAGTCGTCTCGCGTCTCGCAAAATAGCCTAAAAGCTTTGTCTCGTCTCGCAAAAATCCCTATATCGTAATGTTAAAAATGTGTGTCTCGTCTCGCAAAAAAGCTGTAAATCTCTGTCTCGTCTCGCAAAAAAGTCGTCTCACGTCCATCCCTACTCTTAATAGATGTTATTTTCTCTGAAAATATTTTTTGCTAGTATAAAAAATATATCTTCACTTTCTCCTATAAGTTATTCATAACGCTCATTAATATTAAATCCCTCTTACGTCATTATTACTATGTGCAGAATTTGTCTTTTTCATTAAATAATATATTTTTTTATTTTTTAAACTTTTTTTTTTCATTTTAACCCTCGGGTTGATTATCCCGCGATTTCCACGGGCAACTCAAATGTAGCAAAATTGGCTCATCCCGCGATTTTCGCGGGCAGGTGTTTTTCTTCCTGTATTGAGGAGAGCATCCCGCGTTTTCACCGTTTGACCAGTGAAATAAATTAGATACAGTTTTAGACGTTTAATTTAGGTTTTGACCAACACATGTCGTGAGTCGTCCACTCAATTGAGGCATTTGAAGGTAATACTCGGTATTTATGCTCTAACTTCACTTGTTTGCCGCCTTGTCTCATCAGAAATGGCTGCTAGAAATCGTTCAGCAATTGACAGAGTGTACATTACCGATGATTTATGAGATTCTGAAAGAGATTTTAGTTTGTGATAGTGATAGTGATTTAGATTTTTTGGACTGCTCCTCAGACGGCGATGAATCTGACCATGATTCAATAAACCTGCAAAGCGTTAGGCGGTGGTGCATTTTCTTATAGTATGTAATAAATGGAAATTAACTGTAATTCAATTGAAATTTATTTAAAATTAATTTTTTATGTAATAACATCTGAAATTGGTTTTTCTGAAGCTTAGTTTCTCATGATAAAAATCTATATTAAAAATCTTTTCTAGAAAGAAAAAATACACATTCCAATTCTCCAATGTATATAGATTTGAAATTTGAAAAAAAAAAAAAATTACACAATTTTTGAAGCGATTTTGGTCCAAAAATTGAGCAGTCAGAGGGTTAATATGACCTGTTACAAATAAAATATTGTTGTGTTATTATTTTACTCTACATACGTTGTTTCTAATTTTAATATTTTTTGAGACTAATTTTATACATGGTACAAATTAAGTTTTATTTTAAGTTTAATTTTCATTTAATGCTTATTTAATTTAATTATTCATTTAATTATATATAACTTAACTTCATATATAACTTAATAATCCATTTAATGCTTTCATTTAATCAGTGGCATCACCACTGTTTTTGTTTTTTCTTCAAATGTTTAGTATTTCGTTCTAATTTGACACATGTAAAACTTAGGAAAACCAGACATGACTAGTTGATGGTGTCAACACTTAACTTCCAATATCTTGCGTCTGTCGGTCTTTAGTTTAAAACCTCAACAGTAGCGATATTGTTCAACATTTCCGATTGCAATTAACATCTCACACGCGTTTTTATGTCTGTGCATGTGAATAAGAATGGAATTCAATTTCTATAAGCAATGTAGGTGGAAAATTTATGCAGTCAATTTTATTTGAATTTCCATAATTTAATGAAGAATATGTATTTTATGTAAAAAATGTGCATGTGAATAAGAATGGAATTCAATTTCTATAAGCAATGTAGGTGGAAAATTTACAGTCAATTTATTTGAATTTCATAATTTAATGAAGAATATGTATTTTATGTAAAAAAGTGCATTGAATAAGAATGGAATTCAATTTCTATAAGCAATGTAGGTGGAAAATTTATGCAGTCAATTTTATTTGAATTTCCATAATTTAATGAAGAATATGTATTTTATGTAAAAAATGTGCATGTGAATAAGAATGGAATTCAATTTCTATAAGCAATGTAGGTGGAAAATTTATGCAGTCAATTTTATTTGAATTTTCATAATTTAATGATGTATTTTATGTAAAAAATTCATTGTAATGGATGATCACTTTTATGTTTCAGATTGCCACTTTGTTAGTCCCCAAGAAGATGTAGTTCTATCATCTGAGGACGTAGCAGTAGAATCCTCTAAAACGCTCTTGATTCAAGCCTCTGGAAATTTCGGTATAGAAACCACTGTAAGTATTAAATTTGTTAAATCATCATAAAATTATTATTTTCAAGTAGATGTTTATTAGTGTCAACGGTTTATGTAATTTTTAATAAATACGCAAATTGTAGTCTCCTGAATATTTCACTTATTATTTAAATTGGTATAAGAGCATTACGCGTGTGTACTGTATACACATATACATAATATTAATAATAATAATGTATTTTTAATGCTAAGGTAATTTCACGTTCTTAACCCTTTAACGCGCAGTGATCCCGCTCCGGGAACACCCAACTCTGACGTTTTGACTGTTGCCAGTCACGGAGAATAGATTTCATTTCTATAAAAATAGTTGCGGGTGACATAGCTCCACGAGAATCCTTTACTTTTTAGCACGTCATTTCCCGTAAAAAAATGGTCACAATTCTTTTTAACAGCACTAACATCTGCTGAAAAATGAAAAAATGCTAGAACAGCTAGATAGATTGCCCTATGCTGAAAAAAGGGCAGCCGTTGCCATCGCTCGACTTAACTACCAGCAAGATGGCAGACGATCAAAACGTTCATCGCGTGCCACAGATCTAGAGACCCTTTTTTGACGCAGCAGGCGCAATGCTGAAAAAAGGGCAGCCGTTGCCATGGCACAGCCAGCTGTCGTCAAAAAAGGGTCTCTAGATCTGTGGCACGCGATGAACGTTTCGATCGTCCGCCATCTTGCGGGTCGTTAAGTCGAGCGATGGCAACGGCTGCCCTTTTTTCAGCATTGGGAAAGGGTTGCACTTCAAAGGGTTAATGCATCTAAAATTATCATGTCAAAGACTTCTGAATATCCTGTGAGGATACCACAAAAATCACACATTCTAATGTCCCATCAAATGATATAAACAAGATTTACTTTTATGAGCTCTCTAAAATTGCGTCAAGACGAGTACAAGAGTTTCTCACAAGTGTGACTTTTCCCTACACAGAAATAAAAAAGTTTATAGCCATGAATTAAGATATTCTTTTATTTCTTCTGAAACCACATGCCTCCTCTGTATCATAAATATTAGATTACACTTAAACGACTTCCGAGATATTTCGGCTTGTACGTAAGCCAGAGTACGTCCGTTTCATAATAACAATGTTGTTAAGCTCAAGGTTTGTACATTGTTTGTGTATGAGATTATAGGTCTTTCTACTTTCATTCTGCATTTTCAAAATTTATTGTTTGGCTTCTGCGCTTAAATCATCGTGTGCTTCGTTAAATTCAGCTCTAATCTCGGGGCTAATCGTTGAATTTTGAAGTTCTTTTTAAATCACGTTTTGGTACCAAAAATCAGTTAGTATTTAAGACTTGTTGAGCGCCAGGAACACGTAAATACTACTTTGATGGATTTTCAATTGAGAGCTTTTTCGAGACGGAAACGATTAAGCAGTTGAGATGTTATTGATGATCGTTCGCCATCTTGAATCCCAAAACATGTCAAATCGGAAACCAAAGAAAATTAAGGGTGCACTAAAATATCTTGATTAACCCTTTAACGCGCAGCGATCCCGCTCTGGGAACACCCAACTCTGCCGTTTTGACTGTTGCCAGTCACGAAGAATAGAGTGGATTTCTATAAAAATAGTTGCGGGTGACATAGCTCCACGAGAATCCTTTACTTTTTAGCACGTCATCTCCCGTCAAAAAATGGTCACGATTCTTTTTAACAGCACTGACATCTGTTGCAAAATGGAAGAATGCGAAGAACAGCTGGATAGATGGCCTAATGCTGAAAAAAGGGCAGCCCTTGCCATCGCTCGACTTAACGACCAACAAGATGGCGGACGATCGAACCGTTCATCGCGTGCCACAGATCTAGAGACCCTTTTTTGACGGCAGCTGGCTGTGCCAGATGTCGTCATGAAATGTCGTCGTGAATGTTGGAGAACATGCAAAAGAGGAGTAGCGAGTACACCTAGATACGTTACACAGATGTTACACTGCCAAATTTTATTGCGTGAAAAAAGTTTCATCAAAAAAGGGATATCATTAAGAGTAGCTGTTGTTTGTTTGTTTCCTTCACTGAATAATTCAACAGAATGGTTGTGACGTATTTGTTTACTAGGCAATGTATTTTTTGTTTGTTTTTGCTAAGGCACAGCAAACAAGCTATTTGTCAAAAACAGGAATGACTTAGGTAGCGAACATTTTAGGGGGCCCTAACGCTTATTCACGGTCCATTTGTAGACAACCACCCAAAACTGCAGACCGTTAGATCGAGAGCCGCGTGGAAGGCCACAACCCTGGTTTTTCACATTTCAGGCCTCTACCAATATTCAGTGACTTATTCACTCGGCCTTTGGCCAAATACATTTTTTATTCTGTGTGAGCACTGATAACAAAATTTTTCAGTACCTTTATGTGATTATCATAGAATAAATTTTCTCATGTCAGGCAGGACAAGTCACATGGAGTTGGAAACTAAATATTATATACACTTGTAATTTTTTCAGTTATTAATTACTGCCGTTAATTTCTTCAAGTGAAAAAAATACTACACTGCTCAAAACAATTAAAGGATATTGTAAGTTTTATATAAAATAAAGATATAAGCGAATTTTTTTTTGCCGAAAATGGAAGAAGAGAATCACAAATGCAATTTTTCTGATTTTCAAACTGTGGAGTATGCTAATTTTGAGTTCGACGTCAAAAACGTCGCTTCAGCGGCAGCGAATGAAATTGGACTTTCAACTGAATAAAAGACAATGAAGACAAGGATGATCGGCATTCAGTGACTGCTTTGTTTCGATGAGTACGATGTCTCAGCGAAGTCATTTAACCGATTCAGAAGCTTGGAGAGTTGTCGGTTGGTTAGAAGGGGACCAAACTCAAGCCGAAGTAGCGCAAGCCATTGGAATGTCACAAAGTGTGATTTCCAGGATCTGGAACCGGTTTTTGGCGACTGGAAGTGCAGGCCGAAGACCAGGGCAAGGTCGTAGACGTGCAAAAACGCCCAATGAAGATCGTTATTTAATGTTAACGGCTCGGAGACACCGGAATATGAACGCTGTTGTGGAATATGTGTATCTCCATATAATTTGGTGTAATCTCCCATCTCCTTGTGGAATATGTGCATCTCCAACAACACCTTCGCTCGGCTACTGGCAGCACGGTTTCAACTCAGACTGTCCGAAACCGGCTCTATGGTGTAGGTCTGTATGCTCGCCGACCGATGGTATGTGTTAGACTAACATCAAGGCATCGTCGCGACCGCAGGGAGTGGGCAACACAGCATGTGATCTCGAGGAGAAATGAATGGAGCAATGTTCTTTTTCCTGACGAGTCCCGTTTTTCAGTTCAACCTGATAATAGGCGTATTTTCATCTGTAGGGACCGCGGCAGTAGGAATAATCCTGCGTTCGTGCACGAAAGTGTCAGCTTTGGCGGTGGGGGAGTGTTGGTGCAGGGTGGCATCTCCATTGACGGGCGCAGAGACCTCTACATCATTCGAGATGTACCTCTGACTGGTCGTCGATATAGGGATGAGATCCTCAGACCTATTGTAGTCCCTTACGCTGCAGCAATCGGAGATGACTTAATTTTAATAGCCTATAACTGCAGGCCACATCGTGCTAACCTGGTGGAGGACTTCCTTTTCGAGGAAGGAGTCGTACGAATGGAGTGGCCAGCGTGTTCTCCAGACATGAATCCAATAGAGCACGTTTGGGACGCTCTAGGAAGACGAATTGCTGGCCGCCAACCACCCCCACAAACTCTTCAAGAACTGGAAAGAGCTCTTCTGGAAGAGTGGGAGAGAATACCCCAACTCGTGATTAATAGCCTCATTGACTCCATGCCTCAAAGGTGTTCAACGTTGCTGGCCGTCCGTGGAAACCATACCCCCTACTGAAAATGATTTCCTTTGAAGAAAACACCTTTTCTTATTCTTTTTTTCTCATGTGCACAAATTATGTTTTTTTTTTCCTTTTCTACACAAATGCGCAATAAAATGCATTTTTTTCTGCCAAACATGTGTAATTTATTCTCATATAACCTACTACGTCTGTCGACCATGTATCCATCAGCTAAAAAGTTTCCCAGCCACAAGATCCACCTAAAACCGCAATATCCTTTAATTGTTTTGAGCAGTGTATATTATACGAAGTATTTCAAAGGGTTTGATCAGAGCTACATGCCCTTTCAACTGATCACTTTCCTTCTAACGAGAGAGTTTTCAAATGACATTCAGGTATTTTTATGTAATAAATTTTAGAAAGGGGTTGTGCGTTTAAAATTAAGAAAACAAACTTTTTATTGTGAACTTGTGTGCAGAAAATGCAGACGGAAAATGAAGTCCCACTTCTATAAAGTTCATTCACAAAAAACGAAAAAAAAGAACTGAACATGCTAAAATGTAATATTTACTGAATTTTTCAAATTTATAGTTTTCAGCTTCTATAGATGATGATTATGGGGCAATTATTGAATTCCGAAAATTCAAAGATAATGCGAGAGATACACAGTTAAATCCGTTTAAAACACCCGGTATACTAACACATAATAAACAATGAGTTCACAGAATTCATGTTACCCTCTAATGCTTAGAATATAAATTATTATGTATTTAATTGTAAATAGCTCTCTTGAAACAGAAGGTGATTCATCAAAATTGGCATACAGTTAAAGTTTTAACTTGTTAATGAGATAATAACGAATGTTGTATGTGTTCTCGCAGACATGAATATAAATCAAAATTTACTCTCTCCAATAATTTAATATGTAGTTTGTCGAATAAGCGCAGTTTATATTTAGCATATTGGAAATGTGTTTAGCCGAGATAAAAAAAAAGCTCTTTGGAAAGGATTCATTGGCAGAGAAATTTTAAGAAATCATTAATGTATATATATATATACACGCATATCTCTTAATTTCATTTAGTATAGTTTTAATCTTTTCTTAATTCTTTTTAATTGTTCACCCACACAACGTGAAAATTCAATCTTATTTCAGAATAAAACAGCGACTGGGTAGTACTATCGATCATCGTAGAATGCCAAAACTTCTGTAAATTTCAGTGAGGGTACAGTAACAGACCAAAAATTTCTTAAATAGTGTAAAATGATATTCATTAGTATATTTAGATGTTATCTGTAAAACCTTTTGAGAATATAAATAAAAGAAATAGAAATGCATTTTTGAATAAATCTCTCATCCCATGATGCAATGCTGTATACTACCAGGCACGTTATTTATTACTAATACTTTAAAAATTGAATTTAGAGATTCATTTGTGTCGAGCTAAAACGAAATTTCAGAAGAGCTTTTCAACTAATTAAATCTCAGTGATAAAAGCATTTTAGCATAAAATTAGTAATATGAATACAAATCAGTCTAAGCTCTCACTTTGTTATAAATGTACATCGAATAACCGCGGTCGGCAATGAGGTTAATTTGTGTTGGTGGAGTTTTATCGAATTCCTCTTAGGCTCGATGCGAACAGGCATTCCGTTTTAGCCAGTTTTTCGCATTTCTCTTTCTTTCTTTTTGTCTGCTCCTTATCGCATTTCTTTCTTGATGCTCTATACTTATTTACGATGAAAGAAAATACTTTCAGATTGTTGCATGAATAATTTCTATGCAGATTGACCCAAAAAGGTGGTAACGCACTTTTTTTTATCTATTAGAGATAAGTGAGCAATGTAAATTTTTAAAATGTTCGAAATAAGGTAGAAAAAAAAAGACTACATTAAGAAAAATAATCCTCTCGTTAATTAAAAAAAACTAGACTTTTTAAATTTGTATATGATTCCCCTACAAAAAAAAATTCCCAATTAGTAAAATGTGCCCCTATACATTCATGAGGTGATGTACAAATATCAACCTTTCATCATAAAACATCTCCGAAATATCTTTAAACAAAATTGATCGGGGGGGGGGGGCTGTACGCGATTTTGAATGTAAACGTTTATTGTTAGAGTGGAAAAATGATTTTTTTTTCGTAAATTCTGTACACCCCTGAATGCGATCATTCGACGTGATTTCTTCCCCTTCGAGAGCCATTGAAAAGTGGTTGAAGTCAGCATACATTTATCTTTATATCTCCGACACTTTTTAGAATATAATTCTCAAATTTTGTACATCACCTCATGAGTGTACTGGTCAAATTTCATTAATTGGTAATCCTTCTATACGGGGGTCGTATAAGAATTTAAAAAGTGTAACTTTTTGAAAATGAACGAGAGGATTTTTTTTCGTAGCGTAATCTTCTTTCTTACCTTATTTTGAATACTTATTTTTAATTTACATTGCCCCACTTATCCCTAATGGACAAAGAATTAAAGCGTGTTATCACTTTTTGGGGACAACCTGTATGCGTGTATGCATACATATAGGATGTGCCGTTGCTCGAGTCGTTTTGAATTTCATAAAAAATTGAGCAAAAGGGTGTACTTTAACGCAGTTTACGGAAAAGAAATGTTTATAAAGAAGATTCATTTTAGTAAGAATACTATTGTGGTCAGTAAAAAAGTTTAAATTAGATTAAATCAATAGAGGACATTATACGGAAGCAATCGCGTAAACTAAGCAAATCAGAGTTATAAAACACAATGATTCCAATGAATAATTTATTTTCGATTTTTCCTATCATTCTTGCCAAGCTGCTTTCCCTAGTGTGGTATTTCAAAGAAATTGGAAATGTATGCATTTAAAATTAATTCTATATGAAATATCAAAATAATTTTGCATCCTACATTGTTTATCTGTTTATTTATCTTTTAAAAATCCTAAAGTAGAAATTAATCAAACGACAACTAAATGTACGGTAAATTTGTTTATTAACATTTTAAAAATAAACACAAAATAAATAAGAAAAAACTAAGCAATGAGAAAAACACAAAACTAATTTACTTAAATAATTAAGGATTGAGGTGATTGAGGTTTCCCAAAATGACCGATTAGCTATTATAGATTAGAATTAGGAGGGTATGGTTGAGTTACGGCAGCTAGCGCCCTGTTGCCTGAGGAGGTAAAGGGCTACAGCCTCCCCTGAAAGACTTCACATAGGGGTAACATTTTGCCTTTTATTCTCTTTATGTAAAATGATCTGTTTTTATAAATTGCCCTCTCCCTCCAAAATCTGCATTCCTTTAAGGCAACATTTTCCTTTATTGTACATTTCGTTTATGTCAAATAAGCTTTTTTTCAAAAATTAGCCCTACCCCAAAAAAATTCGTATCTGTCACTCATTGCTCCCGTTATATTAATTTTCACAGAGGGCTAAAAGATCCGGTAGTAAGAGAATTTACACACCACTATATAAACTATTCATTATAACAGGTATTTTCAACGTATTTTATTACATCAAATCTCTGAATAGATAGCCTCACCATGGCACAGTGGTTATATGACTGAAAATGGTAGACGGCCGAAGTGTGAAGGTCCTGGGTTCGGGTCCCATCGCGCGATCGTCGATCTAACGGTCTGGATTTTTGCTAGGTTTTCTCCAGATGTAACGTGAATACGCGTTAGAACCCCTTAGAAAGTCCTCCTACCAAGGCATCCCTCATCTTAGGCAGGTACCCCTCGCGCAGGTTTGCCTTAATCACACACAATCACAATCTCTGAATAGATAAGTACGCCACGGCCGCCCCTCTTTACTGTCTCAACTCCCCACTTGTTTCTGGATATGCTACCGCCCTCATGGAAAGCTTCAGTGGCCACTGGGAGGCAATACCTCCCCCGTTAGTAGAATATGTGTTATAAAATCTCTTGTGCTGCTTGCACGCGTCGTGGAATGGTTGATTGTATACATTCCAGTAGCGTGGTGTCCATATGCAACCAAACTTCTGTACTAGAGCTGGGTATGGGGATAGACCGGTACCTTCAGAGGGCAGGGGTCGCACTGTCGATCGCCGCCATCGCAAATTGCGATAATAAAATTAGTTTGGCAAAAGAAAATACGATTTGGCGAAAACATTGGCAATTGCATTTCTTAATGATGTTCGGCAAAATCTAATTTGGCGAATGGATTGGCGAAACTTTAAAAAAAGCCAGCGCGACCCCTGAGAGGGTATGTATGAATGCCTCAGTGTGAGCGTAGAACGTTTCGAACATCTTACGTGGACTTACGTAAATATTGATGTTCATGTTTCCAACAAATAATTTTTTCTCCCGAACACTGGATGTGACAACATATTGTTACGAATTTTCTGTCTGTCCTGGCTGTTAAAAGTAGTTTTAAATTCGTATTCTACGCGTCAAATAGTTGAATTTTGCATTGTGTTGCATCAAAATCGGTCAACTTAGAAAGCGAGATATGGAGTTTCGGGTTTCCCTATTGGTTTCTATAGCGTTTTCTAGAAATTCGAGAAGTATTGGTCCTAGGCCTTCGCTAACCTCACTTTTGGGGACTATTCTTGCCGCCAAATTTGGTGATATTTCGCCATAAATGTAGCCAAGCTTGGCAGTATTTCGGACCTTTGGTGAGATTTTCCCAGTGGGGAGGGTAAAGTTGGTTTTCTGCTTTAAAATCACATGATAGCCTAATGATTCAGCTGCATTCCTATGGCGTAATCAAAAGTCCCGCTTTATGTGGAATCTTCGGGAGATACATTCTTCTAGAAGCTCCTTGCAGCTTCTGAAGCACCTGTAAATACAGGCAATACAGACCTCCAGTCAGTTTCTCACCAAGCATTCGTTGAGTGTATTCGCTGTATTACGCAGTGAATTGTGATATAGAAATGGTTTTTTCGCTTTCCTTTTTGAAGCTTTGTTTTTAAGTGCGGTGTGTAAATGCTTCATTGGTGTGTCTTGAGGGACTGTATACGATATCCCTCGTATATTTCCACTGAATTTTTGCCTGTGGAAGTGTTTTATTTCGTGAGAAAAATACAGCATTTGTGAAAGCTTCTGTACTAAGCGAACTGTTAAAAGAACGTTAAGAACTTCACAAGTTCTTGTGAATTTTGTACAGCTGATTGTTCGACGAATTCCTGGAAGCAATAAAGTTTATGTTCCATCCTCAAAAGTGGATTCATTACAATAAATTTCTACACCTACTGGACTTCAGAACTTCAAACTCAGGAAACAAGCAAAGTTTTCTGCAACAATATATTTTCACTAGCATTTTTCTCCAAAACTATGGGTTGTAGAGTTGTAGATTTTTGGGCATTTTTTATGTATTCCACGATGGGTCTGGCTGTGCAGGGTTTGTGCAGTCTAAATAGGATACCCTATATATTCCCAGGTTTTACAAGCACATAAAACTGAGTAAACTTTCATTTGAATTGAAAATGCGTATTGAACTGCAAATAAATAACGAAATTGTAATCTAAAAAGAATTGCTGTCATCTTAAGAATCCGAAGGATTGTGTGCAATAAAATACTCAAAAATGTCATTGCTTCAGTATCTGGCAATTCTGCAGCAATACACAATCATCAGTAATGCTCCAAAAACTAATATTCTAAATAATTCAAACGTACTTTCTTTACCCAAAGCCCATCCAATGAATCAAAAAGATCAATTTTCCATTTTTATTTACACTTTTTCCTATTGACATACTGCTCATGACATATGGAACTTCGGCAGATTTCTTATCGGGCGCCTTTTTTACTTCGAGATCTCATTCTTTCTGTCATTCCAAGCAGTTAATATTAATTTGAGTGACTGCAATACGACTTTAACGAGTTATCTTCTTCTGATAAAAATGCGGAGGAGTTGAAGACTAATGAGGTCTCAGGAGGAAAAATAAAACACGAAAGTTTTAAATGAATGCCGACGCCAGTTTAAAATATGCATGACTTGTTTCAGCATATTCTGGAGTTTTTGATTTAAGGAAACTGTGAGTTTCCTACATGATATTTTTGTTTGCAAACATAGGTAATGCACTTTTTTAAACCCTTTAAGGCGCAGTGATCTCGCTCTGGGAACACCAAACTCTGACGTTTTGACTGTTGCCAGTCACGAAGAATAGATTGGATTTCTATAAAAATAGTGGCGGGTGACAGAGCTCCACGAGAATCCTTTACTTTTTAGCACGTCCTTTCCCGTAGAAAAATGGTCACGATTATTTTTAACAGCACTGACATCTGCCGAAAGATGGAAGAACGCGAGAACGGCTGAATACATTGCCCAATGCTGAAAAAAGGGCAGCCGTTGCCATCGCTCGACTTAACGACCCGCAAGAGGGCGGACGATCGAAACGTTCATCGCGTGCCACAGATCTAGAGACCCTTTTTTAACGACAGCTAGCTGTGCGCGCGCACAGCCACCTGGTAGTTAAGTCGAGCAATGGTAGTTAAGTCTTGCTGGTAGTTAAGTCGAGCAATGGCAACGGCTGCCCTTTTTTTCAGCATTGGGAAAGGGTTGCGCCTGAAAGGGTTAAACTGACCTACATTATTTTCCGTGCTTAACTTCCTATTTTCCGAATAGGCACAGCGTTTTCGTAATTTTTCCGTGAACACACTGATGGAAGTTACTGAGCGAAATATATTTTTTACTATAGCATATTGGGTAAATATGGAATCACTAGTTACATGATGAACGTAAAGTACATAATGGTATACTTTTGTCTAAAAAAGGGGTGCTTAATGTAGTTATATAATTCTTATGGTACATATACACTTTCGTGGTTGCACAAGTAATAACCGTAAACCAATAGCCCCAATGATTTTGTTTACATCTCTCCTAACCCTTAGGCTTGCTCGCTTCCAGAGATTCTTCCAAACGCTTCCAGAGTCCTCCCTGACAGGGTTTTTTCTCCTATCTTAACCCTTTGAGGCGCAACCCTTTCCCAATGCTGAAAAAAGGGAAGCCGTTGCCATCGCTCAACTTAACTACCAGCAAGATGGCGGACGATCGAAACGCTCATCGCGTGCCACCGATCTAGAGACCCTTTTTCTACGCAGCTGTGCGCGCGCACAGCCAGCTGTCGTCAAAAAAGGGTCTCTAGATCTGTGGCACACGATGAACGTTTCGATCGTCCGCCATCTTGCTGGTAGTTAAGTCGAGCGATGGCAACGGCTGCCCCTTTTTCAGCATGGGGCAATCCAACCAGCTGTTCTCGCACTCTTCCATTTTTCAGCAGATGTCAGTGCTGTTAAAAATAATCGTGACAGTTTTTTTACGGTAAAGGACGTGCTAAAAAGTAAAGGATTCTCGTGGAGCTATGTCACCCGCCACTATTTTTATAGAAATCCAATCTATTCTTCGTGACTGGCAACAGTCAAAACGTCAGAGTTGGGTGTTCCCAGAGCGGGAACACTGCGCGTTAAAGGGTTAAACGGATTTCTAGAATCGGTGAAAAAGTGTTTAGACAATTTATCTGTTTTTAGAGGACGTGTACATTCTGCTGACATAGTAGAACAGTGAGCAAATGGATTACACTGTTTAAAATATATCTGTAAACTAACGTAAAAAAATAACACCACAAAATTGACAGTAAACGTTCGTGCTATTGTCATTGGGAGAATATGGACGGGATTTTTCTGTTTTACCAAAATATAGTTTTCCATTTTTGGAAAGTTGTTTAGTTTTCGTTTTATTAAAAATATGGGATTGGATTTTTTTTTCTAGAATTGAATCCTTGACTTACAGAATGAGAGACTGCTGCTCTATGTACCGAGCGTTTCAAACTGTTTGATCTGTGTGGTACCTTTTTTAATTTTTAGTTCTATACTTGAATTTAGAAAAAAAGTTTTCGGATTAAATGCAGTTACTTTTTGCAGTCACAAGTTTTATAAGGGGCTGTCTATTCAAAAATACTGAAAAGAAAAACTTTCAGGGTCACCTTGTTAAAAAAGATCCAAGGATAAAAACAAAATTAACTACGGCCTTCGAAAAGTCACTTACAAAAAAGTTCGTTTTTTAAAAACATAAATTTAATAAGATGTTGAAAATTAAAAATTGAAGTTTTTTGCAAATTACTATTATTTTGGATGCTTAAAAAACCAATGTAAAATATCTAATTGAAAGGTTAAGCTTGTAAACCTTTTTTCCTTTTATTTTATTTTCTTCTTCTTTTGTATTTGTGCTTTTCTTTCCTTCAGATAGTTTTTTTTTTTTAGATCCACAAATTAGTATTATGAATACTTACATATTTTATTTTAGTTCTTGCTTATTTATCAAGTTTTTTACTGTCATAACAGCCGGTCAAGAAAATCTGTGTTTGAGCCAACATCAAGTGGCTCCGATTACTGTGTTTTTAAAATTTTGAATTTACTCTTTACATTGCTGCAAACATAGTTTATTTGTGCAATTTTACTCTTTTAATAATGCATTGGCTGTTATGGACAAATATTGTACTTAACAGCTACACCTTAACTCTTTATGTCGCAGCGTTGCAGATCTGCAGTATTGCTAGTAAAATTATGTAATTTTAAAATTCTCACAACTGATTTGTTTAATTTAAAAATATCAGTATAAAATAATAAAGAACTTTTTAAAATTTGTGATAATTTATTAAATTTTAACAAAAAAACCTGCCTTTTGGCCTTTAGCAGTCTCACCTTTGATTTCTATAGCATTTCCCCCTTTCTAATGGCCGGGTCAATTGCCGACTAGGCTTGGCCGCTTTGAAAGCCGGTTAGGTCGACCATTTGATTAAGAGGGCGCCTAGTAGGCAGACCAACGTTATCCCACATGAGTGATATCCTAATTTGCAGCCAATTCCAGATGAGAGACCTAGCACCTACACCGGTACCCCCAAGAGGTTTCATTGGATCATGGAAGGCATTGAAGCCAGAAACAGATTTTACCCGCACCAGGTTCCTTAAGCTTACCCTGCCGATTACTGCATTACTGGTAGTATTTTATCATCGATCCGAACTGCAATTATTTCCAGAACTGCAGTTATTTACAAATATTTAAAGAACGCTTTAGCAATTAACCGACATGACTTCCAGAGGAATAAAAAGCAGGACGGTGCAATGAACGCGTATTGATCCATAAACTTTTACTCGGATAACTGTATTATAAACTTATTTTTACTGCGTTTATAGAATCATTTTGCCGGTTACAAGTTTTTTCAATTTGCGTTGTTGCGATGTAAAGGGTTAAAATATCAATGAGAATGTGTGTTATTGTAACAAATACTCCATAAAAGTTATTTTTTTTTGTCTTTTAGATTGAAAATTTGCTAATTCCAGAAGGTTCTACAATGTTCATATATAATGTCACAGAAACTTCTGGGGCCATCATTTTATCTTCAGATGATGAGGACCAAAGGATATTTTTAACTTTAGAAAATCATTTCCTGATAATAGATATTACAAGGTTCTTTGACTGCAGATTCCGAGCCTTAATCAAACCAATCTCTACAAGCTATGGTGAGTTTCAGGGCTATTTAACCTTAGCAACGAATATAATTTGAAATATTGATCTGCTTCTTCGAAAATTACAGTACTGTTTGAGGTTTAGAAAAATGCTCTAAATTGGGCATTAAAAGTGTTATAATTATCACATTTGTAGTCATTTTGATATACACATACGGGGTATTACAAATGAATATAATAAACGTTACTACGCTTTTTTTTTTATTTATACAGAAGATATCTAAAAGTAAATGAGCTTTGAATTATTCTGCAGCGGATTACTTCAAAACTTTCTTTTCACATATGCCGCTTGATTTTAAAGAAAACACAAAGAGATATCCATAAAATTCTTGATGTGAAATACAACATTCGCGAAATCAATATCAGAACATTTTGAATATCGTCCTCCAAGGAGATTAGACGTTAAAGAACGGAAAGATGGCAATTTTTCTTGAAGAAAAAAAAATATTGTATAAAATTCTTGCTTTAATGCCTTCTTTCTCGCTCTCGTTAGTCATGGGCTGAGCTTTCTCCACCTATTTCTTGTGCCCGTTATATTTCCCGGCTCGAGTGTGTTCAAAAGTTACGCTCCAGAAAGGTTGAAGCATTCCAATTCTCATACACGGAAATTTTTTATAGCTCATTTTACACAACAGGTAGCACTACCAGACTATTTTTAACTTAATACGAGATAGTTCATTTCAAAATAGATGAAAGCACTATTCATACATGTGTATTTGAGACATGTATTTTGTAATCTTTTAAATTTATCACAAAAGGAAAATTTAGTAAATATTTATTTATGTTATGAAGTAAGTTTAATAAAATTGTTTTAATGTTTAAAACATCTATTTTTAATTTTTCTTCACTTACTGGAAAACCCACATTCAGTCACAGTAACCCTAAATATTGGCTTTTCATGAAAATTTAATTTTTGTTTCATGCAAAAAAAAAAAATTAAAAAAAAATAATAATAATAAAATGCCCAAAACCTCAAAATGAAATGCTGTGCATATTTATCTTTATACAATTTTCTTGAATAAAAAATAGGGACTTTCATGACCGTTTTCTTGTAAATAATACAACCTTTAAGTGGTAAAAATGTAACAAATATAAATCCTATGTTTAGATACAACTTGTTTGTAATTAGAAAGTTATGGAACATTTATTTGTTTTAATTTTAAAGCATTACTTTAAATTCTCCCTAATAAATTGACTTTATTTTCACCATAATGCTCATAGAACTTTATAAAGAGTATTACGTTTCATTCGTAAAACTACAAAATATTCTTCAGAGGTTCATTTTCACTTCCTTTACTTTTCAACTCCTCTTATGCATTCACCGGCACTTTCTTTTGGTAGAATGCAATTCCACTCTGAGGATCTCCAGAGGATACTTGGCGCTGAAAAAACTAATACCTCCCGGTATCTGCAATTTGAAGTTCGAGGCGCCTCTATTTCACAGAGTGCTAACAAAAATTGTGAATATTCCCATCTCCGGAATGCATTCTCCTCAAGAATCCTGCAATCCCCGTATGCTGATACTGGGACCGCTTGCTGGAGTGCCTAAAGAAAAAACTTGGTAAGTATTACGTTACAGCTTAAAACGTATTGTATGCGCGCCTCTTTTCTATCTTTAAAGCCTTGTAGCTCAATCTCCATGCGAACTACATCATAAATAATAAATGTTATTGAAGATAGCTTTGAAAAAGACTACACACGAAAAATAATTTTGTTTTATCTTTTAAGTTAAATGATTGTGTAAAATTAGTAAATTACAAAATCATTCACCTTCATATCCTCAACGGAAGTTTGCCAAAAGCTATCTATTTTTCCCATATGTTTCGGGTTTTGCATAAATCCTCCTTTTTGCCAACAAAAGAGAAGGTTTTTCTTCATCAGTGTTATTAATGTTGCATTCTCCTCAAGAATCCTGCAATCCCCGTATGCTAATACTGGGACCGCTTGCTGGAGTGCCTAAAGAAAAAACTTGGTAAGTATTACGTTGCAGCTTGAAACGTATTGTATGCTCGCCTCTTTTCTATCTTTAAAGCCTCGTATCTCAATCTCCATGCGAACTACATCATAAATAATAAATAATAAATATTATTGAAGATAGCTTTGAAAAAGACTACACACGAAAAATAATTTTGTTTTTTCTTTTAAGTTAAATGATTGTAAAATTAGTAAATTACAAAATCATTCACCTTTATATCCTCAACGGAAGTTTGCCAAAAGCTATCTATTTTCCCCATATGTTTCGGGTTTTGCATAAATCCTACTGTTTGCCAACAAAAGAGAAGGTTTTTCTTCATCAGTGTTATTAATGTTACATTCTTTACCAGCAAAGTATCCATTGTGTACGGCTTATATACCTCGCAGATTTTAAAAATATATGAATTTTTATTTGCATTGTAGGGCCATAAAGAATGACTGGCAAAGATAGAGGACACAAAGCAATACCATCTTTGTATCATAAGAAAGATTGCATGTTGAAAGTACTAAACCTTTTTTTTACCGAAATCAGCAGTTTTTTTTCTTTTCTTTTTTTTTTTTTTAAGAATGACTTTTTAATATCAAGAGGTCGCTCAAAGCTACTGACGAAAATGCTAGCAGTAAATATTAAATTGGAAAACAAATTTTTAAAAATTTTAACCAACTTAATAAAGACATTAAAAACTTAACTGTATTACCCGAAATAACACAAAATCCACGCAAAAGCATGCATTGATGAAGATCGTAAAAACATGCCCTTTTTTTTCCAAATTCTCTGGAAAAATGATTTCCCATCATTGAAAAGTGTATAAGACTACCTCGTAATCACATAAATGGAGTACAGTTTAAATTATCCGGATCAGTTAGTCTTTCCCTAGAAATCTCTGAACACAAATACACACACACACATACAAACGCATAATCATAGTTGTTGCAATTTTCTGAGAAATAGTATGTTTAAAAAAATGTTTGTACGAAAAGTATGTTATGAAAAATATTATTTTTAATGTTCGATGATGCTTCCGAAGTTAAAATTCATGCAAGTACCAGCAACAAAAATAGGCTATTTATTGCTATATCTGCTAGATTTTCATGCTATTGTTTGCTTTGTAATGCTAGCTAGCATCATATGCTATACTCCTAGCTTATACAGCAATAGCATGACAAGCTATATACAAGCATTTCATGCTTATTAGCTGTGCAAGCTTCCTCATAGCATGGGGAGGTAGGCACGTTAATGAGCTATTATATGATTTCTTATGCTTGCCAGCTTAATATGCTGCATAGCTAGCTCAAGCAGAAACAGCACGGAAACCTGTATACCAGCAAGAAGTGTTAATTAGCTGTACCAGCTTCTTCCAAAGCATGGCGAGGTAGGTACCTTAACGAACTATGATACGCTTTTTTTATGCTTGCTACCCTAGTATGCCTTGTAGTCAGCTTAGGTAAAGACAGCATGGCAGGTTATGTGCCAGTAAAAAGTGCTAATTTGATGCACAAAGCTTCTTCCAATCACGACTCGGTATATCTTAACGAGCAATTTCATGTTTATTAAAGTTATCTTCAATTTAAAGTCCCTTTCTTTGAATTTTGTATTTTTTTAGTCTTGTTAATAGACGGAAAAATACAAAAGTAAAAATAAATTCAAGTATAATTAGTTACAACTTTTATACTAAAATCTGCTAATTAATATATTTTTAAATATTCCAAGGGGAAATTTTTCTGGATGTTCCTAAAGTTTGACTAAATTGTTCTTCATATGTCAAACAGAAAAGGTAAAACAATAAAAAATTTTCAAAATGAGCACACATCATTGTTTCTTGTAATTATTTATACAGACAGTTGTAAATTTCATGAAAAGCAATTCCTCCATCAAAGTCCGATTTTGAGACTAAAATAACATTCACTTCAAACTTTAGTCTTTCCCAAGCAAGTCGAATAGCGTATAGTGCTAGAGCGCCGGTTTCCCGCTCCGCAGGTGGAGGGTTCGTTTCCAGCTCGAGCAAAGTAAGGAGATATTTAAAAAAGTGTGTTAGTATGTGTCTGCAGTTAGATAATGTATAATTAGTCATGGATTCTAATTAAGAACACCGTTCAGGTTACATTTTGTTTTTTACTTTATTTTGGAACATTTTAATAAAAGCAATAAAAAACATCTGTTGGTTGTGAATTATTGCTAGAATAGCATACATTTTTTTTTTCAAGCAAATGGTGGTCTTGATTGCTGCTTAGGCCAGCAAAATATTAAGCAACAGAAGCTGGATTATGTATGCTGTACAAGCAGTAAAAGTGTACCAAACACACCATGACTTGCTGGTAACTCTGGTGGAACTAGCAAGTATTTATGATAGATCATGCTTTTTTTCCTTGCTGGAACTAGCAACTATTTATGGTAGATCATGCTTCTTTTCCTTGCTGGAACTAGGAACTATGTATGGTAGATCATGCTTTTTTTCCTTGCTGGAACTCAGCCGCCCCCCCCCGAAATTTTTGGATTAGTGATGAAATTCCGTTTATTTATACACATAAACGTTCATATCCCCCCCGAAAAATTTTCCAGGTGCATATCCCCCCCCCCGCGAAAAAATTTTCTGGCTACGCGCCTGCTGGAACTAGCAACTATTTATGGTAGATCATGCTTTTTTTTTCCTTGCTGGGATACGGCATTTAATGCTAGTCTAGCAAACAAATACCAGCATTAATTTTAACTTGGGTTTAACGATGAGCAATTCGAGCTCATTCCGTTTCTTAAACGTATTATGTTCTTTCTTCCTTTATTGAAAAAGATGTGTTCAATTACGTGACACTTTCTTAGAAATTTTTTCCAATTTAAAAATGTACATCATAATTGAAATGAATGTAAAAATGATTCACTTTAATCGTGAAATTAGACTACAATTCAATGAAAAACCATTTTAGTGTACAGAGTATATGACATCATTTCTTTGATTTGTTAAAATATATAATTGTTACATATTTTAATGTTTAATTGTTACATATTTTAATGTTTTGTAGGTCACTATGTGGCGGCTTATCTCAGACACAAACAGAATTCTACATATCAGATAGTAATACCTTTAATATTCAGTGGGATGGTAGTGTGGACGGCGTTCGTCTCAAATATGAGTTCTTTCCTTTATGTGCCAATAGGACCTTGGGTGAAACCTCAAGTGGTCACTTCTGCAGTCCTGGTTATCCAGATATATTTTTTGGATGTAAAACTTCTTATTCCATTTATGTGCCTTTTGGATATTCAATAGAGCTCCAACTGAGTGTCTTAGGCGTGACGGCTGGTGCCTTTTGTCAGAATAACTCTCTGGAAATAACTACTCAAAACGGAACTCTTGAAGATAAACTACTACTAGCGGTGTGCTTAGATGGTGCTGATGGTCAAAGGGATCAATTTACTTTAAGCACGTCAAACAACCAGATGAATATACGTATTCAACCAAAAAGTGATTTGCTTCGAAAAGGCTTTTGCGGAACTTACAAAGCAATCCCATCTGTCCCCACTTTAGTCGCTGACTGTCCATACGGTTGGGTTTCTGGGCACAAATTTTGCTACAAAATGTTTCAACAGCGTTTGACGTGGATGAATGCAGAGGAGGCATGCGTAGCAAAAGGTGGACACTTGGCAAGCATTACAGAAAATTGGATAGCTCTCCTGATAGATACCATTATCAAAAATAGGTAAGTTATATTTTGAATAATATATTAATATTATAAATTTTTTATAATATATTAATATTAATTTTTATAATATTTATAGTTTTAGTTTAACAATAGTATATTATTAAAATACTATAACAAAAGAAAAATTTTGAAAATTTTCAAGATATTACGTTTTATTACGATAATTGCAGAAACTTGAAGAGTTAGACACTTAGAAACTATTGAACAGTTTCAATTGTTTTAATTGAACAATTAGAACATTGTTCATTGTTCTGTTCAATTGAGACAGTTGAGCAATTAGAACCTTAACAGCAAGACTTTTTTTACTAAATAAGATTTCTGTTAAATAGGGTTATATTTAAACGGATAAGGAATTTTCGGAACCAGATAATCCATTTTTATACAAATTTTTACCTAAACAATCCGCTTAATACGTGTTTAGATGGATAAGCTTTTATCCGATTTAACTTATTTTTGAACGTTATATGAAATTTGAATAATTTGTTAAATTGTAAACTAAATCATCAGATTAAGTTATTTGAAGGAAAACATGTTTAATAAGATAATTGTAAAAAAAAGGCAAAATGAAATTTACGAAAAAAAGAAACAGTATACAAATATTTATATAGCTTTAAAACTTGTCTAGAAAGGAATTCCAAGGGACCTAAACATTTTTCTTCTGGAGCCGGTTTCTGTTGAATTACTGCTTAGCAGAAATTACGAAACCATCAATTCACGCACTAACAAATTAATCCATTAAGAAGGTTTACATCTAATGAAATATTTCTTTCAAGTCAGATTTTTTTCTTCTATAATAGCATCTAAAGTCTGTCTGCGCAATGAATTAAACGCGAAAAACACTTGTAGTGACATAAGAGGAATTTCTAGAAGATTAACGTACGTGAAATAATTTCCATTGCTTTTTTTACAAAACTTTAATTAAATGTACCATAAAAAAGTATCCAGACAAAAAAAGTAAATTCGACCTACCCATAGCACATTTTTCTTGCGGCTAAAAATAACAAATTGGAAGTAGGTGTCGAATGAAGAAAGTTAAACAAAAATCTAATTAACGAACGTCTTTTAAATCCTACTTACTTTACCAGATTAAGAAGGATTAGATGTTCGGATATCATTAGATTAATATAATGGATTTGTTTCCGTAATGAAGTTTGAAAAACAACGCTCTGCCAAAAATAACCAGAAATTTCTAAATTCGTCAGGCAACATAAACATTTGTTTTGAAAAAAAAAATGTATATATATATAAATATAAATATATATATATATATATATATATATATATATATATATATATATATATATATATATATATATAGAGAGAGAGAGAGAGAGAGAGAGAGAGATAGATAGATAGATCTTTTACTGACGAAACAGAAATTTTCTAAATTTGAATCTTTGCAGGGACAATTGTCATTTTTCCAGCTCCTTTCAATAAAAATTTGTAATTAAAAAAAATTATAAATTATTGCTTTTGTATTGACACGTGAAACCTGTTTTTAAATGAGTGTATGTTATTGCAGTATACATACAAGCAGGTTACACATAATAAAAAAAAAGCTTTATTTAAAAAAACATATAACTGTAAGCCCTCTACTAAGGTGTACAGGGTGTGTCAGAATCCCCTCCCGGGTTTGGAAGGCTTATACAAAATAATATATTACCAATACAGCAACAAAGTTGACTTTACTGGAGAAAGAAAAATGACACAGGGCCTTATTATCGCATGGGCAAATCGGGACTTTGTCCAGGGCCCCCGCCACGAAAGGGCCTCGAATTTCAAATGTTGTTCTGACATATCCTTTTTATATCAAATTTTTATGAAATATAAAACAAATTTCATAGATGGGAGCCTCAAATTCATAAATGACCGGGGCCCCTGTTTGTCATAATCAGGCTCTGACATTACAAGATTTACTTCACAAATAGCGAGCTTCCTGTATATATGTACAGGGTGTGTCATAATTTCCTCCCGAGTTTGGAAGGCTTATAAAAAATGATGTATTACCAATACAGTAACAAAGTTGACTTTACTGGAGAAAGAAACATTACAAATTTTGTTTCACAAATAACGATCTTCCTCGTCGATGGATTGGTTGAGGTTCTGACAACCGCAGTCGCCTTCTTCCGTGGCCACCTAGCTCTCCGGACGTAACTCCATACGATTTTTTTTTTATGTCGTTACATAAAAGATCGTGTGTTCGTGCTCCCTATGCCCCATAATTTAAATTTACGCCAAAGGATCACAACCGCATTCGCTACCATTGATCGCGGCATGTTAAAACTAGCGTGGGGAAGGAAAAATTTGACTTTAGATTTGAAATCTGTGGCATCATGAAAGTTTACATATTGATCATTTATGACACAAAACTTGTAACGTTTCTTTATCCAATGAAGTCAACTTTGTTGCTGTATTTGTAATATATATATTTTTTTATAATCCTTCCAAACCCGGGAGGGAATTGTGACACACGCTGTATCTTACACAATATGAGCCATGCTTATTATGAGTATTAAAATTTATCATAACAGTTAGATATTTTATTTTATTTTTTATTTATTTAACTTAATTTTTTTCAGTCCCGCTTTTGTAAAGAGCAATGCTTTCTGGATTGGTGCCAATGATTTAAGATATGAAAATTGTTACGAATGGACAGACGGTCAAGCATTTGACTTTTACAGTAAGTTATTGAAACTACTTCGATATAATTGTTTGATCTTGTAATTTTTTTTTTTCAAAAAAATTTAAAATGGCATATATAACAAACTGTTAACACAAATTATTTCCAAAATGAAATAGCAATAATAATTCTGTTTTTCATCTTTTTGTTTTGCGAGTTTGCTTCACAGGAGTGACACAGTTGACTAGCAAAGAAAACCATGTCGACGATGATTAGTCGAAGTATTGCAAAATTAACCTCGGAGCAAAGAAATCCTCTCATCCGGAGCAGTTGTTTAGGACTTTATTTATAAATTAAGTATTCCTTTTTAATTTGATTGAGGCTACACGGGAGCACTCATCAAATTGTCGTCCTGTTGCCTTTTTGTGATATCAGGTAAAAAATATAATTTTAATATGGCTGTGTAAAAATTTTTTACGCCGACTCACTACGCGGAGAGTTGCATAAGCAGCATATAGTCAGAGATTAATGGCAGGAGGAGATCTAACCTAAGTCTAGCTTTAAAGTTGGAACTGTCTATATCTTTCAGTAAGTCAGATGATATTATCTCTCTTTGACGTGTAAGTCTATGTCTCTTTAGCTGTAAATGAATAGCGTGTTTACATTATAATGACGTAATATCACTCGGATGACGTGTGCATCGAAGATGAAGGTTGAGAAAGGTAAGAGAACCACTAACAGTAATAATTAATTACCACTCCCAGTGATACGGGAAAATACTTTTAATTAGCGAGTGAATCTTGGAACGAAAGCGTTATATTGATTATAAGAAAGTGCAATTTTTTAAGAAAGGCGAATAAAAAAATCTCAATTTGCAATTTATTACTTGTATAACTATAGATTTCATTTTATCAGGGTACCAAAGAAAATTTTATTATTTGAATGTTGTAAGTCCACCCACGCAAAAAAGTATTTGGGTTTAAACCATATATTTTTTCTTCGGTTTTCTAAATAATTAATAATTTGTTCTAAAAATGAAAACTTAAATGAAATATTAGAAGTTATTTAATATACTGTATGATTCACTTTTTATAAAGAACAATACCTTTTTACATGGAAATTACGTAGAAAATTTGACTCGTACTTAATTTTTTTTTGAGAAATTGTAAATATGTATGTGGTGCA
This sequence comes from Cheiracanthium punctorium, assembly GCA_038373885.1. Taxonomy (NCBI): domain Eukaryota; kingdom Metazoa; phylum Arthropoda; class Arachnida; order Araneae; family Cheiracanthiidae; genus Cheiracanthium; species Cheiracanthium punctorium. Next base: position 41,874 of record JAWZYV010012154.1, on the reverse strand, counting down.
GACTAAGAAGCAGACTACGTGGAGATACTCATTGACGCTGAATTCGTTTCTAAATTACGAATTAAAAATCCCAAAACACTAGTACTGCAAATAGTACTGCAAAATAATAGTCAAATAGTGGACAATTTTCATGCACAATTTTAAGCGATATATATCCGAATTTGGTGCTAAAACACCCCCTACATTATCTTTGTGTTTATGACAGCACTTATTTTTGGTTTGAAAAAGTATTTTCTAATGTTTATTAATAGAAACTTATTAAAGAATAGAAAATGACATATTAAACGTATTCATGTGTGATAAAATATAAATTTTAGTTATTAATTCTCAGAACGTTAAAATTACAATCCATGAAAACCTAGAGAAGTAGACCTTCTTGCAAATCCATAGTCATTACACTGAACGACAAATTACTATATTGACCTGTTCTCTCAACCTGTACCATAGCTGTCAACTTGTACGGTTTTTCCGGAAGATTATCCACCTCCATTTTCTAAATATTTTTTTATGCATTACAAAATTGGATTTATTTTAAGATCAAATTATCTGAAATATATACATATATATATATATATATAGTGGAGGATAATATTCCTGGAAAACCGTACAAGCTGGCAGCTATGCTGTACGTATGAGCAAGCATATCTCCCTACAAACTGAGTTAAAAGCTATTACTCTGGCTACTATCCAGGAGATATACTCAAATAAGCACTGGTTGCTTGCGTGCACTGATGGGTCTGCGACCGCTTCCTCCGGTAGGGTTAGAGCTGGTGCACATTTCGAATTTTTTAATCTTAGAAAACCTCTGATTTGCAAGTCGGATAACTTCGACGACGAAACTTTTCATAAATATCGCAAATATTTATGGCTGTTGGAGCTATTGGCAAGATGTTTCATCGAAACTTTGCAATTTGCATTGAATCTCAGGCTGCAAAATAGACCATTACTGGCTATAGTGGCTATAGCCCATACCCACCAGAAATCCAGCTTTTATGTAATCAGCGTAGACTCACTTCTTAATGCTAAAAGAGAGTTTGTGGTCATTGCGGCATTTATGGCAATCAGAAACCCGACGTGTTGGTAGGGAGGCTTCGACTCTGCATCTCTCTTGTCTCCCGAATCCTCTTCGAAATGCCAAGTGATTTCTCAGTAGTATTCGGCACAAAAGAATTCCTACTCCGTGAGAAGTGGCTGACGGAAAATCTTGGATTTGTCTACTCGATGACCTGCCATTTGTTCAACTTCTCCTCTTCTCTAGAGTCGAGGGGGTGGCGTGTTTTAGAGTCATCACTGGATATGATTACTTGCGAACCCATCTATTTCGAATTGAATTTTGCCATTCTCCAACTCTCCATTCTCCTTCTACCCACTCTATGAACATAACTGCGAAGCATATTTTCAGTTGAAATTCGCTCTTGGCTTTGGAGTTCTTTCCTGTTCTGGAGCCACTTTCCTGTTGTATTGGACTGCAAGTCGTATTATACCTGAAAAGATGATGACGATTATACATTTAAAAAAAAAGAACTTTCACTGCCTATACGATGTAGGGAATTACTGTTATCTTAACCGCTCATTGATGCAAAAAAGCAATATTACTAACACATCCTTACAAAGATGCAATGTGGAAGCTTTCCTTCTCTGTCCTGAATTGCTTCCCTGATTTGTCTCTGAATGCTCCGAGGTTCATTTAAAGAACAATATGGACAGATGAATACCATTGTAACGAAACGCAAATTTTTCAGAGTAAAGTTACGGACAAAATGTCTCGAGTAGAACAGTTTCGTAAAAGCACTTCCCTGCTTATATTCCAATGGAATAAAAATTTTACCTCCTTTAATCAGTTGCAATTCATTAGAAAATAACTAAATCAAAGGAAAACTTTACAAAAATTGAAATTAAAAGTTCTAAACAAAGGGTTTTTAAAAAAACGTAAAACAATTACTCATACAAAAAATTCGCACGTAAATTCCTGCCATCTCTGAATTAAATTACTCAAATTATGGCTGTAATTATAGCTTTCGTAAATACACGTTTGACACGTTCATTTAACGCAATTTATCTGAAAAAAGATCTTCTGTATAAACTGAGTAATTATTTTCAAAAAGATATTTTTCATAACACAATGAATAAATCAAGGGGGGAAAAGTATTACAGGCTCCAAAAATAATGATCTGAAGCTCATTTTCCCCCAATCAGTCTCCCTTAAATTCTCTGAATATTTTTTAAATGAATTTAACTTTTTTTTTCTCTTTCAACAAAAATTTCAAAGTGGAGAAAGTTATTTTCTATTAAACTTGGCGTGTTCATTAGTTATTTCGCCGCTGTCTGAAATTCTATTTTCAATAAATTGTGCGAATCTGATATTAGCTCGCATTTTGACGTATTGAGTTAATAAAAAGACAGTATCATTTTTTATTTTAACAGAAATTCAACTTTTCCAGTATCAGTTAACTGTTTTTATTTACTTTCAGAAAAGGGTTAGGAACAAAAACATTTCTTTTAGCCACAAGGAAATGTTTTACGCTGGATTCAAAGAATATTTTCTGTTTAACACTTCAACTTATTTTAAAATGCACGAAGAACTTACATGTATTTTTTTTCCATCCTCTACCTTCAATTTCATAGGAGTAATCAACAGGCTAAAAAACTAGTGTAGGGTTGCTAGAAGTGTCTGCGGCCAAACAACAACCTACTACCAGCCAAATGCAAGCCGAGGGGCCGGTCAAAATGGATGGGAAGAAGAAACAAATTCATATTGAAATAAAAAAGTTATAAATGTAAAGTTAAAAAACGGTTTATAAAACTAAGTTTGCTGTAAAACTATTCATGCAATTTACCCCATGCATTTTTTTTCTGCATTTCGATGCAATTTTCCCCATGTATTTTTGGAATCTTTACCTCTCTTAATAGCCTGTGCAACTGGTGTTATCCTGTTCTTCCATTTATTCGATTTTCAAAACTGTTTTACTAAGTAATAATTAATATGAAATTGTGAATGTTTTACTACAGCCTCAAAAGCAGGGCAAAATTTGCAATATACGTGGGAAAGTCATTAATTAAGCCACAAAAGGTAATAAAAAATTAATAAACCGTGATAATAACTTGAAAACAAATTTTATTTTCCCACATAATCTCCAGCAATGTTGATGTACTTATTCCATCGTTCCAGCTGCATAAAATTGTTTGGGTTGCTGTCTCATCCACAGTAGGACTTCCTGTTGAGCGTCGTCATCATCAGCAAATTGTTTGCCACCAAGATGTTGTTTCAGTGGACCAAACAGAAGAAAATCGCTTTGGGCTAAGTCTGGGATGTAAGGTGCATGCTGTAGTACTTCCCAACGAAATTGTTGAATTGTATCCCGAGTTAAACGAGCTGTATGAGGACGTGCTTTATCGTGATGAATCAGCACTCCTCTGCTCAATAGGTCTGCTTTCTACTCAATATGAATTGAATATCATAAAGCTGTATATGCTGCTGCCATCTATCACCATTCATTAGAGATATCTGTTACTACTTTAAACCTCGCCATTTGTGACTTCCTTAACGACTTCTCTTCGTATACAGTGCCGGATTTAGAGGTGTGCAGATCCTGTAGCAACAAAGGAGTAGAGGCCTTTAATTATTTCTCAAACAAGTTAACAATTTTTTCGACGACCAGTGTGACGAAGTGAGCTCGTCGTTTACTCATAGCCTAGCGATCCAGGGTTCGATTCCCGTGGAGGTAGATTTTATTTACACAAAATTAACGTCTACTTCTTCTCTACACTGAGAAAAAAATATGCCACAGACATCTAGGAAATAATCGACAGACCTAGAATTTATGACTTTATGTATTCCCTATAAATACTAGATCATGAACGAGACACTTCTGAACCCACTTACCCAATTTTTAGATCTCTTCTCTATTAGCTGGTGCGTGTTCAGATTTACATTTCTGTAAATCGAAGCGTACGCTAGCGGGCAGACTCTAAACGGCAATTCTAGTTGCGTACACTTGCGGGCAGACTCTAAACGGTAATTCTAGTGCTGCAAAAATGGATAATTTTTCGCGTAAAACAAACAAAAATTGATAATTTTTCGTTAAACAAACCCTCTTCGTAAAATGCTCCCGCCTGTGCCATGCACTGCGCAGCGCAATACAGAATAAGCGCCGAGGAAGGCTCACAAAAGACGTGGTTTTCATTCACGACACTGCCCGACAACACACTGCGAATGTGACAGAAAGACTCCTACGGGGCTTTGGCTGGGACGTTTTTGACCATCCTCCGTACAGCTCTAACCTCTCTCCTAGCGACTTTCATTTGTTTCGGCATCTGAAGTCTTTCCTTGGCGGTCAGCGGTACAACAGCGATGACGAGCTGAAAGAACATGTCACCTCGCGGTTGACTATAGAGGCGGTTACACTCTACGAAGAGGGTATATAAAAACTTGTACCAAGCTATGACAAATGCCTGGAAAATCACGGGAGCTATGTCGAAAAATAGTGTAAGGGTGGTAGATTTTTCTGCAATAAATTTCATTGCTGTATTTGTACTTGTTCTTTTTTATATCAAAACGGAACTTTACGAACGTACCGCGTATTATAGAATGTATACTGCTGTAGAAAACTCTGCTTAATTTCTGGGTTCGTCCTCCTAAAGTCCAGTGGGTGTAGAACGTTCTAGTAAGAGTCCACTGGTGAGGATGGGACACGAACTTTATTGCTTTCAGAACTTCGTCGAACAACCAGTTCTACAAAATTCTCAGGCACTAGCGACCAGTTGCTTATAACAGTCCGCTTAGTACCGAAGCTTTCACAGATGCTGTAATTCACACACAAAATAAAACACATCCACAAACAAAAAATTCAGTGGAAACTTACGAGAAAAGTCTTAAACTGTCCCTCAAGACTCATGAATGAAGAATTTACAGACAGCACTTAAAAACCAGCTTTTAAAAAGAAACAAATTACTGCCCAAAACAGAGATTTTATGATCGCTCACAGATGTCTATGCTCATGACTCCACTGGACTTTTTTCTGTGGGGATACCTAAAACAGCAGGTAAATGCGACCCCTCCACAAACATTGCAGGACCTTAAACGACGCATTACGAACGCTTGTGCCAACGTGTCACCCTCTATGCTCCAACGATTGCAATCTGAAATTCTAACGAGGATCCAAATATGCATTGCAGCTGGCAGCGCGAAGTTTGAACATATTCAATAAAGGTATATTATTATAAATAATTGTTTTCTTCTTTCTTTGATCATTTTTTCACCTCCGCAGAGTAGGAAATCACGAAAATACAAATGCACGTTTCAACCGTTCTGTTTTTTATATCCATGTCCTCTTTTCGTACTAAATCGATAACGCTCTACAACTTTGTAATTCACTTTTTTCCCCCTATCTCGTACCGTTTTCCAGATACGAAAGCTAACTCCGCAATTTTCCACCAGGCGGCGCTGTGGGCGCTCTCATTCGGTAGCGCAATTCCAATTTACCAAACGTAGTCACCACGTTTATAAAAATAGGAGCAGCCGTACCGAAACTAAGAGGGTGACAAGGGATTTAGTGGGCATACTGTATAAACTGTATAAAAATTCTGTATCCGTTATTAAAACTGGGGCATATTCAGAAGCGAGTGTAGAAAACACATCCCGTTCTACCCAAAATCTTCAAATTTTGTATTAAATGCGTTGTTACACAGAATGTACGACGTGCTCCGTGCAGAAAAAACGTACGAATATTTTTACATTTTTATTATATGTATGGTTTTTGGGGATTTCAATGTATAGCTTACGAATAATTTTTTATATTCATTATTTTAATTTTCACTCAAATTTAAGGAAACGTGTGAACTATTAATAAGAGTGCAAACTGGAGAACTGAATTACGAAAGGCAGTTTTTATTGAAAACTCTGTATAAAAATTTAATTTTAATTGAAACATTTCCTCAGGTGAAAAAAACTGGGCTCAATTTCTTTATAAAATCTTTTATATCTGATAAAATTCGAAAAATGGCAGACTTTGATTTTTAAGGCGAGATGAATTTAGGCGTTTTGTTCTTAATGCAAAAAGCGTGATAAAAATATGTAAATGCGGATAAAACATTTATAGTTAAGATTTAAATTGGTTCAACGCAGTGGCTACTCGTGGGTTATTTAAATCGAGGTTCACTAAATAAATTTCGAAAATTATATAAACAGGCAGATGCGACGCACCTTACAAGTTAAAATATACTTGCATTTTCAGAGGTTGAGGGAAAAAATGCACGCAACTGGACAGGGCCCGATCATCACAATATTGGGCCCAGGGCAAACACAAATTTTGGGGCCTTTGCACCGGACCATAAATATTTTACGGGAAATTGCACGAAAACAGTATTATGCATCTAAGTTATTTTAGATACATATAGCTACTTAAATATACTGTTTGTTTAAACACTAAATATAAATACAGTGGGCACCGGTTATAACAGACCTGGGATATAACGTACTATCGGTTATAACGTACCTAGAAGCTAGGTCCCGATTGAAGTCCTATATTTATAATGTTATTTAACTTCGCATAAAACGTACTTAACAAAAGTACATACTACGGCTATAATGTACTTTTTATGCCAAAGCCAAAAATAAAATTTTGCTTTTCTTAAGAATTTTATTTCCTTGTTCTCGGAAATTTCAGTACTTTCAAAAACGCTCCTTGTCAGTTTTCAGATTCTCTAGCAAGATGAATAGTATATGAATGAAGGGAGCGATCTTATCTTTTTCGCCTGCTAGGTAGGGCTAAGAACAAGACCCTGTTTTTTATTTGTCATTCATCAATGTAAATGCCTCCTGAAAAGCCCTATCTGTTATGATTCTGATAATAGTGAAGAAGAAACAGAGGAGACTATACCACGCATACCCGACGCATTCAATGCTGCAAAAACATTATCACGATTTTTTGAATGCTGCAGTGATGATGCTGAGACTTTACAAAGGTCTATTATGGATATCAAAACAGTATTTTTAAAGTAGCATCTGCCCTTTTAAAACAAAAGAAAATGACAGATTATTTATCTCAATAAAAATTGTAAGTAATAAAGAATTTTCTCTGTTTAATTTAAATTTTAAAAAATCAGACCTGTTTAAAATACATTTTAGAATGAAATTATGAGCCCACTTTTTTTTAATGTAATATTAAATCTTGCCGCGGTACTTTTTATAACGTACTTCGGCTATAACGTACTACTTTTTAAGTCTCGTGAGAGTACGTTATAACCGGTGTCTATTGTACATAGCAATAAATATTAAAGGATTTTTGTATACATAAATAGCATGTATTTATGAAAGGAAATGCAAAACTTGCCTAGCATTATAGGGGGGCTTCAAAATACTGTCACTTCTGCATATCAATATTTGTATAGACCAGTTATCATTGCCTAGCTGAAGTTAATAGGGAGTTAAAGCAACCCAGTTTCATTCACGGTAAGGTTAATGTTAAATGTCACCAGATATTACAGTGCATGCTTGCATAAACAGAAATTTTTAAATGTACATTTGCAGGATAATGTCGAGTGATTTTTCAGTTAATTTTTTAAAGAATATAAATTTTTTAACAAATGAAAACTTTTTATCAAACATAAATTTGTTGAAAAATACAACATTTTTGGGCCCTTGAAATTGGTGGGCCCAGGGCAAATGCCCCGGTTGCCCTGCCGATAAACGGGCCCTTCAACTGGAAGAAAGCGAGTCATCTTGGGTCTAACATTTCGTCACCAAGATAAGTTTTAGCAAAAGTGTTCTCTTGATTTTTTATTTCACTTTTTTTCAAAGGATACTATTGAAAAATGTCATTGCTTTAGCTCCGAAACACTTATTTAACTGCCATCTCATTTATTGACACTAATTCGTAAACAATACTGTAGTGTAAAATGATAAAAATAACGAAAATTATAAGAAAATGAAAAAAAAAATGCATAACTAACCGAACACAACAAACCAAGAATGAATCCCGACGAGACAACGGCAAAAAATTCCTCCGTGAGCACAAAAAAAAGTGGGCGAACGGAATCATATCAGCACAGCAGCGCCTCCCTTCTACTTTCGCTTTTTCGGTCGGCAACTTTCTCTGCGTCTTTTCTCAGAGACCGGCTCAAAAGTCCGTTGGTTCGGTCGACGAAAAACTATGCTGTAGTAACCTACGGTGTAGTGCGTTAGCTGTAATAAACGCGTTTAATAATAGTGACGGATGGGGGAGAGTACAACTAACGTTTTAAATTCACAAAAATCTAGAAGTGTCCTTAATATGATTTTTAAAATTTAATTTGTTAATGTGTTTATTCTTTAGTTTTTCCTCTGGGAGGTTCACGTGCTCATGTGCTCCAATGCATTAGCCACCACTGGCTCAACGTATGAAATGTATAGGTTTAGTAGTCTAACCTGTTCATAGAAAAGATGTAGGTGGGGAGGAGTATATATATTCTTCTATGTTCTCATCGGTTACGCCCTTAAAACAGTTTGAGTGTTTTTTGTTAATGAGTTCGGTCCTCTGCGTAAACATTGTGTGTCATTAAAACGTTATGAATGTTCAGAAAAAACATTTTGTAATCGTAATCTAAAGTTTTATTGGTTTGCTTTTTTTAATCTAATCGTAAACGATGAAATTAGTATTTGGGATTACCTTAATCTAATCGTAATCGACAAAATGAATAGGTGGAATTATAGCAATATAATCGTAGTCTCCATCTGAAAAAGACAAGTAATCGTAATTGATTACATACCGCTTGATCGGTTCGAAGTCTGGAGGAAACCTTGAAATTGTGAAAAGAATTGTTAAAATTGTAATTTTCTGTTACTTGTCAAAGAACAATTTAAAAAAAAATACCATGGAATTTTCGTCGGGCAGGATTTTGGTTTCTCATCATTACTCTATGAAGTTTATCATTGCATAAATTTGCCTTTGGAACAACAATTAAAATTACATATAAAAATTGAAGCTACAACATTAATTTTCAGAGAAACTTTTAGTATAATATTTAATTATTAATCAATAATTAATCAAAATAACATCAATCAATAATAAATTTGGTAAAATGATGATGAGGAACCCAAAATTTTCTATAGGAATCTTCCGTTTGCCCAAACCGCCCAACTCCCAAACCGCCAACTTAGGATGACTCATTCCTTTAGCCAAGCGCTGTCATCCTGGTGGCCACGTAAACGATGGCTTTTTCTTTTTATAACTACCCGAGAATGTCAGGTTTTCTTGATACAATACTGGTTCCTTTTCCAGCAGATAGACAAACTACTGATTGAACGGAATAATATTTAGTTAAGATCTCTTGTTTGAATTACTGGTGTTTTAATTTTTCGATTCATATCATAAAAGCGAATATAGTTTTACTTTTTATATTCGATTTTATTGCATGTAAATTACATTACATGCCAACTTTTAAAACTGTGAAATATATGAAGAAAAAATATATAAGAATCGTTATTTATTTCACAGGTATTTTTTAGAAAGTGTTATCTGCTTCTATGATACAAATGTTAAATTTCAGTAACACTATTTTTTGGGGGGTATATATGTCTAAATATTACCATCAGCTTTTAAATAGTCACAAATCATTTACACTACTTGTCACAATGAACGCTCCCCATTAAATACACTTATACAACACCCACCCACCTGTATGCAGGGGGGATTCAGAACTCTTGTGAAATATTTTATTGGGTGATGGAAGAGCTCATGGCTAACACATATGGTCTATCTCCAACTGTTTTCCCACTATCACGGACGAAACGTAAGACCATATTAGAAAGAGCAGAAAAAAATCCTACAAAATGACATCGATTGGATGGCGAGTTACGAGCAATGAAACAGTGGATAGATGCAAAATGAAATACTTGCCAACATTTTCAAACGCTATTTCCCTAAATAACGTTCAATATCCAATCAGTAAAATTGGCCCATTCTTTTAGCTTTTCGAAAAAGCTTATAGTAAACTAATGGGTTGCTTTGTTTAGATGAAATTCACATTCTTCCGACCGTTGCTCCGTTTGCTAGAAAAGTGGCTACGCCCTCACGATACCTCTGCATGACTCAAGTCACGCGGAGGCGTGCACATGATTCGATGGGGCGGAGCCACTGTTTCAAGAAACTACAAATTTAGTGATCTGTAACGAAGAAAACTTTAAATTTCTTCTGAACACGCTTCTATATTAGTCCCATGATAGTCATACGAAGATGTCACACCCCCTATCGCAACTACACCTGTTTCTTAAAATTTTATGTTGAGTGATTTGTTACCCAGAATGTAAGAGCCGTTCAGTGCAGAAAAAACGGATAAGTATTATTTTTACAGCATACCTATTTTTTGTTTGTTTGTTTCAATGCATTGGTTTATGTATGATTTTTCATATTTTTTTATTTTAAAGTTTACCTTACCTAAAAGAAGCGTTTACTGATGGTAGAAATTCACTTATCGTATGTTGGCCACGCCTCTGTTCATTAAAAGTATAGAGACTGAAATGAAAAAATGTACTAACAGAGATGTTTTAATTAAAACTTACTTCATTAAATTCGATTTAAATATTCTTTGGTGGATAATATTAAATATTCTTTGGTTTGGTGTGGTGGATATTGGTGTCGAGTATTTATTTTCAGGTAATTTAAGTAAACAAGTATGAAAAGAAATTATAGTACACTGAAAACAATACTAAGGCCTTTAAACTTATTGAACGATGAAGGGTAATATCTGAGAGACAATTTAGATCCAGTTTCTTTCTTTTTTTTTTTTTTTTTTTTTTTTGTTTAAGAAAAAGGAATTAAATATTGTAAGAAATATGCATAAAAGTAATGAACGATAAAAGCGAATGAATATATAATATTCAGTTTCTTCCCATAAAAGCATTTATTTATTTTTTAATCTTACGATATTATTGTTTTAAATAAGTTGATTAAATTATCGATACATTGTTAATAAAGGTATCACTTTTCTTTCTTTTTCTTTGAATAACAGAATTTAATATTTTTGTGCAGATCAAACGGTACAGCAATGACTAAAAATTAAATTAAAATAAAATAAAAATAAAAGTAAAATTATTTTAAATGCACGATATCCGCCGAGTGCATAAATGATAGCTTCAAAATGAGAGAAAATATGAGATTACAAACTGAGTTACTTTCAAAAATCACTTTTTTTTTTTATAAATTTAAAAATGTTTATTGTTGAATAGCATACCATGTTCATTGTATATTTTCAATTCCTTCATGTCTTCACATACTTCCTTTATATTTTCATCTGCACTCTCAGGGTCAGTATTTTTCAACCGCAAGTAAACATCTTAGGTTTTTGTCTAAATTCTTAGATATATGTTCCGTTAAATCTTTTTTTTTTTGTAAGTACTTTCACGTAATCTAAGAATAGCCGTATTTTAGCATTAATTTTCGGAGACTTATCATGAAAACGCTATTTTGGTTTTTATTATCATTTCTAATTAAGTGCAGGATAATATTAGCTTTTATTTTTCACCAACTAATAAATCATTTTACTCTGCAATTTAATTAATATTTAACTATGTATGCTAAGTTTGAAATCTAAAATAATATTTCTTAATGCTTTTAATTATTCGATATCGAACAAGCTTTTGGTAAAACTAAATCTTCTAACATGCTGCATAATTACTAATTATGCTTTGTCTGATTATAAATAGTTTTAGAAAAAGCATTAATATCATTGGTTAATTATTTTGCTCCGTGAACGTAAAATAAATTTTTACAGAAATGAATGAACAACAGTGAGGAACAAAGGATTACAGCTTAAAGACCAAAAAAAGGTATTAGATTACTCAAGCTCTATTTATTAAATTTTAATGGTGCAAAATTATTATTATAATAACGGCTTTTTGTAAGTCATAATAGTTTTAGTTAGTTTAAATAAAATATTTTAAATCAAATACCTCCACTAAATACAATAAATGGAATAAATAACTAGTCTTTAAAAAGTCTCAGACTATTTTAATATCAAGAAGAAACTTGATATATTAAACTCGAAAGATAATTAAAAGAAATAGATTACTAAATATGACGAATTAATTCAAAATTGTACCAGAAATACAAGGACTTTTTACCCGTTCTACGATAAACAACAAGAACAACAAATAAAAAGATTTTATTACCGAAAGTTAAGTATTGGTAGTTAGGCATACCTATACGGATGGTTTTCGAATTAATCTCCGTGCCTATTCAAATGCTTGTCACACCGTCCGATAATATTATACGAATAGTATAACAATTATATTATAAAATCACAAGTATTTGAATAATTTATTTCTGTGCAAATCAAATTCTTTCAATGCAAGTGACGGTAATGGGCCGACAGTTCGTAAACTGCTTATGAAAAATATTTCCATTGGACGAACAGACGAACTAGTACTACGCAGTGTTCGTGATTGATTGCAAAAGAAGACAGTTCATTTTTTTAACCCCTTAAACCTCGCGCCCGTCAAAATGACGGGCTAAGCTTTCTCCCTCGATTTCTCGTGCCGGTGATATTGCCGGGAAATAGTGTTCAAATGTTATACGCCAGAAAGATAAGAGCATTTCAGTTCTTATGTATTTTCGTATATCTCAGTTTACAGAGGTTTACAGGGTTTTTGTATATCTCAGTTTACAGAGGACAATACCAAACTATTTTTAACCTAATTTGGAGATAGTTTATTTTTAAATTGATGATCGCAGTCCTCAAATACGTCTATTTGTGATATGCATTGTGCAATCTTAGCTCACTTTTTTTACAAACGGGGTTAAGGGGCCAAAACGTTCTTATCACATTTTCCTTCATATCTCAGAAGAGAAAAGAGATGCCGCAAAATTTTTGCTTCGAAATGTAACTAACGGAAATTCCTAACTATCTGTTTCGGGGTTTTCAGAATTCGCACCCGAACGGGGGTAAGGGGGCCAAAATGTTCTTGAACGTTCTTTTCACATTTTCTTTTGTATCTCAGAAGTAAAATGAGATAAGAGCAAAATTATTGCTTTAAAATGTAACTAAATTAAATACCTAAATTCGTTTTCAGGGTTTTTAGAATTCCAGCCCGAACGGGGGTAAGGGACCAAATCGTTCTTTAACGTTCTTTTCCCATTTATCTTCAATACAATTAATAACTTAACTTCAATCAATATATTGATTTTAATAAGTTAAGATAGAATTTTCACCCAAACGCGGGGTAAGGGGGCAAAACATTCTTTTCACATTTTCCTTCGTATCACAGAAGAAAAAAGAGATGCCGCAAAATTCTTGCTTTAAAATGTAACTAACGGAAATACCTAAAAATTGTTTTCAGGGTTTTTTAGAAGTCGCACCCGAACGGGGCTAAGAGGCCGAAAGGGGCCAAAACGTTCATTAACGTTCTTTTCACATTTTCTTTTATATCCCAGAAGTAAAAAGATATAGTAACAAAATTCGTGCTTTAAAGTGTAACTAACTGAAATATCTAAATATCATTTTCAGGATTTGTTGGAATTCGTACCCAAACGGGGGTAAAGGCTCAAAACTTTTTTAACGTTCTTTTCTCATTATCTTTTATATCTGCGGCTCAAAAGAAAAAAATAAGATAGTTACATTTTAAAGCAAGAATTTTGAGGCTAACAGAAATACCTAATAAACATTTTCGGGGTTTTTTAGAATTCGCACCCAAACGGGGGTGAGGGGCCAAATCGTTCTTTAACGTTCTTTTCCCATTTATCTTCAATACAATTAATAACTTAACTTCAATCAATATATTGATTTTAATAAGTTAAGATAGAATTTTCACCCAAACGCGGGGTAAGGGGGCAAAACATTCTTTTCACATTTTCCTTCGTATCACAGAAGAAAAAAGAGATGCCGCAAAATTCTTGCTTTAAAATGTAACTAACGGAAATACCTAAAAATTGTTTTCAGGGTTTTTTAGAAGTCGCACCCGAACGGGGCTAAGAGGCCGAAAGGGGCCAAAACGTTCATTAACGTTCTTTTCACATTTTCTTTTATATCCCAGAAGTAAAAAGATATAGTAACAAAATTCGTGCTTTAAAGTGTAACTAACTGAAATACCTAAAAATCATTTTCAGGATTTGTTAGAATTCGTACTCAAACGGGGGTAAAGGCTCAAAACTTTTTTAACGTTCTTTTCTCATTATCTTTTATATCTGCGGCTCAAAAGAAAAAAATAAGATAGTTACATTTTAAAGCAAGAATTTTGAGGCTAACAGAAATACCTAATAAACATTTTCGGGGTTTTTTAGAATTCGCACCCAAACGGGGGTGAGGGACCAAACTTTTTTTTTTTTTACGTTCTTTCCATATTTCCCTTGATTATATCAGAAGAAAAAGACATAGCCTAAAATTCTTCCATAAAAATATAGTGAACACAAACCCCTTATAATCATTTACAGAACTTTTCAGAATTCGCATCAAAACGGGATAAAGGGGCCAAAACGTTGTTTTCAAGTTTACCATCGTAACTCGAAAGGAAAAGGAGATAGGCATAAAATTGTTCCTTTAAAATGTAGCGAACACGAATACGTAAAGTCATTTTCAGGGTTTTTTTAGTATTCATGTATAAAGTGGTGTAAGGACCCAAAACGTTGTTTTCATATTTGTATTCATATTTCGAACGAAAATTATGACAACCTTAAAAATTTTGCATTAAAATGTAAAGAACACAAATTCATAAACATCCTTTTCAGGATTTTTCGACCCCAAAAAGAGGTAGTTGACAAAAAAAAAAGGTGTTTTAGTACTTGAGTGCTGTTAATTTCAGACAAAATTTTTGTCTACCTGGTGAAAGGGCGAATGACTTTTTAAGGGTTGTCATATTAAACGTGAAAAGTCGCGAAGGTTTGCCACGTTTTGGTGATTTATCGCCAAATTTGGCATTAAATAAATTAAGTTCTCAAAATTGGAGCCAGCTTAGCTTGTCGAGAAATTGCCTAACCCTACTGTTTATTTAATTGGAATAATGATGCCTATATTCAAAAAATAAAGGTGAAGTATACTTAGAATATGCCTCGAGAATTAAAACAGTTTTAGTAGGTGATTTGAATATAGATTTCGATTTTAAAGAAGTATTTTATGGAACAAGAAAGACAAATACGACACACTCGCGGATTATGATGCACATTCCAAACAGTATTTAAGATCAAGTATAGATAGATATACCTAACGAATACTGTAAAATAGTTTTTAAGGCGATTAAATCTAAAAATATGTTTAATATTTATTTATTTATTTTCCATTTGTATTTTTTGGTTTAACAATAACCATTCCGCGCGAAGAACGGGTACTTCAGCTAGTATGTATATATATATGTATGTATGTATTTCCGTAAACAGAAATTTTTTATCAATTCTTTTTGTTGCTGGTTATTCGTATTTTTTTCTACAAAATACGTTGCATATTGTTGCATTAGACGTAAAATATTGTCTCTAGCAGTATTTTATATTACCCATTTCCAGGATAGAATATAAAGAGTAAATTCACAGAGTATCGCTAATAAGATAGAGTTTTCATGTCCGTTTTTTTAATCTTGCATGATACATGACGATTTTAATAAGTTAAGATATAATTGATTTTTACAATGAAAATATTTACTTACTTTTGCGAAATATCTAACTATACGCTATAACTTCATCCACAAGGTGCCGCCCAAGTGATGTAGTGGCTAAAGAACCATTCTATCACAACTTGGTTCCGGGTACGATTCCCAGCTTAGTCTTGGGTGTTGACTTGTCTGTCATTTCATAGTGGGTAACGCTGGCCGCCAACGGGGTGCTCCCACAATATAATGGCCAGTAGTTCGAGCAATGTTTGATGAACAAGTGTCCACCCTTTTGAAAAAAAAATTATCCACCAGATGTGGTCTGTTTTACAGACATTTCAAATTAAAATAGTTTTGCATTTGGCCATCTAATGACATGACGAATTCCCAAAATTAGACCACCCTGTAACGAAATAGGCTTTTAAAACTTGTGTGTTAATATTTATTTGTGTTTTCTTTTTTTAAAAAAAACGGCAAAGAAACAAAATAATTCGGAGATGGAAGAAATTCTAAATTTTCGTTGTACATACATTTTCAAACTAGAATCTTTTAGCCTCTTTCTCACAACAAACACAGTACTTGCTTTAGTAAAGAAATAGCTTGCAGTAAATCACATTTAAATGTTGAACTGTGAAAGTAAGTAAGTTACAATTAAATTTTTCTTAATTGAAATTTTAATTACATGTTATCCCGCGCAATTATTTTAATAAAGCATATACGTTTTTAAATGAATTCTGCATATTCATGCCATTCTCCCCTAAATTTTCCTTAAAAGAATATTTTGATGCTATTTTCTTTACACGAACTAATTAACCTGCTGAAGAGGCTGAAAATATTTGAAGTATTTATAAATGCTCACTCAACTGTTCTTCTATTCCTTAATTAAAAAATAAGTGATTAAGAATAAAAGCACATACCTTGCGTACATTTTTTAAAAATATGGTACATTCTTATTAATTAAAAGAATTAGAAATGGTTAATTAGCTTTATGATTTAATCTATTCTTTTATATGTTCTTAATCCTTCCTATATTTTCGAATGAAATGTGCATTTATTTCTTCTTTTTTTTATAAAATGAAGAGTTTTAAATATTAACAGTGTTGACTTTTTTCTTTAGAATTATGTTATTTTATATGAACTATCTGCAGAAAAAAATACTGATCCATGGAACATTAAAATGGTATTGGAAAGTTTTGAAAACAAGTGCCTTTAAAATAGCCCAGAATATATTACATTGCATCTAGCCCGACCAGTGGCCGAGCGCATAGCGCTCTCAACTGGGAGAAGGAAGATGCCTGGTTCACATACAGGTCGCGTCCGTCGACCTACACGTTCGAAGCTTTCCGTGGACTTCGAAACTTCGAGTTAGGACCCCTTAAAAAGTCTCCCATGGAAAGCACCCGCCTCAACCTAGATCCCTCCTGTAGATAATCGGCCGTATTTCCAAAATCAAATCAAATAAATTTATTGCACAGAGGGTACAAATGATTAACCCCACCCCCCCCCATCAGAGCTGTCTGAAGCCTGTACCATTGAGTGAAAAACTCTGCAACTTTGTGGATGACTTAATAAGGTTATGAGGAAACATTCATTGGAAAGAAGAAATGAAGTGTTGCAAATAGGGCAGGCGAGGCTTGTATTACCGTGAAAAGCAGTTGTACTGTGGCAATTTTTCAATGATGTTTACAAAACACGCATAATTGTTTCAAAAAGTATTCAAATATAATAAATTTGTAAGGATTTCGAAAGGGTATTTAAAATGTACAAAATCAAAATTTTTGAATAAATCGTAAATTTCTATCCGTATAAAAAGAGGAACTAAACCAGTAAAAATGTTAACCTGGATTTAAAATAAATTTTAAAATAAAAAGTGTATTTTTTTACTTATAGTAAGAAATTTGAAACATACAGATTACATTACGATTTAGATATTGTGTTTTCATTCATTTAAATACAATTACTTGGTTTGCTTTTCTTTGAAATAAGCCTTTTACCTAAGTAAAACAACAAAAAATGTCCGTAGAAAAAAAAAAAAAACTATTTTATTACGTAATAGTGTGCAAGAAAATTCACGAATCCCTACAAAAACTCTTTTTAATGCGAAAGAAGGGTTTGTAATTCAGACTCCACTTAAACAGTTATGTATTTTCAGTGTGTTCTGTCTCTCACTGATTTTACCTCAATATAACACACCTTTTTTTCAGCACTGATCAAAATGGTGCAAGATATGTAACTTTTATTTATTAATAACACGAAGTAACATTTTAGCAAGAAAAAAAATGGTTTCTTAAAAGATTTAATAAAAATTAAAGTTTAGCAGTTTGGGTAAGCATTTAAAGCCATTTGACTTCCTTATGATGTTGTCTAATCCGTATTGTCTAACGGACATTGTTCACATCAATGTGACATTACTAGCTGTTTCTTTTCAATATGATGATGCTAAAAATTTGAAATACAGTCAAGCCCGCTTTATAGAATATCGTTTAAAAGAATATCCAGCTTAATGTAATACATTTTCAATGTACCAAACTGTTGTAAATTTCGATGTGATCCCGGATAATGGAATATCCGGCTAATTAGAATATGTTTTATGGAAAATTTGCTAATCTATTCGACGGGCTCAACTCTAATTTTAAATTACGTGCAAAGTTTTGAAACAGTATGCAGGTTTATATACTAGTTGTCCCAAATGAATAACTTTCAATATTCGCTGCAATTGCCGATTGATTTATTGATGCTGAAACTCCGCCAATCCACGCTGTTATTATTCTTCATCTGTGAAAAAAAGTCTTAACGAGAGAAATAGATTGCTAAGTTTAAGCAAGCAAAATTGAACTTTCTAATAGGGCTTTGAATCAGTTTTCTCGTGAGTAGTAAAACTAAATAAGCAAAATAACAAAGATTCTGTTGAGAGGGTGTAATGGATAATAAAAAATAATACTAATGATAAGTATTTTTACCTCGCAAACATTAGTGTGAAGGAATAAGGCACAGATTTCAGTGTTCATACTCAGGCAACTGAAAAGTCTACCGGGCTTCATTGGCCAGTAGTTCTTTCGTCTCAACTTTTAATTAATTCCTCAGTGTAAGACAAAATGCTTCATATAGATCTCATAAAGGTTGTCATATAAAGATTGTCTTATAAAGATCGACCGTCGTTAACCCTTTGAGGTGCAACCCTTTCCCAATGCTGAAAAAAGGGCAGCCGTTGCCATCGCTCGACTTAACTACCAGCAAGATGGCGGACGATCTAAACGTTCATCGCGAGCCACATATCTAGAGACCCTTTTTTGACGCAGCTGGCTGTGCCGCACAGCCGGTTGCTTCAAAATATGGTCTCTAGATCTGTGGCACGCGATGAACGTTTCAATCGTCCGCCAACTTGCTGGTACTTAAGTCGAGCGATGGCAACGGCTGCCCTTTTTCAGCATTGGGCAATCTATGCAGCTGTTCTCGCAGTCTTCCATTTTTCAGCAGATGTCAGTGCTGTTAAAAAGAATCGTGACAATTTTTTGACGGGAAATGACGTGCTAAAAGGTAAAGGATTCTCGTGGAGCTATGTCACCCGCAACTATTTTGATAGAAATCAAATCTAGTCTTCGTGACTGGCAACATTCAAAACGTCAGAGTTGGGTGTTCCCAGAGAGGGAACACTGCGCGTTAAAGGGTTAAGTGTTATGGAACTGAAACATTTTGGGTTGTATGGGCGAGGACTGTTTTTCTGGTTCTTCCAAAAGGAAAAAAATCCCCTCGAGTAGCGTCCACACAAATTTGTCCGTTTATGATGTTAATAGTAATTCATCTAGAAATTTATTATCTATATTCAAAAATATTTTCAATTATCCAATTGCTAATCAATATTTATCATCTCCCAGAAAATATTACCAATAAAAATTTATCAATTACCCATAAACAAAAATAACTAAAACGGTCGCTAATAAAAAAAAAAAAAAACACGAAAACTCTAGTACACGTGGTTATTACAAAAATCAATGACGTTGTTTCTGGGAAATTATTTTTTTTCTGCAAGTAACAGAAAGTAATAAACTTGAGATCTGCAGTTTAACCATCCGATATAATCTAATTCATTGTTCAATGATTTACAAGTAATAAAAACCCGGATCCGTTACATTAGATTAATTCCGAAATAATTTCGACTTTTACGATGGGGTAGCTATAGTTAAATTTATAATATTTTTCAAGATTACAAAAGGAGGTAGATATTTCAGATATATAAAAAACATTTACGAAGAATCTACTCTTAAAATAATTGTATAACTGAAAAAAGCATTTGCATTGTTACAATAAATTTATTTTTGGATTAATGCTAAATAATAAGCTCTTGGATCTCTATTAAGACTTAACGAAAGAAAATGAAAGATATTATATTTCATGAAATTCCTTGAAAAATAGAAGTGTGTTTTATGCCCTCATTATGGATATTCTTTACAACATACAAAAAATGGCATCTACAAATGTACGCTCCCTCAAAAAAGTATTCGAGTGTAAAGCTAAATTTCATCTCTTTATTATGTGAATAAAAACTCATTTTTTAAAAAAATCAAATGTCCATATAGAAGTTATTATTAATTATTGATTGTGTACTTCTTATGAAGAGCAAATCTTTACATTCATGAAAAAGAAATTGAAAATTTTTTATTGCACTCGAATTATTTTTTGAGAGTGTATACATATCTAGGCTCAACATCATGAGAAAAATTATCATGGCAAAATTTTACAGAATGATTTGTTTTTTATTCTCATTAGGTTTTAGCAGAATAATGTAGTTGTGAAAATATGGGTGCATTTTTTTTCCCCATGCATAATCCCCAGCAGTACAGCTACTTGAGCTACTAGGAACGTTCCGAAAATCTCGAGGAAAAAGTCCGTAAACTCAAAAAAAGCTCTTTACTTCTCTTTGGATTCGAGTATAGAGCTTTATATCTTCTGACATGTACTAACGTAATCAATAAGCAGTTTGTTTTTAACTTACAGCGCATTTCTCATTTAGCAGTGTACTCCTCTGAAGCAAATATTCCCACTCTCAGAACTTTTTTGTTTGAAATGTTTATATAAATCGCACACTTTAAGTTGGTTACTTAAAAAAAAAAAAAAATATTTAAGCTTTTTCTTTGCCATTGCAGATTGGTTTCCAGGTTGGGAGAATTACGGATGGTATAGCGTACAACCTAGCGATGACGGTCTCTCCCAACAAAATTGCGTAGAACTTAGAAATTTGTTTAGGTATCCAAGCAAAGGTGAAGGCAGAACAGAGCGGTTCTTCTGGAACGATAGAGACTGCCAAGTGACCAATCCTTTCATTTGTGAAAGATTAAAACCTGGAGGTAATAAAAATATTAGTTTATACGTTATTCGATTGCATTTAATACCTTTTTTTAAAGATAACATTCTTATTCGGTGATTAAACGAGGATTTCATAGCATTTTGCTTCATTAATATAACATAACGCTTTGAAGACGGGCGGTCGATTTTTCAACCAAGCAGTAGAACACCTTAAAGGACGGGCTTGGTTCATATTTCGACCAACTAATGCGTTCCCCCTATGTAATTGTTCACCTGTACTGGACCAGCGGGGAGAGATGTCAACATCCATCCATCAATTCAGTTGCACCCCAGTTCCTGAAAAGGAGACTATACGCGTAAAGGTATATTTTCCTAAAGATATATACCCTTGTTCAAGAAGTACGTTTTACTTCGGGGGTGGGAAAGAGTAATCCATCAATGATTGTTGCACAAATAGCAGCTTCAGCTAAGAGTCACTGAAATGGGGGAAAACATTTTTCAGATGCTGACGTCCTTCTGAAACAGCACTGCCAAAATTTCCCCGCCTGGAAAAGGTAAATGTTTATATTAAAAGAGAGAGTATTAGGCTGGTGTCTAGGGATGAATAATTACTATTTCACTTAATATTAAAGAAAAAATTATATTTACAAGTAATTTACATGCTGGAGTTTACATTATTCTTCGTATCGTCGTACATGAGCATACAGCTATCAACTGCTTAGTGCCGCAGCTCTTCCTCGAATGTCTATTCCTAAAAAAAGGGGTGAGAGTTCTTTCGGGCTGAGGTCGTCTTCATTTTATTAATCAGGGGGGAAAGCTATTGAGGCCTTTACGGGTTGTCGCTTTTAGGAGCTGGTGGAGGTTGAGTCATTCGCGAGGGCTTTGCAGGCCTGGCCTTGACATTCGGCCATCCTGCTCGGAGACGTCCTCGGCTCTCGTGGGCACCACGTTGTCCTCGTCTTTGGCCGGGCGTTATCCACCTCATCGTCGACGTCATCAGTAGGCATCAGGGGACCCAATTATCGTCTGAGGTCCTGAAAATAAAAAGAAAAAAAACGAGAAAAAGGGAAAAACATGTGGGCTAGGCTTCTAATCAAATCGTCGTGAGGCTGCCCTTCGTCTTCTTCGACATCGTCATGAAATACGTCTTGGAGCTGTGCTAGAAAAGTGAGAAAAAAAAAATGTGATTGTCTTCAACAGTGATATTTGGGAAAGTTGTCAAGTCCGGGAATAAAAAGTCACGGTCGGGAGTTTTTCTAGTCAGAAGCGGAAGATAATTAGGTGATATCGGTGGACCATTTCTTCATAAAGTCCACGGCGGTTGAAGTCGAATTCGGTCCCTCATGGTTCCCGATTTTTTCCACATCATACCTATCGTTCGGTTTGCATGCTTTAATTCGGTATGGCCCGTAATATTTGGGTCTCAATTTAAGGCCAGTGCCGAATTGCGTCCGTTGGATGGCTACCAAATCACCTTTTTTGTACTTAGTGGGTGTCTTCCTTTTTTTGTCAAAGTGTTTCTTACTCGTTTCCTGGACTTTTAAGATGTTCTTTTTAGCGTCGTCACGCAGCTTTTCTCTTTCCTGAATAAAGTGCGATGTATATTCTTCGTTCAAAATTTCGAGTATTTTGTTGTCTTCCTTATTCTTCATTTTAGTGCCGATAAGCACTTCAAATGGGGACCATTTGGTGGACGAACTTATGGTACTATTTAGGATTCTTTGCAGGTTTGGGACATGTTTGTACCATTTCTCGGGTTCATCTATTGAAAGCTTGCTTAACACAGGGATTAAAGTTTCATGGATTCGTTCTACTTGCCCATTTGCACGTGGTATACCTGTAGTGATCTTTACGTGCTCAATAGATTCGTTATTGCAGTACTCTTGGAAAGCATTTGATGTAAACGCCGCTCCACGGTCAGTAATTACGCGTGATGGGTTGCCAAATGTACTTTTCTGAATCTCTAACTTAGTCAATGCGTCCGCTGTAGAAGTCGATTTGACAGGATAAATCCACGTGAATTTGCTAAAAGCATCTACGACAGTGAATAGATGGTTATAATTTTTGTTAGTCGATGGTAAGGGTCCCAGAAAATCGAGATGGTATGTGTGTAGTGGCGTGTCACCTTTGGGGATTGGGTGCAAGAAACCTTCTCCCTTGCCTCGTTTCTTGTTTATTAGAATGCAGTGAATGCAATTAGCTAGGACATGCTCAATTTTACTTCGCATTTGAGGAAAATAATAGTCAAGTTTTAAAATGTCTTCTGTTTTTTGAACCGCAAAATGTCCTTTGTCATGAATTTTTTTAATTAGGTTGGTTTGCATCGAAGCTGGTACAACTAGTAACTCTTTACCATTTACAATTTTGTATAAAACTTCATTGCGAATGTTGTATTCCTGTGTGTCTCCATCTTCTAATAGACGCTTAAGAGTTTTAATGTACTCATCAGTGTTTTGTGCGGCTTTAATTTTGGCTGTGATTTCATCGCACGCGATAAACATGACAGGCGATCGACTTAATGCATCAGCATGTTTCATTTGATGTCCTGGACGATGTAAAATTTCGTAGTCGAACTCTTGGAGAAAAAGAGCGTATCTGGCGATTTTGGGTACGATGTCACGCTTACTCATGGTTTTTTGAAATGCGGCACAATCGGTAAAAATTTGAAAATGTGTTCCATGTAAGTAGTGACGGAATTTTTTAAGTGCTTCAACGATAGCTAATACTTCCAATTCAAAACTAGAATAATTTTCTTCGTGCGGTTTAGTTTTCTTACTCATGTAGTAGATTGGGTGATATCCATCTGGAGACTCTTGGAGCAAAATGGCTCCGTATCCGTGTTTAGAAGCGTCCGTATGTAACTGGAGATTGGCACCTGGGCTAAATAGATGTAAGAGTGGGTCTGTTGAAAGCGCGTCCTTCAATCGTTGAAATGCTAGCTGCTGATCTGGACCGAAAACGAAAGGTTCATCTTGTCTTAATAAGTCACTCAGAGGTTTAGCGATTATTGAATAACTTTTAATAAATTTTCGAAAATAACCAGTTAAGCCAAGGAATTGTTGAATTTGTTTTACGGTACGAGGCTCTGGAAAATTTTGAACGGCTTTAGTTTTGTCTGGTGACGGTCGAATCGTTCCGTTTTGTATGATATAGCCCAAGAATTCAATTTTTTGTTTTAAAAAGTGACACTTTTTAAAATTGAGTTCGAGACCATATTGTGATGCCGTATTTAACACACGTGCTAGTTTCTGTATTCCCTGCTGCATATCAGTTGATGGGATAATGATATCATCCATGTATATTATGACAGTGTTGTCTTGTAATAGCTCATGCATCACTTGAAAAACATAGCGTTGAAAAACTGCTGGTGATAAACATAAACCAAATGGGGCTTTATTAAACATCCAGGAGCCTTCTGAAGTCACAAAAGATGTATATTTTTTACTATCCTCATCGATATCTACGTGATAAAACCCGTTTTTTAAATCCAACGTCGTGAAAACTTTTGCATCGTGCAGCTTATCTAAGACGTCCTCAATTAGTGGTAAGGGAAATCTGTCTTTGATAATTTTTTTATTTATTTTCCGGTAATCGATGCACATTCTATATTCGCCATTTTTCTTTTTTGTTAATACAACCGGCGATGCGTAGTCGGAAGTTGAAGGTTTGATTATGTTTTCATCTAATAATTTACGTACCTGACGTCGAATCTCGTCGTTCTCGGCATGGGAAA
The DNA here is from genome assembly GCA_038373885.1 of Cheiracanthium punctorium. Lineage (NCBI taxonomy): Eukaryota > Metazoa > Arthropoda > Arachnida > Araneae > Cheiracanthiidae > Cheiracanthium > Cheiracanthium punctorium. The sequence goes on along the minus strand of JAWZYV010012154.1, from coordinate 17,290 downwards.
ATCTACGCGGTCGTTGAGCTACTGGAATATCATCTTTTACGACAATGTGCATGCTGACGTTAACGTGTTTTGTTTTGTGTGGTTTGTATGAATAAATTATTTGCGCAGCTTCGGCTCGCAATTCAGGACATTGAATGTGAGTTAGATCCACTTCGTCTTTATTTTCGATAGCAGTAATTGCATGGATGAAAGATTTTTCATTGGTCTTAATTTGGATGCCTTCAGCACTAAACGTGAATTCGCCTTGCTTAATAACGTCGGTTCCGACTATAGCGTCTGGAGCAATTAAATTATTACCGACAACGAATACATCGGTTTGGAATGTGTGGTTATCAATAGAAATAGTTGTATTAAAATAGCCAAAGGGTTTCATTTCGCCTGCGCCGATTCCGGCAAAAATCATGTTTGTGGGGGTTAAAGTCGGTTTACGTAATTTGTTATAAATATGCTCTTTTATAATTGTAACTTTACTTCCTGTATCAAAAAGAGAGTTTATGGGGATATTTAGAATTGATATTTGCTTTTGCATTTCTGAGAAAAAATTTGGTTGTACTTCAACTTCATGAATAGCTTCTGATTTAGTTTCTATCTTAACAGTACGTTTTACACAGTCATTAGATTTATGTCCGAAGGAATTACAAGCAAAACATTTAAGGCCTTTATCTTTATGTTTGCAAAATTTTGACTTATGTCCCAACATACCACAGGAAAAACAACGAATTTGGGACGAAACAGGTATTTTAGTATTTTCGAGATTCGGTTTAGCTTTAGCATCATACACTTTTTGTTTTTGCTCAAATTTACTCTTAGGAATTTTATTTTTTTGTTCATCTGACTGCATTTGCTCAAAAATTTTTAACCTGTTCTTAAATTCAACCAAATTTCGGCATCCGTACAGAGAAGCTTTTTTATAAACATCTTCATTGATACCATTTATTACGTATTTCATCAATGCGGCATCTTCTACCTTGCCTTTATTGGCTAATCGTTTCATATTCAAAAAGTATTCATCAATGGTCTCGTCACATCTCATTTTCCTTTTAGAAAGCGTTTCATGAATTTCGGCAGAGTTAGATGTATCGCCGAATTCCTCAAGCATGATTTTTTTAAATATCTCATAAGAATGAATTTTCGATTCGCTAGCAAGGAACAATTTGGCCTTTCCCTGCATGCAGCGTTTAGCAAATATTACTTTTTGAAGCTCAGTTAATTGCAACAAACATGCAGCATCTTCAAAGTTTTCTAACCAGGCTTCAACGCTTTCGAAATTCTTGCCTTCAAATGGCCCAATAAAACTTTCCAAGTCAGAAAAAGAGACGTGAGAGTTTATAAAATTGCCATGTATTGGTGGTTGCCTGTATTGTTCGAATGCACTAAAATTATCTCTTGCTGGCATACTAGTATTTTTCACAACATTTTCAGCTATTTTTAAATTATTAGCATCAACACTTTCGGTTTGGGAAAGCACGTTACATTTGCTCCCTTGAACTTCAGTGTGACTGAACTCAGTCTCAGACTCATTATCAGTTAAATCATCGTGAACAAGATTATCTTTAAGTACTTCTAAATTGTTTAAGCAAGAGACAATTCGAGTGGCTAGCTCATCACCCGTACCTTCATTAGAAATTTGCAGTATATTAGCCAAAGTAATCAAATTATTAACCGTAAACTCTGTTTTGGTTTTTGCGATTTTATTTTTCAATTCGTCACCGTCTGGTGAGAAGGCAAAGCCAGGGAACGATCTGAGCCGATCTCTATTTTTTCTATCTCCAGTATTTTCGAAAATTAGTTGATGAAGTAGCTTAATTTTTGCTGTTTTTTCCGTCTTAATGGCAACCGCCAATTCTGGAATGTCGACTAGTGACATTTTAATGTAATAACAAAGTTAGTTCACTTACTTCAAAGTGCGTTATCCGTATTGCACTCTTAAGCACCACGACGAAAGATAAACTGCGTCATAAGAAAAAAGAACTGCGTCATATCGTTCACTTATTGCAAAACGGTTTTCTGGGGTCGAGCCCCCATAAATATTAAAAGAGAGAGTATTAGGCTGGTGTCTAGGGATGAATAATTACTATTTCACTTAATATTAAAGAAAAAATTATATTTACAAGTAATTTACATGCTGGAGTTTACATTATTCTTCGTATCGTCGTACATGAGCATACAGCTATCAACTGCTTAGTGCCGCAGCTCTTCCTCGAATGTCTATTCCTAAAAAAAGGGGTGAGAGTTCTTTCGGGCTGAGGTCGTCTTCATTTTATTAATCAGGGGGGAAAGCTATTGAGGCCTTTACGGGTTGTCGCTTTTAGGTGCTGGTGGATGTTGAGTCATTCGCGAGGGCTTTGCAGGCCTGGCCTTGACATTTATATAGATACACTTATTTTAGTAACGCTTATTTAAGTACATTTACAAATATAAATGTATAAAGCGTGCAATCTAAAGTCTGGATACATTTAAGTAACTTTTGCTTACATATAATTGCGGAAAGTGTGTCAAGCCATATTATAATGGTTTCATGTGATATTGTAGGATCATTTTATTATTGGCAAACATTCATTCTGCATAACTTTCTTTTGCATTACGGTGTAGGTTAAAGTATGCAAGATGTCACCTCGGTATTTCTTCTACGCAAGCATAGATAACTATTAAGACAATTCATAAAACTCTAGTATTTGTTTATAAGGTCCATTACAGATAATATGAGGTCGTCTTGTTAGTATAGTTGCGACTCAAATTTATTTCTTTAATCTGTGTTTGTGAATTTTGGGATTCACAGTGCAAGGAGTTATTCGACTACGGTAAGTTACTGTTCTTGCAGCATAAAATACTCTCAAAATTACATCTTGTAACGTTAAAAATCACGTCTGTTGTGGTTTATTTACGATAAGCTTGTACATCAATAAACAAGTTCGAAATGAAAATTGCAATGTGGGTTAAGATGAGTTCCTTGTACTACCCAACATCCATGGTATCAGTGCTTCAGGTGTAAATCTTGGACACATACTCAATGTTCAGGCTGGGAGGATCATGAAATGAAAAGCAGACATTCGAAATGCGATTTGTGTTCATGAAATGTATTACGTACGTTTCGTTTTCTTTTTTGTATCTGATTCTATAATTTTTTTTTAGTGGGTAATCCGTTACTGTTTTTTTAGTATTATCTGCACCTTTTTCACTAAACACACAAGTTTTTTTTTTTTCATGTTTGAAAATAAACCTTTGTATGTTGATTTATATTCCTGTGCATTCGTTATCTTACCCACTACCTTCAGTTATCTCATAAGTAACCATCATCATCAACAAATAGGTAAGATGACGAAAATTACTTTTTGCTGGCAGGGAATATTTTGGCATTTTCCAAGAAGAGGTAAAATCGCTTTGTTATTTTTCTAAAACATAAAGGTTCAAAGAAGTCTCTGAAAGATTTAGCCTTTGAAACCGATTGCTGAATGCTGGAAAATTATTTGAAGCTGTTATTTATACTTCACTTTCCCCTATACATATTTAAAAACTAAGCTTTGCAGTTTAAAAAAAAATCAAGAAATTCAAGGATGCGCATGAAATAAAACAGATTTATTTTATAAAGGTAAAATATTAATAAAAAACAATAATTATAACAATCTTAGATATTTAAAGAGTGTACTTTACAAACGAAGAAACATGCCGACCATTAAAGTGATATCGACCATTAAAGTTAGCTAGTGAAGATACACTAGCTAAAGGCAGAAGCAAATAGTGACGTAAGTTTTATTGGAAAGATATTTTAGTTGATATTCTACGTGATCCCGACTTCTTTCTGTTCCTCTAATTACGTAATAAACAAGATTCAATAATGCTATAATGTTAATTTTCAGCGAGCTTGGATCCTGTATCAGTTCCTCCATGCAACCGAAGCGTGCTGTTATCCCGAGAACACCCAAAGGATGTATTAAACTCCCCTGGTTTTCCTAACAAATATCACAATAACCTGAAATGTCATTATCACATCACGGCAACGCAAGGGAAAAGGATTGTTGCATTCTTTACGGATTTTGTCTTGGAGGAAAGTGAAAGGTATGACTCACTATAAAATTTAAAATAAATAAATAAATAAATAAATCCAGTTTATACAAAATCAATAAATATAGCAACTATGCTACACTTAAGATATTAACCTCGAGACAATTTTCCTAGTTCTCAGATGTGGTGAGTAACTCCGTATTTTTGAAACAAGCGATGAATTTATTTCTTAGACTTTGAACTGGTGTATTTGATCAATTGTAAACGTGGGCACTGTCTCGTAATATTTCTTTGTATTATAACCCTTTGAGGCGCAACCCTTTCCCAATGCTGAAAAAAGGGCAGACGTTGCCATCGCTCGACTTAACTACCAGCAAGATGGCGGACGATCGAAACGTTCATCGCGTGCCACAGATCTAGAGACCCTTTTTTGACGAGAGCTGGCTGTGCCATGGCAACGGCTGCACTTTTTTCAGAATTGGGCCTGCTGCGTCAAAAAAAAAGGGTCTCTAGATCTGTGGCACGCGATGAACGTTTCGATCGTCCGCCATCTTGCTGTTACTTAAGTCAAGCGATGGCAACGGCTGCCCTTTTTTCAGCATTGGGCAATCTCTGCAGCTGTTCTCGCATTCTTCCATTTTTCAGCAGATGCCAGTGCTGTTAAAAATAATCGTGACAGTTTTTTTACGGGAAATGACGTGCTAAAAAAGGAAAGGATTCTCGTGGAGCTATGTCACCCGCAACTATTTTTATAGAAATCCAATCTATTCTTCGTGACTGGCAACAGTCAAAACGTCAGAGTTTGGTGCCCAGAGCGGGATCACTGCGCGTTAAAGGGTTAACCCTTTCAAACCCTGCGTCTATGATGCAAAAATTGCTTATACTATCGCACAGAATGGATGTTCTAATTTTTGCACGTAAAGAAAAAAAAATTCTAGAGAATTTAACAATCAGGTTTTTATTTATTTTTTAAATTAGAAATTTAATATCTGTTATAAAAAAGAATTATTTAATCAGGTATGGACGGGTTAAAGTATATGCAATATATAAAGATCCAAAAATATCTGCGCAACTGTAAAGGTTAGTGGAAAGAACCGAGATGATTTAAAATTAGTAGAAAAACATAATTTTCTTTCATATTGAACAGCTACTGTCGTGTGCTATTCAGAAAATCCGAGAACAGTTAAACTGCAAAAGGTTTCTAAAGTAAAACCGAAAGACGTGGGGCATCAGGCAGTTGTATGAGTAGTGGATTAATACTGCCTTTTGACCTAGAGCACAATGACTTAATTTGCAAAACTTTCTAGTTCTTGAAAGTACAGGGTGGCCATAAATAAATCCTATATGCAAATTTTATTCCCTTATGGACGTCCTATATGCAAATTTTAAGCCTATCGAACAGTGTGAAAACAAGACCACATTGAGTAATGGTCAATCATGACTCTGAATAAGAAGGAACGTGTATTGTTAGTGAAGATATTCTATCAGAATGGTAGCAATTATTCAGCGACTCTGAAAGAATACCGGCGTATAAAACGATTAAGAAGAGGTTCAATTTGTGTCAATGAGAATAAATAATGGTTTAATTGTTTTCCAAAGCGTTTTTATGATTGTTTAATTTGTGATCTTAATTTACGTTAGTTTTTTATCTGTAAAAATTTAATTACTGGAGCGAATTGTATGGAATTTGTAAATAAACTGTAAATGATGTTTTATATTGCTTATATGCCTCTTAGAATGTCACTATGCTCTGTCGATCGGTTTTGGACGTTGTATAGGCCACCGGTGAGCTTTGAAATACGGTACAGCGCCATCTATAGGGTGAAAATGACATTTTGGGTTTTTTGCATATTTGACTTGCGCATGTTCTGAAACGTGTAGATACCAAATTTCACTGGAATATTCTCGGTAGTTCTTCTCCAGCACCCCTTGAACGCTTGCAGTTTAATTATGGCGACTCTGTACTTGAGCGAATTATAAAACATTGAGGATGGATGGCATCCTAAAAGAGTTAGCTTAGAAAAAGTTCTTAGTTTCTAACCAACACCACCCCTATCCTACAACCTATCGATCATCAGTAAATCCCCAACTTTCAAAAACTTTTTGCTAAATACTTGTTCGATGGCGATTTGAGGAAACGGGGAGGGAGCACAAGCCCCACTCTTTTCTTGAAATTGCACTGTAAAATGGTCGTATGCCTCAAAATTATAGTTATAGCTAGGCAGGATGTTGCAAAAATTACCTTAAATTCTGTGCGGGAAAAGCTGTGACCCGATGCAGAAGCTGAAAGAGATTCTGAAGAAATAATTCCTAAACCGAAAGTGGTTATGTAGATAGGACATTTTATCCTTTCGAAAATCTATGGAACTAAATGTGTCAACAAACATATGTTTGGATTTTAATTTTTATAGAACGTATATATTTAATTTTTATCTAAAAACTATGCATTTGCAATAGAATCATTATCATATAAAAGTTGGAATAGTTTATTTAGTTCTAGTACAGTATAATCGCATTTCATTTAATCTCATGGGGGAAAATGGATTCGAGATATAAGTATTTCGACTAACGAGCACGATCAAGGAACGAATTAATCTCGTATCTGAAGATATTACAGGACGTCACAGTTGAGATCACGTGAACCAATCATTTCATATTTTAAATGACACGACATTTTATGCTTTAAGTCAAGAGACCACGCCTACTCCGTCTGCGGTATAGCTATATTATACTAATGACTTCTGACCAATGTTGCTCACGCTATGTCATTTAAAGTGGCTTTTGTTAATAATGACTTGCATTACAGTTTCTGGGGCGTTTTTATTATACCACCCAATTTTTTTAATATTTAGCAGCATTGTTATAGTAAAAAAAAAAAAAAACAGTGAGGCCAGAAAAGAGGTCGAAGACATTTCTTACCTCATATATTAAGCCAATCACCTTATAAGCCATATCAGGCTTATAAGGTGAGCTTATAAGGAGGCTGGCTGTGCGCGGGCACAGCCAGCTGCGTCAAAAAAGGGTCTCTAGATCTGAGACACGCGATGAACGTTTTGATCGTCCGCCATCTTGCTGGTAGTTAAGTCGAGCGATGGCAAAGGCTGCCCTTTTTCCAGCATTGGGCAATCTCTCCCGCTGTTCTCGCATTCTTCCATTTTTCAGCAGATGTCAGTGCTGTTAAAAATAATCGTGACAATTTTTTTACGGGAAATGACGAGCTAAAAAGAAAAGGATTCTCGTGGATCTACGTCACCCGCAACTCTTTTTATAGAAATCCAATCTATTCTTCGTGACTGGCAACAGTCAAAACGTCAGAGTTGGGTGTTCCCAGAGCGGGAACACTGCGCGTTAAAGGGTTAAAAAGCCCTCCCCCCCTCCCCCGATTCTAGGTGGAAATGACTTGAAACGTTTACTTCAAATCATAAATCAGGCTAAAAAAAATGTAGGTATAATAAACAAAACCAAACAACCATTTTACAGTTTTTCTTAAAAGTGTAGTTCATACAGTTTTTAATCAAATCTTATTTTCTACTGCATATCTTCTGCTTCATTTTATGATTAAAGTAAGGCTTTATTGCGGTGGTTTTTTTTTCTGTTTTTGCTTTAGGCAGAATACTTGAAGGTTATCTGCCGAAAGGGGGGACGCCTTGGGATTAAGACTTTTTAAGGAGATTGTTTATCATAGTATAATATATTTTCTGGGGTTATAAATTCTAGGAAATTTTTCTTCTTCAGAGATATACGTTAAAAGTTATTCTCTCTTAACATCGGATAATTCGAACTTCTATTCATTCAAACTTCCTCTAGTGAACCTTTAAGTTCGAAATAACTAGCGTCTACGGTACAATAAATTTTAATCATAAAATCGTGTTATGGGTGGTAGCGAAATTATCATTATGCTCACTATTTCAAGTCTGCATAAAAGCTTCACCCTGCATCTACAGTCATTTTAGTATTACAGTGATTTTAACTCGTCTCATTTTAATTAGTTGAAAAAAAATCAAGTAAAAAGGTCATTGATTTTTTTTTCGCTAAATTAGCAACATGATAACAAGCACAGTTTGTTCGATGTTCAAAAAGAAGTTGTATTTTGTGCTCAGAAATGTATTGTTTATTACTTATTACAGTACATTCAGAGTAATGGTCTCACTTCATAAATCCGCTAACCTTTTATTCTAACTAAATACTATTCTGTCTTGCTGTAACATGTGCTTAATTTAATTAGTAAATATGAATCTAGCTTATATCCAGCTATACTTTTGCGTGTAATTAGTAATATATTTAATTCAGGGATTAGACTTTGAACAATAGTTTAGGGCATGTATTTAACCCTTTAACTCGCAGTGATCCCGCTCTGGGAACACCAAATTCTGACTTTTTGACTGTTGCCAGTCACGAAGAATAGATTGGATTTCTATAAAAATAGTGGCGGGTGATATAGCTCCACGAGAATCCTTTACTTTTTTAGCACGTCATTTCCCGTAAAAAAATAGTCACGATTATTTTTAACATCACTGACATCTGCTGAAAAAGGGAAGAATGCGAGAACAGCTGGATATATTGCACAATGCTGAAAAAAGGGCAGCCGTTGCCATCACTCGACTTAACTACCAGCAAGATGGCACGCGATGAACGTTTCGATCGTCGGACGATCGAAACGTTCATCGCGTGCCATCTTTCTGGTAGTTAAGTCGAGTGATGGCAACGGCTGCCCTTTTTTCAGCATTGGGAGAGGGTTTCGCCTCAAAGGGTTAATATATTTTCTCCAAGTAAGACATTTTCTACCTAATAGATATTGCTCTACACTTTAACTATTCAACATTATTTGAGGCAAGAATTTCCGATTTTCACCACTAGAGACGTTGCAACTATGTAATAACGGATAGGATTTTTAAACCTGCAGCCATTCGTGCTCTACAATTTTATTTTCGTACTTTTAAAAGGTATACCTAGATTGTAATTATAGTTTTATGTAAAAGATATTTTCAAACGAAGATAATAAATGCTTTTCGACCATAGATTTGCAAGCGGCTAGCTGGAGACAAATATCGTTCCCCTGTCACAAACCACTCGTGAATAATTAATTAGGAAAGAAACCGAACTAGATTTCTAGGGATATGAAGAATTTGGTACGATCCTAGAAACCTCATCGGAATTGCTGCTGTTCACCTATTTGGAACATTCGTCGTTGCACTAAATCTGCTGAGTAACGCCGTTCTGTTCTGTAAGCTTACGAAAGTCCAAACTTTTTTTGTTCATATTTTAATGTGCCTTCGAGCATTCTCTAAATGCATTCCTAAATGCGTCTGACTTACATAGGACTTCATACCAGCATTTTAAAATCGATTTGTAGAAGACAAACAGATGCTTCTTCATTCGTGCATTCACATAATTACGAAATTTCTAGCTGAATATTTATGCTTCTAAAAAGGGGAAAAAAGTTGAAAAAGTATATTTGTAGATTTGATTGCGTTTAGTTGCTTGGCGAATTATTTAAAGTATATTTCTTGAAAAACCCCGATAATCATAAAAAGTATAAATGCGATGGTTACTTTTTTCCCCTCTTTTTATGGTTAAAAAGCAATTTGAAATCATCACGCATCAGATTTGGACGAAAGGAAATGTGATTTAGAATTGTGGAAACGTTTCATATGAATCAAATATTTCTTCTGTCATTTCATAATAATTAAAGGAAATTGAAAATTGTTCAATGTTTCATAAACTTAAAAGATAGGAGTAGCAAATGAATTAAGCAAATTGGCACACATTACAGTACTGTTAAATGATATTTTCGATTCCAAATACTGAATAAAAAACATTCTGAAGCGAATTAAAGCCAGGTAAGACTTGAAAGTAACCTTATATTCCCTTATGAAAACTCGGTATTTATCTTTTAGTCTCACCGCATCTATTAGAATTTCTTTATTTCCTTCTTATTTCATTTTTTTTTTCTCATTTGCAGATCCATATCTGTTCTATTATTTCTTTGTTATCGTACATTCCTGATGGCATTTTGATTTAGAAAAACCAGTAACATTTTTATGTCGTTTAATAATTCTTTAAGTTCTCTTTCATAGATATAAATATATATAAACTCTCTGGAAAATCTCAAATGATCCACATTAAAAAAGTTAGAGAGGAGAGAGGAATACTCATGCTGTTTTAGACTTATGGTTACTGTTGCTCCTTGTTTAAATGATTGTCCTTAAGCAGTATTTCACAATTATATCTAAGCTGTAGTTAAGCACCCTTAGTATGACGTCTGCTAAATCTGTTCCGATGGCTCTGTTACAAAAAGTATTTCTTGATATCCGTGGCAATTTCTTGAAAAAAAAATAGGAACAGATTTACCGACTCAGATTCTGTACAGCATCCTTAACCCTTTGAGGCGCAACCCTTTCCCAATGCTGAACAAAGGGCAGCCGTTGCCATCGCTCAACTTAACTACCAGCAAGATGGTGGACGATCACAGCCCGGCACAGCCACCTGCGTCAAAAAAGGGCCTCTAGATCTGTGGCACGCGATGAACGTTTCGATCGTCCGCCATCTTGCTGGTAGTTAAGTTGAGCGATGGCAACGACAGCCCTTTTTTCAGCATTGGGCAATCTATCCAGCTGTTCTCGCATTCTTCCATTTTTCAGCAGATGTCAGTGCTGTTAAAAAGAATCGTGACAATTTCTTTTACGGGAAATGACGAGCTAAAAAGAAAAGGATTCTCGTGGAGCTATGTCACCTGCAACTATTTTTAAAGAAATCCAATCTATTCTTCGTGACTGGCAAGAGCGGGAACACCGCGCGTTAAAGGGTTAATACTAATATCGATAAATTTAATGATTTTTTTTCTAATACGTTTACTCTGATGTTTCTTATTTGTGAAGGAAAAACCCTATAATATGTTTCAGAGAATTTCAAGATTTTAGTTAAAGCCACGTCGTGAAGCACCCTCCCCCCCCCAAAAAAAATACTTTTTGATCCACCTGTTCGCAGAATAAATGTAACAGAATGGGAGAATAGTATTATGTCACATACAAATGCGGAAAAGGAAATATCATTTCACCGCGAGTTCTATTAATCGATATTCGGCGCTCTATCACTTTTCTCTGAAGCAGCACAAGCGAGTTTACTACATACGCATGAGATGGCGCCACATTACCTGAATTTTTATAATATTAGCTGTTAAACCAGTGGCGTAGCGAGGTTTATTGGCGCCCGGGGAGGAACTTAGTTTGCCGCCCGCAAGATTCTAAACTTTCGGCGTTAGAAGAAGGTGACGCTAATTTTCCTTAGTAACATGACTGTGCTGAATGAGCAAAAGGTGTTATGACTTTTTTTCTTTTTAAGTCCTAGGGGCCAAAGCCCCTAGACTCACTACGCTCGCTTTTCGTATGAGGCATTCGGCCCCTAATAAGGCTTATTCGTAAAAAAAAGCATAATTGACAAATCCCAAAGTTTGGATCTGATAGAATGTTTCCGAGCTACAGATTCCTTGGTTCTTGCATGTTCCTTGGAACAACTTTTCACTATTTTTAATTGTGTAAAACCAATGGAACACCTTGGGCATTTGTCATCCATGGCGATTTTTCATAATTTGGCGGCTTACGTATACGTATAATTAACAATTATTTCTAAGAAAACAGTGATTCATATGTTTTCTTTGATAAAAACTACGGTACAGCTATTATATCTTGCTTCTAAAAACGACTTTTCATTATTTGGCGGTTTACACATGCTGATAACCGATAATCATTGTTCATGTAAGGTTGCCGCGAAAACAATTATCCATACATTCATGTACACCACCCTTCGCAGATTGGTTTATTTAGCACCGCTAAATATATCATCTCACCGCGCGGCCAAATATCCAAGATGTACTTGCTATAATGGCATAGTTAGCGCCACCAAATATTTCTACGGGTGGCAAATACCCAAGCTGAACCTAACCGACATTACTATAATATGCATTTGAATTATTTTTCATTTTCGAAATCTTGGGTGCTAACCTTTTGGAACACACGTACTATTTAGATTCACCCTCCTTGAGATAGCGTTTTTCTACATCGCACCTGATGCCAAAATGACGCTTTTTAAATCAGATACAATTATTATTAGAAAAAGTATTAGAAAAACGAATTGGCGTCGATTCTAAACTCTTGTTGTATAAGAGAACTTACTATTAGAAAATTGTGAACTTTGTGTAACACACTTTGACTCATTTATTTCACTAACCTTTTAATTTGGCGTAAAAATGGTGTCATTCTACTTCATGATTGTTATTTTCACGCAGGAATTGCTTTGTTGCAAAGGCATGAATGATTTTATGCTATTGAAAATTGCCAACCCTGGCAAACCATTAGGCTTATTTTTTCAGTTTTTTATTAATATCTTCTAAAATAATTGGAATTTCGAAATTTAAGTCAGCTTACTAGCTTCCCCGGAATTTTCCGAATCTGCGGACACCTTCGTCGAAACTCAATTACCCACGGTTTTGGAGGAGATAGCAGAACAATCTTTTGTCAGCGGAGGCGGCGGAGGGTGCCATTATTTTGTTAAGGCCAAAGCAGAGGGTTCTTTAAGCAGAGGACTTCTTAAGGCATTTTCTCGCGTATTCACATCTAGAGAAAACAGTCCTAAACTCCTGACCGTTAAATAGACAGCCGCGCGATAGGTCAGAACCGTAAACCTTTATACTTCAGTCATCTACCAATCATGCACAAAAATGTTGAAGCGTATCTGAACTTGCTTTGAAGCTGTTCTAATTGAAACACAAAGAATCAAGGAGTAGACTCTTTTTTTTAAAATATCTGCATATAAGTGGCTTAACTTTAGTTTAATTTTATTAAAAAAGATTTATTTTCACACTTCGCACTGTAGAAAGGAGTTTAATGCTAAGTTGCTGCGTAATAATAATATAATAATAGCTTTCATTTCTCAGAGGGATCAACGATCAGTTTTGTGGATATCAAGCATGTTTTCAAAAATACACCTTAATCTTTAACAGGACTGTATCGGTGTACTGTCATAACAATGCCCTTTAATATCAATATTGGCAGGCATCCTTTTCTTCAAATAATGGAATTTTAGTAACTGTTTAATTTAATTCCGTTAAGCTAGATTTCTTAAACGTATGCAATTTCTGATTAAAAAAATAAATTTTCATATTTTTTGTATTTGTTAAAATGTGGCCCTAACTTGTTTAAAAATACCATTTTCTATGCAGCAGGTTTGTACAGAAATATTTGAATTTTTTAAGTTTTGCACTACATTTAATTTCTTTTAAAAAACTTTAATTTTTAGATTATACGACAAAGAAATAAACTATTTTTCTCGTATAGTTTTTCAACGGGCGGCACAGGCGTCACATGCTTGACACTACTCTTCAACATCGTCTCGAACGCTAGCCCAGTAGAAGCGCTCGCGAACTTTCTGCAGGGTCTTTATGATGCCAAAATCTCCCCCAGTTAAACCATGATGCAGCTCTTCTAGAACCTTCGGAATCCTCGAACGAGGGAGTATCAACTGCCATCGGAGCATCTTGTCGCCCGACTCCCATTTACGGTACAGGACACCTTTTCTCAGGCGAAGCAAATCCCACAAAACACAGTACTGCTTCGTTGCCGGACTATAGGACGATATTTCTTGCCAGCTGGGCTCATCGCTCGATTTTTCCATAAATTCCACAATAGGTTTGATGTTGCTATCGGCTAACTTTTCCGCCGGATTTGTTCGTCACTCCAGGGATCTTGGGATGGTGCCGATGATGTAACTTGGTGGACAACGGCCTGTTTCAGATGATAATTTTTCTCCGCCTTGGAGCAATAGCAACAACTTTCTATGCAGGACCTTCTCGACAAGGCATCTGCGTTTCCATGAGATGCCCCTTTTCGATGACGTATCTCGATGTCATATTCTTGCAGTCTTTGTATCCCCCTGGCTATCTGGCCCTGCGGATTCTCAAAGTTTAAAAGCTAGGTTAAAGAGGCATGGTCCGTTCGGAGCAGGAACTTTCGGCCGTACAGATAATGATGGAAATGCTCCACGGCCTTAACGATAGCGAGAAGTTCCTTTCTCGTAACACAATAGTTATGTTTGGCCTTCGAAAGGCATTTTCTCCAGTGGCAATGACATGTTCTTGGCCATCTATATACTGGGACAAAACGGCTCCGACACTCTCCTTACTTGCGTCTGTGTCCAGGATAAATGGCTTATCAGGATGAAGATATGACAGGATCGGCGCAAAAGTCGACTTCAGTTGGTTGAAGGCATCCTCACATTCTGCAGTTCTAAGAAATTTCTGTTCCGTTTCGGTTAATTTATGAAGAGGTCTTGCGATCTGAGAAAAACCCTTCAAGAATATTCGGTAGTAAGTGCAAAGTCCAAGAAAACTTCGCAGCTCATGGACATTCTCAGGACGACTTTACTCCTGACACCAAATGTTGCAAAGAACTCCGCTTGTTTCCTGGGTTCGATGTTCTAAAGTTCAGTTCGTGTAGAAAGTTCCTGAAAAGAGTGCACTTGTTAGGATGGAACTCAAAACTTTATTGCTTCTAGAACTTCGTCGAACAATCATCTGTACAAAATTCGAAAGCACTAACGGCCAGTAGTTCGTTTATAACAGTCCACTCAGCACCGAAGCTTCACAAATGCTGCAATTCTTACACAAAATAAAACCCTTTCACAAGTAAAATTCAGTGGAAACTTTCGAGGGAAATCGTACATAGTCCCTCAAAACTCAGCAATGAAAGATTTACACACAGCACTTAAAAACCAGCTCCGAAAAGCAAGCGAAAGTACCGCTTCTATAGCGTCAATACAAAGCGTAACGCAGCAAATTCACTCGACGAGAGCTCAATGAACACTGACTCAAATTGGGGGGAAACCGCCGCTTTTATAGTCTACGACGAACACCGTGGAAGGTTCCAGAGGGAACCATCCGTGGAATGTACTAGAACACGCTCGATTTTGATTGCGTAATAGAAGAGTAATATTAGGTTATTATTAATGCAGAAAAACTAGCTTTACAAGTCCCATTAGGAAAATCGCGCCAAATGACCGAAACGTCGCCAAGCTTGGCAAGTTTTTGCGAAATATTGCCCAATTTGGGGCCAAAAATAAATGCCCAAAAGTGAGGTTGCGGAAGGCTTAGGACCAATATTTCTCGATATTTCCAGAAAATGCTATACAAACCAATGGAAAAACCAAAAACTCCGTATTTCGCGCTCTAGTTGACAGATTTTGATCCAACAAAAAGCAAAATTGAACCATTTGTCTCGTAAAATACGAATTTTAAACTATTTTAAACCCCAGAACAGCGGTTTGCCCCCAAAATTCGTAACAGTATGTATTCTGATTATTCGCTTTTATTTTAAAAATTGTAAGCGCATAACCAAAGACACATTTAAGAAGAGGGTGTCCAAGGGGTCTGGACCCTCCGCAAAATTTTGATTGCTGTTATACACTGTTTACCAATAAGTATTTGGGCACCTATGCAAATGACGATATCTGGCGGTCCTGAGGTACGTCACGGCCTCCGCCGGTATATATCAAGTAGGAAACAGCATCGGCATGAGTCGCATGCAAGATGCCGCGCAGTTCGGTGCTCTCTGATTTCGAGAAAGGTTATACTGATCGGGTATCACAAATGTGGCCGATCCTTAAGGGACATATCTAGCGATCTGAAGTACCCCAAAATCGACAGTGGCCTATGTGATTAAGAAGTGGAAGGTGAGCGTGATTGTCGGAATGTGCCCGAGTCGGCAGACCAACGAAACTGGGAGATAGAGACCGACGAGTGCTGTCCAGAGAAATTCGGAAGAACCGCACCCAACCGATGGCCCTCATCCGCGAGGAGTTTCAACAGGCATCAGGAGTATTGTTTCAATGAATACCATCCGTAAGGAAGCACATCTGCTTGGTTTTCAGGTCGTGCTGCTGCCCATAAGCCTTTGATCACAAAGTCCAACGCGCTGCTCGGTTAATGTGGTGCAAAGCACATCGAAATTGGACCGTAGATCAGTGGAAACGGGTTCTTTGGAGCGACGAATCAAGGTTCACCCTTTACCGTTCGGATGGCAGGGTCTGGGTCTGGCGTCTGCCTGGAGAACGTCTCCTGCCAGAATTCATTGTGCCAACAGTCAAGTTCGGCGGAGGTGGAATTATGGTCTGGGGGTGTTTCTCCTGGTATGGACTGGGACCCTTGGTCCCCATTCATGGTAAGCTCAACGCCGATACCTACTGCACTATTTTGGATGACAATGTGCTTCCTACGTTGTGGCAGTTTTCACGGGTTGGACCCCTGTTACTTTCAGGACGACAATGCCAGTTGTCATGTTTCGAGGTTAACCTAAGGCTTGGTATGGTGCCAATGGAGTTCATCGAATGGACTGGCCTGCCCAGAGCCCAGACCTGAACCCTATCGAGAACCTCTGGGACGAGTTGGATCGCCGAATGAAGGGGTGCACTACCCGTCCAAAATCGGTGAAGGAACTTCTATGTCTACTCCAAAGCCGAGTGAAATACAATACCACTAGCTGTAATACAAAGACTTGGAAAGTATGCCCGAGGTTCACGCTGTAATTGCCTCTCGTGGAGGCTCTACCAACTATTGATTATGAATAAGTTAGTTATTCTTTTCTATCACAGGTGTCTAAATACTTATTGGTAGTCAGTGTAAAGGTGAAGTCTTTTTTCGAAAAATTCAGCCTTTTCCGCTGCTTGGACCCTCTCCGAAATTTTTTTCTGGATACGCCCCTGTACATAACCATATAGAGAAACAATAAAGTGAATTTTTAAGCTTAAGATTATATCATTTAATAAAACTTTTATCGCCGTAGGGGTATCATTAGGGACCATGGATTCCATGTCAGAGATGTTTAGTACAATCGTGGGGGGGAGGGGGGAGGGATTGGGTATATTTTTTCAAGAATTTTTAATAGGACCTGAAGCAAAGAATATTTTGCACCTTAAGTTTAATGCCAAGAAAATCTAACTTTGATCTCAACAGTGGATGATAACTACGATTTTTCATAGTTTTATGGTCTCTAGTTAGAAGCATATAATCCAGTTGATAGCAGTGATTAACTGCAATTCAGCATATCTGTTCCCCAAACTTTTAAAGGAATCATTAACGTACATTCAGTTACATAGTTCGAAAATACTTTAAAAAGAAGTAGTTCTGATTTTGTTAATCTGAAATTTTTTTATTTGAGTTATACTTAAAAATTTTCCCTTATTATATATTCCTCCTTTTGCTCTGTATATTTTTAATGAGCAGAGGTGTAACTAACGTTTG